>CM022485.1:27613529-27727518 GCA_011952105.1 Coreoperca whiteheadi | reverse complement strand
GTTTAACCAGCTAGAGAAGCAGACAATTTTTCTATAGATGCAACTGAACTTATTTACATAGTAACAAGTGACAGCATAATTTACAATCCCAGATCCAATCACAAGGAATCATTGGCAGTTGTCCCAACAGTTTTTAGACCAAAAGTTTAACATCAACATCCCGTGAGCCACATGGGGCAGACACGTCCGTGTTCCAGTCACCTTCTTGGTTGTTGGGAGTTGCTTTGTTTAAGACTGCTGGTTAGAATAATTGATAATAACTTTTAAGGTCTGTCCCTGTTTCATACTTTTTGCTCACATAGCAGTTGATGCTACAGTAGTTTGGTTTTTATCTTTTACCGCCATCTGTCCTTTTCATCATACCAGCCTTTCAGCCTCAGCTTGCCCTCTGTACTTTACTGCGGTCAAGAGGGACAAACAATCAGTCCTTGTTCAGTACAAGAGGGCACTCCACAGTTAAGTCCAAGTGATGGTACAGTAGTCAATCGTCAGTTTGTTGGATCAAACCTGAGTGGATATGTTGTTTGTGTTTAAATTGGATGGGAAATTGCAATAGATTGTTGCTGGGAGCGTAATCCATCACTGTGAGAACCTTTTCTATATTATACTGTAGTAAAACAACTTGATTCGGTGGAGCCAACGGGACTAACATTTTGCTGTGTTTTAGAAAAATTGTAATAAACATATATCAAGACAATGCGTTGATAATGATCACATTATTCATTTTTGTCTTCATCTCCCCCCCCTTGATCATTCTAAAGTAACATCTCAGAATTGCCATAATAGACATGTGAGTTTTAGCCTTGGAGATGGGTGCCGAATGCAAAGTCTTTTCATGCAAGAGCAAGCAATTATCTTTTGCTGTAATCATTTATAATGGATAAAGGTTAACAGAGGTGGTCAAATTGTGTGCAAAGGTCTACTGTATATTAGGGCTGCACCATATGGTAACAAAAATCCATACTCGGATGATTTTGACAGATATTACGATTGCAATGTGATTCACGATTAACGGGAATGATCGTTTTTGCATCGCAATTTTTATTTTCACTGAAAAAATAAATTAAAATCATGATGATGTGACATTTGGTGGGGTTTGTACGAAACCAACATGTTTTTTTTTGTTGTTTTTTTTGCACCTGGATAACAAGATTTGTGGGCCCGGGTCATCTCTGCAGCGCCACGGGACTTCCTCATAATGCTGTTTCGTCATACGTTACCTTTGCAGCTTCTGTTATTTGGATATTGCACCTGGCCATATTGCTATTTCGATTAATTGTGCAGCCCTACTATATATTTACCTTAACATGATGATCCTGGTGTACTCTCATAATGTACGTTGACCACAAAATGTGTTTTTGATTAGCAATGAGCTGTATTTGTTGTACACTAATTTTCAACAAAAGATATCTGCTGAGAAGCCAGTGTGATAAAATAGTTGTTTTTTGTTTTTTTTTATTTAAATGGGTGCAACTGTTTAGAGGATAGCAATCTACTGGTATGTCTTTGAAAATGTATAACATTAGACCTAGTTTTTCCATAATGAAAATGTAGCCTGTTGGAGAAAATACTAGTCATGCTAGTTTGAGAAGGAAAATACAGTTTTTTGCATGTATCAGTGTTGTCAGTATGCAAGTTAATTTCCACCCATATAAGGCTATTTTTTGAGAGTTTTTTGTTTTATTGTTTCAGAGAGGGTGTTAACTTTTCTAAATAGCAGATCTCATTTTGCAACAAAAGTCTGTTGTGTTTAACTCCACCCATAAATGTGCCGTTTGCGGTGGGCTTGTGAGATGATGGCTGATGAGTATTTGTTTAGGGAGCATGAATGTTGACACGCGTTACACGTACAGAGAGTGAGAGGGTGAAAATGACTGGCTCTCAGGGGCCTTGACAACCTTTGCCCTGCTGGCTCTCGTTTCAGGCCTTGTAATTGCCACTGACCAATGGGCTCCCGTTTGAAACTAGACCCTGGGCTACAGCTATTAACGTCCCCCTCCAAATGGATCTTGTTTTGATTCCTGATGCTTTTATAGGTTTTGTCTTTAGGAGACATTCCTGGTCGGCACATACCGTGCACCCCTTTCTTCCCATATTTTCCTTCCTTCCCGTCTTGTGGGGCCATTACCCTCCCTCCCTGCACTCACAAACATACACACAGCCATGATCAGCCTTTGTGTGTGTGTGTGTGTGTGTGTGTGTGTGTGTGTGTGTGTGTGTGTGTGTGCGTGCGTGCGTGCGTGCGCTAGGGCTACTGACCAGCCCACCCTCCCCCGGCCCCTCCTGACAGCCAGTTACACTCCATGAACTTGGCCACCCGTCACAGCTGCGTTAAGATTGAAGGATGGGGGGCCCTTGTATCCAGCTGGGTTGGAAGAAATGGGTGGGGGCAGGGCAGGCCCAGATGCAGATGGTTTAGGTCAAATGGAGATGTTTGAGGATGAAGGGGGAGGGGGACACAGGAGCTCAGGGGCACAATAACTCCAGAGGTTACTCCTCCAACCCCTGGAAAAATGCACTCTTTGAGTTTGAGTATATATTAGTTTTCATGTGTTTGTGTTGCAGAATGTTGGCAGTTGTTGTAACTAGCTTAGTTTTTACTCGACATGAACATTTTGACCTACAGTCAGTGTCAACCTGATGGGATCTTTGCAGGTAAAAATCAAATGACTACATTTTAGAAAAAAACATTGGCAGTCAAAGTCAATTTTTAAGAATTACAAATTTGCAACTACATCAGCGGTGGAACCAGGCGACGTGGTTCAGTTCCGGCCAGGGACCTTGTTGCATGACACACTCTTTTTCACACTCTGTACCTCCACTGTCACCATCAAATAAAGGTAAAATACCAAAAGAATAATCTTAATAATAGATGATCCAGTTAGACTCAATGGTAATGATAGGAGACCACTACAGCCTGGGTCCCCTCTGTAAGTGTTTATAACCACTGTCTGTTTGTTTACTGACCATATCTGTGTTTTCTCTCTCGTCTGTTGTAGAATGGGAGTGCCGGCTGGGCGGATGAGGCCGACAGTAGCAGGGGAAGAGGGGAGGCGTCCAGAGACTTTGCTAAGGTAAGCATTTGGAGAGCGTGATCATCGGATGGCTTCAGTGGGTTCAGTCATTAAACAACCAAGCCAACAAACAGGAAACTGTTGCACCAATTACATAATAACATTAATTCTTATGAAAGTCCAGCTAGTGGAAATTGTAATTAGGTTTTAACCTTTTGAGGCATTCTCCGGGCTGACCGATGCATCGCCTCAATTCGCCTCAACTCTTTTGTTAAAAGTGAGCGCACCACAAAGATAGCAGCCAATGGTCAGCTGGCTGTTGACATGCACATATGTTCTGTGCCTATGTGAGAGGAAATACCTAAGTGTTTGTGCTACAAATAACATTGCAGAGACAAACAAAACAAACTAGCCTACTGTTTTCACACCACTGTGAATTAAACAGTACAAAACTAGAGAGAATATGTCTGATAAGATCTTTGCTTTGCACTGGCATTATCAGCCATGTTGGAAGAAGAAAAAGATGAAAACTGCACTCAAACCTGCACAATTAACCAGCCCTAACAGCAGCAACTACAGGGGACTGTTGGCTACATGCGGTGGTCACCTGACAAGTTCGTGCACCAGGCCCTGATAAGCCTTTGTTTTCACTTTCAGCTGTATGAACTGGACACTGACCCCAAAAGGAAAGAGTTTTTGGATGATCTCTTCACATTCATGCAGAAAAGAGGTAAGTGTGCTCTCCAGCAATCCACATTATATTAAGCAGCAGCTGCCTCTTCAGTTGCATTAGAGTTTTTTTACATGTTACAGTTTGGTGAAAATTGAGTTTTTGTTGAGGTGTACTTTGTCAGTGGGTTTCCTGATTGAAAAATCGGGGTTTAGCTATTATACTATTATACTATATATAATTATTATAATATTTTACTATACTATTTCATAGTTCTTAAATTCAGAACTATACATCTATGCTTTCTTAACTCTCAAGGCGTTGTGCGGCGTGTTAACAGATAGAAATACTTTTGCATTATGAATTGCAAGAGTTGCCACAAACGTGACATTGGTTGGAGTTAATTTCTCACCAACTGCCTATGTGGTAAAAGCAAATACCTCATGACTTCCATTTTTTTAAGAGTAATTTCTTGTCTCAGTGTGAGGAGCAGGTTGCTATGTTTTTTAAAGAGCATGTGGAACTTCACTACAGATTGATAGCCGTCATTTGGTCCTACAGTTGTTGGCGCCCGTCTAAACTATGCAAGGATAAAAATACAAATATATTAGTTTTCCTCTGTGGCTTTGGTCTTACAAATGTATTTGCCTGTCTCATGGTTGTCAAGTGTGCCATGTTACTGGTCAACTCACAGAAACATGCTGTAACTCTCGCTGGCTGAGAAATCCTTTACTAATTCCACTCCCCAGAGTAAAGGCCTTAAGGGGTCAGCAGGTGAGCACTGCCTCTGTTGATCCTGGGGTTCTGCAGTATCAGAGCCAAGAGGAACTGGCAGTGGCCAGTTGGCCTACAGCCAGGGAGGCTCAGCTGACTGCGTGCTGCTTTGACACTGCCTACAAGACGCCTCTGACCAGGGCAGCTATTAAGCGCTTAGGCTTTTATCAGACAAATCTGCTGCCAAGCAAGTTACATGGCTTGAGCAATGCCTCCCAAGGTGAATCATAATGTTATTACAGTAGTGCATACTTTACTTTATGTTTTGGCAGGCTATGATGGGTGATGATGGTCTGTGAGTGTGTGTGTGTGATTCATACTTCATTCTGTTTTGTCACAGGCTCTCATGGGTGATACGATGTGTATGTGATGCATAGTTTGTTTTGGCAGACTGTGACGGATGATGATGGTGCGCACATTTGTGTAGCTGGGTCCACGTGCATTGTGTGCGTACTTGTACGCATATGTTGGCGAGCTCACATTGACGAGAGCAGCAGCTTTTCGGAGGGTCTGGTCCGGTCTAAGCACGCGGAGGTCTTGTTTGGAGGGTGATGAATTAAGCCAAGTCAGAGAGAGGGAGGGACGGGATCTGTCAGGGCCCTGTTAGCATCTCTGTCCAGTGGCAGACGCTGGGAGTGGTTGGGTGACCCTTTACTCATGCTGGTCAGACGGAGAAATCCATCAAGCTGACTAAAATGCCACCTGACAGCAGATAACTGGCTGATTACAGCAAGCTACGTCACATTATTTTCACTAAATTTGCATGTGCTTAAGACAGGAAAGAATAGGATGACCGTTGAAGTGAAAACAAGCATGTCTTTTTATCGTCCCGTTGTTGTGTTTTGAGGAACAAAAATCCGGAATGAATTATAGCATTGATTAAAAAGAAAAATTAGCTTGTAGCTTGTAAAACCATTCCACCTCAAAGCAAAGAAAAACATAATGCTGAATCACTGGTAACAATTTGAATTTCAATATCAGTAGCCTACTCTTGTCATTTACATTTTGCTTGACTTTGATTAGCTGACTTACATTTCCAGAGTGAATTATAGCTAGTGCACCTGGACTCGGCTTGCATGCATCAAGTTCCTGTATCATAATCAGTACAA
The DNA here is from genome assembly GCA_011952105.1 of Coreoperca whiteheadi. Classification (NCBI taxonomy): domain Eukaryota; kingdom Metazoa; phylum Chordata; class Actinopteri; order Centrarchiformes; family Sinipercidae; genus Coreoperca; species Coreoperca whiteheadi. The sequence goes on along the minus strand of CM022485.1, from coordinate 27,721,951 downwards.
GTGACCAGTAGTGAGGGAGTGCAAGGGTCAGTGCCCGACAACAGTTGCAACAAATACAACTGTGTCTCCAGAGTGCTTATCTATAGTAGACAAGTGTGAGGCAAAGGAAAAAGAGTACTGTATGGTGAGAAAGTAGGGTTTTTTATTCGAGTGCTTTCATTTGGGAAAGAGACCGGGCACCAGAACAAAATGACATTTTCACAGTTAGAGCTGGAAAGGTGAAGATTCAACAGCTATGGCTGCTATTGACATTAGAGACCTGATGCAACCATTGTACAGGAGGGTAGAGTAAAATTTCAGCTACTCTAGAGGGAGTTCTTTACCCGACTCTTTAAGGCAAGAGGCACTTGGCTGACCTCTGCTGTCTCTCAAACCGGAGTCTTAATCACAGGGAACAAATTGCTTGGCTGGATTCCCTTTTAGCTGTTAGTGCCAAGAAAATATGAGATAAAGAGCAAGCTGACTCAACTGTGGATAAGCCTTGCCACGCTCTTGTTGATGGCACCCTCTAATTACTGTGCGTTTACTTCATAGATATTGGGGCAAGATGATTGCACTCTTTTTTTTATTTATTTATTTTTTTTAATGGAAGGGTTCTTAGAAAGCCTTTTTAATTTAATGTCACTATGTGGAAGCTTAAAAATACCTCATTTTGTGAAGCAGATTGTGAGGTTAAGTGAAATCCAGTGGACTCTCTGGATGGAGAGAGCCAAATGGTGAAGTGCTTTTCCCACCTCGTTGTGGGGCCTCAAGGCCTTGAGAGGAAAGCAACAGCGGAAGGAAAACTTACGAGGGATTCCCATTTCCTGCCTCTGCGTTTAAAAACAGGCACGTGTGTGTGTGTGTGTGTGTGTGTTAATGGTTGAGGAATTTTAGCAGCTGTCCTAAATCCTGTCTGTGCGTAAAGGGGCCCATTGATGGGCTCTGCATCACAGAAATGGCAGAAGACACAAATACGAACCCTCTCTGCCTTTACTTTCTTGGCTCTTAATTCTTTTCTGACTACTCCAACATCCATTGCTGGGCCCCCTTCGCTTACAATTTTGCTTGTAATTTTAAGAGGTTTATTCTACCGGAGAACATCCTGCCAATCGCTGCAGATAGAATCAGCAAATCACCAGCTAACAACCTGACATGTAAATGCACTAGGGCTGCTCGTGTTGGAGGAGTGTGGGTGGAGGATATTAGCCTTCATGAGTTACGCTGACATCACTGTTCATCATATCCATTACAGGTTTTGCTGTTTCACCCCCACTGGGAGCACAGAGAAAAGCTTTGACGCTGGCTCGACGCCATTGGCCACCTCAAAGGTTTCGGTTAAGCAGATGGGCGAATGTTTGTTTTGGTTTGACACCCGGCCACTTTCTCATTTGGGATGGGGGTTTGGGGCAGGAGGTGGGGTTGTGAAGAAGTAATCGAGGTGGGAACAGTAAGTGCGGCTACGGGAACTACGGGTGCGTGATAAAGGAAGAGGGAAAAAAAGAGAAAGAAACTAAAAGAGTGATGCAGCCAACTGCTTGTCAGCGCTGTCCACTTGAGATGATTAATGGCCACAGGCTGTGATGGACAGAGCCAGAGAGAGAGGCTCCGGTTCAGTGAAATCACCAATCGAGAAGGGAGGGGGTAACCATGGGTAAGGACAAGTGCTTTAGCTCCTTCTTCTCTAGCCAGAAAACCCCACACGTCGCGGTCAGCAAATGCTAGATCAATCCCAGTGTGACACTCTTAAAGGGAAGTGTAGATTCAGCTTAAGAGGGACCCCATGGTGTGCTATCGCCGCTTTGGAGTTATTTTAGGGCAAAATCCCTACATAGTAGATTTAGGTCTTTTAATAGAACTAAAGTGGTAAGCCAGACTTGTCTGTGCCATTACTTTACAGTGGTCTTGATGGGGCTGGAGAAAGATGTATAGAATTAGAGGAAGGAGTAGGATGGTAATGATTATAATGAATATGACTCATTTAGCTGCAGCTCCACAGTTAAACCGACTGGCAGCAGCTCTGCTCCCTTTGTTCCTATAAATCTTCACTTTTGTTTGGTCTTTAATCCAAAATTGAGCAAGTAAATAATTTGGTGTCATACTTGTCCTTGAGAACTTATTTTCCAAAAGCACAACAAATAAACCCCTTGACGTCTTTTAATTGCTATAGACAAGATGAGAAGGGCAGAGCACTAATGTTTGAAAACCAAATAAACTAATTAAAATAAGCTCTGCCAGTTTCTTCACATTTTAAGAGAAACACAAATTTCACATCCAGGTTAAGATGGATGTTTTTTGCAGCATGCCTCCCAGCAGGACATTAGAGGAAGTTCCCTAACTGTAACCCTGAGACCGAGATCTCTGTCCACACCAATTACACCATGAATGGGCTCTGGGGGATTCATGTATGCATTATATTACTCCCCCGGTCAGCCTCACACTGGCCCTCGTAACAGGCGGGCCCTCTGTACAAACACCACACTACAATAGGAACATTCTCTGGCTCTTTGATATGGCCTCATTTTCCTTTTAGTTAACACCCCGCAACTTCTGGAAAGTCGCAGCACCTGGTTGGTTTTAACAACAAAAACACTGGGTATTGGGAGCACATTTGTCCATTTTTGATAGTGTCTATGGGGCAAAATATTTTAATTTGAGATTGAGCTTTTGAACTGTGACTTTGCTGGATAGCTGTTACACAGTTAATGTGACAGCATTGCTCTGCAATTGGGGGGAGGATCAACTTATTTCAAGTAGTTTCTCAAGATGGATGCAGTTTTTGAGACCCGAGAGGCATGCTTTACATAGAGAGCCACGATAAAATGTAGTTAAGAAATAAAATGTTGTCTTCTCTCGTCTGTCTTTCTTTCTGTCTCCATCCCCTTCCTCCCCCCTTGCCCCCACCCCATTTTCCTCCCCCCTCTGTTTATTGTGCTACAGTTACAACCACTGAAACTTGATAACACCTTGGGGGATAGGGGCGTGGGGCCGCACTGTGGCCTGCTTGGTGAGGCTGGGTGGGTGTGAGGGGGGGGCTGGATTAAAGGGCCTCCTGTCCTACCCAGGATGATTAATGATCTCCCAATAAGTGGGGGCCAACCTTTTTGATAGGGCAACGCTGACGGACAGCAGACACGGGAGGTGACCGTTGCATGTCTGTATGTGTGAAAAGGTAGAAAAGAGAGGATGAAGGATGAAGAAAGCAGACATGGAAACCACAGTAGGAGACGGGGTGCCAGGGTGACAGAGGGGGAGGTTAAGGGAGGCATTGGCCAGCTTGTGTAGAAACAAGGCCGCGCCCTTTCATGTCCCCTTGAAAGCACTTTGTCAGTGGGCTGAGGCTGACCAAGCTCACCATCAAGACAGAAAGATAATCAGGGAAATGTACTAAAAGACCAGCTCTTGCAGCAAAGGGCCCCTACTCTCAGGAAAGGGTGGGGACCCAAATGATAGGCAGATTCCAACCACTGCTTTCTAATCATTACCCCAAGACAGACTCCAAAAGAAGAGGCAAAACCTTTCTTATTGGACACATCTTCCCATGCATTTGTGAGCAAAGATTTTGTGGTTACCGTGTTGATATATTTGAGGGCTGAGATTTGGTAAACTCCACCCGTTGGCTGGCAAATTACAGCCCAGCCTTCGGGGAACGAGCACATCTAAGGTGGTTATGCTCGTCTCTTGCTTCAAAACAAAAGGAAATGGTAGTTTTCCTGATGTTTTGCGTGTGTGGGTCTGTTGGGAGATGTTAGACTTTTTTATTTTTTGTTTTTGTTTGTTTCTTACCAACCAAGACCACTCTTTGTGTCTCTTCCTCTCTCTGTCTCTTCCTCCCAACCCCCAATCCACACTGCCTCCCTGTTATTTCCTCTGTCTTTTAGCCAGACTATTCCACAGCTCTGGATGGCCACTGTGGATTTGAGTCTCTCAGCTGCAGAGCTGGGAGATTCTTAATCACCAAGCTCATAAGTAAATGAGCAGGGAAGAGGACGAGACACAGGTCTCAAGCAGATTCATGTAAAGAAAAATATTTTTGTAATTTATTTTGAAAAATGCAAACATTCAACAGTGGCTCATTGGCCATGATTCACACTGTAACAATCAATGCACTGCCATATTGTCAATAAGAAACAAGTAACACAAATGTCAGTAATGCTCCAATGTAAGACTCTATGATAATTGCTCTGGGCAGCACAACGGACGAACTGAAATGCACACGTGAAGACACATTGTAGGGGAGCTCAAGCACTTTGACCATATGCTTAAATTCTGTGTTCTCTACGAGTATGGCCGCACATCTGCAGCGATAAACACTCCTAAAGCATCAGTTATTGACCTGGCAGCGAGCGGCTGCCTGAACGCTGCGGGGAGAAGGACTGTTCTTGTCTCATTCCGCTAATCAACGCATTCGGGTAATGCCGTCGTAAAAGGAAACGATTCAAGTGTTTCCACAAAAAAACCCGACTTCAACTGAACAATGTCGGCGCTCATAGTTGCTGCAATGCTCCGGTAAATGTCACGGTAGGATCCTCCAGCTCTTGTCTCTCACTTGTGTTTACCATTCGCAGGCAGCGACACTACAGAAAGCGTTCTTTCCCCCCAAACAAACAATGTCTTCTAAAATGCGTAATGTGAAGACAGCCTAATGAGGCAAAAGATATTTAGCTTTCGGGAAAAAATGGGAAGTTAAGCCAGGACTAAATATTTTTATCAATCAAGAAAAGCCACATTAAGACACATTTTGGCCATTTTCTTCAAAATGTATTCCTACAAAGTCACCTGTCTTTTTTTTTTCCATTAAACTGTTTTTGTGGGGGGCTTTGATAAACTGTTCCCACACGAAGCTCTCTTGTGATCAACAAATTTCCCAAACTTCTGCTATCTCTGCATATCTCTGTGTCTTGTTTCTCCATCTGTGTCCTGTGTGCGCTCTTAAAGCAATGTTTCCTGGCCTCCACACCCTGTGATGGATGGTATGAAATACATTACAGCCCCCAGAGGAGCCCTACGCCAATACAATAGCCCTGAGCTCACTTCCAGTGCAGCAGTGCTGCATGAGCCACACAGTAACGGAGATCTGAGTGCAAAGGGGCCTTACGGAAAACAAGACGCTTGATTTGAGGGAAGAAATGGACATGAAAGACCAAATGTTATTGCCTTTTTGTCGATGGCATTTTAGTTGATGTGATTTGTTGTTTGGGATACATGATTAGATAATGGTAATGGTGAGTTAACAAGTTATGATAGATGACTGTGTTTTCATCTTTTGCAACTAGGCTTAAAACTTGAATTTTCATGGCGTAGGAATACAGTATATCATGATCCCTTTCCTCACGTTTCCAGGGCAGGAATCATACCACGGACAAACGGCCAGTGCCGTGGGTGCCCCGGCGTGTGGCCGTAATGCCCCTTCTAAAATGAACTGCCCACACGGCCACTTTGGCATGCCCTGTTTTGAACTGGCCTTAAAAGAAAGCTGCTGATTTCCTCATTTAAAACTACATGAGACGCAGCAAATAAACTCACGTTTCCCAGTGTCTCCGTCATCGCGCTGTAGCACGAGTCGGCACGAGATTTCTCCCGCTCCCGCAGATATAGCTGTGTTAACATAAACATTAACTGCTAACAAATGGATGTAGAATGAGACCATCCATGCAGCTAAACCACTAGCTAACATTAACTAACAATCAACGCTATGTGAAAGCACAAACAGCTAAACACTGTATAGTGTAAGCATTAATACCCGTCTGTTTTAAAGTTTGCCAGGATATTGCTGCATAGTGTTGACTAACGACGAACGAACATAGCGTTTCTAACACACACACACACACACACACACAAAAACACACGATAGATGGTGAATTAACTGTTAAGACATAGTGTTTAAATTGGCGTGTATCTGATCCACCAACCAAAATGTGTTTTAGTGAGAAGTCTTAATTTTAGACACGGTTCGTCTTCACCGAGTAAAATAGCATAGCTAACCCACAGGGGCTGGTAGTGATGATGATCTCCGACTCAAATGCTAATAGTTGCATGGCTATTGAAACTTGTCCAGATTAATTTGGATCACCCATAGCCCATTAATATTTTGCTTGATTTTATCATTAAAATATAACAATAAAAATATAATATAATGAATTGTTCACAATTTTCAAAGTTAATCAGACAGCATTCTGTGTACAGTTGAAATAACCTCAGTAATGTGTTTCAGTACATTGACTCCTAATTGTTGATTGTATACTTTTTTGTCTTCATACAATGTAATTATCCCTTATTGTTATTGTACCATTGGTTCCCTACATTTTGGCCGCAATGCCCCAATAAATGTGTATTTGTCAAAGGCGAACGTGACCTTGTCCTACTAATGACTTCATTCCAGGCCTGCATTTCATTCTGTTGTGTACCTTGGGGTCCTCCAAAAGTATTAAAAGTTTCTAGATGCTTAAGGCCTTAAGAACTGTTGAGTGTTTTAATTATAGTGATTAGCAGTCTTCCCTTTGTTTTTTTGACATAGGGTATTGTTTGTAACATAGGAATTAAAGCATATTCAGTCCCTCTGCATTAAGAGCATCAGCTGAATCCCTGAAAGGAAAATGTATGGCCCACTTTCATGGATTCTAAAAGCCAAAAGTAATTAGCATTGATGGGAGTTAAAATTTCCAAGATGAGTGCACAACCCCCCACAATCTCTTTGCTCGTTTTAACATATCCCTCTTTGTCCTTGGCTTATAGCAGCTGATGTCTCCTGTATTGATCTGTGATGCTGGGCCCCAAATGGGGCTCGTCAGCTGATGGCTTTCTCTGTCAATCCTGGTGTCCATTGATTGAGGCAGTTAGCTGTGTTTTAAAGCCTGCGAGAAGGGAGCGGGAGACCCTGCTGTTGCACCTGCTAGTAAAGACATCACTGCCACCTACTTACCCTTTAAAGCAGCAATACCCAGTCTGTCCACCAGTGTGGGCCACAGATTACCCCATTCTCACTAGTGTAGTTTCTAACTTTGAATGTGTCTCTTTTTACTTGTATATCTTCCACAGCCTCTCTCTTCCTTATGTTGTTTCTCTTATGCATGTTCGGTTAACCCTTTCGTTCTAAATATTATTCTCATTGTCGGTCTCTCTCTCTCAGATTAGTTTAAACTGAGTTTCAAGCTACTCGAGAGGAAAACGCTGTAGCCGTAACCTCTGCAGCTTTATCACAGGAATCTGCAGTTGATGCCAAAGCCCATCCCCCTATTATGCGTACAACATACCATTGTCATGTTGCGGTGACATATACATTCTTGAAATTTCTGCAAAGATTAGAGATGGCTGTTTACAAGGACATGCTATTTGGTTACTTTTCTCTCACTTGATCTTCCAATCAGATGTAAATATAAAGCAGAGGTCATTGACTATTAGTTGTTACGTTTTAGATTGTGATACAAAAAGACATTAGCCGATATATTCTGTCAGAACATCGTATCTTATTGAGGGTCTAATATTTAGTGTTTGATGCAATACATTTAAAAACTAGAAAGACATTTTAAAGCATGTTTACACAGCAAACCGATTTTGGTAGCAATACACTCAATGTTAATAATACATCATCAGTGTTGACAGCCACTGCACGTCAACAAAGATTTCATTTTGCCAAAAGATAGTCAGTCCAATCACTATGACAGCTTGGGTCTTTAAAGCCAGTTCAAGCAAGTAGGGGAGATGTACTTCAGATAGAGGGGTGGGATAGTGAAGGATGCATTTAAACCCTCAAAGCTTTGGTTAACTGGATATCCAGGCTTAAAATTTTTTGAAGAACTGAACAAATGATGCACAGAATATGGAAATCTTTACATGTAGAAAATCAGATTTTTCTGCATATAAATCAACTTTATTAACTTTACACGCTATTTCTGCAAATTTCATGTTCTATATTCAAGCTGTTTGTGTTCAGAAAGGTTTGTTAAAAAAAAAATGTATTAAAGAAATTATCTGGAAAAACATGCTTGTACTGAGCAGAAAAAGTAAGGGGAACTCAGATGTCTTATCAGCACTAGCAATTCAACAGTTACAACAAAACCAAGTCTTACCAGAATTATGCAACAAGGTTGGAGAAATGTTGTTCACACAAATGTTATTTACGCACTAAATGCATGTCTCATGCATGGGCAATGCTAGTTTGACATGAGGTCATTGGACAAACACATTTTCCTAAGGTCAAGCATTGTCAAATGGAGCCCTCACCGTAGGTCTTTACAATGCAGTAGAGATTGTATCATTGGATTTAATAGTCATAGAGTAAGTGTGCGGAATGCTGGCCTCACAATAACACCCTCAAAGCACTGGCCTCTGGCTAGTACTTTGCAAATTCATCAGCCACATGCACAATTTCACTGGTCAACTCAATGCTAACGGAAGACAAACAGTCCCAGATAGTGGTTGGTTATCTTCAAATATGGCTGCGGGGTGGAGTAACTTAATGGATGGCCGCATAAACAGATACACATAGTAGACAGAGGCTGAGTCGGTAATGTTTCCTTTTTGTCAACCAAAACAGAGCATAGGGGAATAAATTTAACCTATACCGGGGTGATAGGTCGCAGACTATCAGGACCATCAAATGTCGATCAATGTCGATTCTTTGATTATATCCATAACTTTTCTATCTAGGGCTGCACCTAACGATTCTTTTTTAATCGATTATTCTAAAGATTTTTTTTTGTTACTCGATTAATATAACGACTAATTTGTAGATTATTCTATAGATTTTTTTTTGTTACTCGATTAATATAACAACAATCAATTTACCCAAAATAAATATCAAAAGCCTGTCTAATTAATATTTCAATATTTTATTCAATAAATTTCTCCTAACAACAAATGTAACCAGAAACAAAGTATGCACTTTATTCTGCAATAAAACATATTCATCTATTGAAAATATTATATTTAAAAGAATAAATTAATGTTTGACCCTATTTCTAGTAGGTTATTTCTAATGTTGCCATTTTAAATCTACTTAATCTTATTTTTTATCTTTACTCACAAACTACTTTAATCTGCTCAACTTTCTTTCCTCAGACACACACACCTACACCTCTGGTTTCTGCGCACACACACACACACACACACCGGTCTGTCCTTGCTGTTTCTCTGTTCACTTTCTTTGTCAACACTATGTTTTATAAAGTCGAACCAAATAACACAACTACCCTTTCGGAGTTTGTCACCCGCGATTCCGATTTAACAACAGCAGGTGGGCTGCGTGTGGGGGAGGCTTGTTGTTAATGAGGTCGCCTATGGAAACTATCAAACCAACGTGGCAGCGAATGACATCGGCCCCAACAGGTGCACTTACAAGCTTATACAAAACAACGGCAAAAGTAGGCCTAAATAAACAGGAGACTCTGTGTGTTTCTCCGCAGAGCGTGTGCATGCATGTCCGTAGATCGCACGGGAGGGGTAGAGCGAGGGGAGATTGTCCATGCTTTGACCGGGTGTGGCCATGCTTCATTGCAACGCGTTGATGCACGATATGCAAATTGACGTATTTCTAAAATCGATGACGTTGAGTACGTCAACGAATCGCCCTAGCTCTATGAGTTTCTATCGCGAAATTGAATTTCATGGCCTATTGCTTGCATTATTTTAATTAGTTGAAGAGTCCTTCTTCACTAGTCTGGGCTTGCTGTGAGGTCCACATCTAATGAAATTATTTTATGCAATGATTAGTAAAATATATTGTGGTGCATTCCTCTAAAGTGACCCATTTCTGTTAATAGGAACAGACACCATGGGAAAAACATCAAAAAGCCAAATTTTCCTTATCCAGCATACACCTCTCAGATGTCCTCTCTTCTCTGAGATCCTTCAGAAATAGAAAGACAAGTGACCCTGAATAACCATGTAGCATGAGCGACATCAACCATCCTTCCATCCATCTCTCCATCCGTCCATTCATCCATCTCTCTGTCAGCTCCATATCAGCCGGTGTTGATTGGCATCCAGTCAGTTGATCTGCCGGGTCTCTGGGGATTGAGGGGACTTGGGTTACAGTTGGAGAGGCCGTCTCACTTTTCGCGCCATCCAGCCTTTTCAATCCCCCCCTTCACCCTTCACCAGGTGACCCATCTTCATGACCCATGGAAAAGGACTCATGTTTCTTTCTGTTCGTCTCTCTAATTCAGTTCAAAGATGCTTTACTGGCATAACGGGCAACAGATATTTACATTGTCAACCAATTCTAGAAATGAACAATGAGAAAATAAAGAATAAATAAAAATAAAATTAATAACTAAATAAACATCTGTAGCTTACTTTTCAGTATCCATCAATTGCTGAAGAAGCAGAAGATGCTGATGATGTCAGTAGATTGAACTCCAGTCAGAAACGCTTTATTCTTGCTAATGAAAACTTGTCATCTGTAGCAATATTTGGCTGTTAATGTGACGGTCACAAACATGAACGTCTGGCTGCTGCCGAGTGAAGAGATAAACAGCGCCTCTGCTGTAAACGTTCAGCGTATGTGGTGAGAACAACTGGCTCTTGACATCATTTATTTCCTTTCCAGCAGTGCATCTCACCAGCTAGGTAACAACGTAGCGTGAAGTCAACATACTCTACAGACTCAAACCACCAGCGCACCGTCGACCTGCTGAGCTGCAGCATGAGATGCTCTGACGCTAACCTTTCAATCTGCTGCTGACTGACAAACTACAGCTGGCTAGCTACCTCGCTAACACTGCAAACAGCTGAGATAAGCCTGAGGGACGTGATGGTTGTTAGGGACAGGGTTATATTGAAAAAAGGAAATGATGGGTTCACTGTTCATTAACTTTCCAGCAATGTATTTCACTAACTAGTTAGCATCTTACCATGAACACACCGCTTTGACTACACTACGTCTGCTCAGCTGTGCCCACGGCACTCTACTACACGTGCTGTGCGGTGCTGAGACTATTGTAGCCATGGCGACGGCCCACATTTCCCGACATGAGAACACCTAGGTCTGCAACTAACTATTATTTTAATAATCGATTAATCTGTCGATTGTTTTTTTCGATTAATCTGAGTTTTTAAAAAGCATGAATTTCCAACCCTTTATTCAAAAACAGAACTGACAGTGCAAAAAATGTTTAAAAAGTGCACGAACAGGTTGCTCCTTGAGCATCCCTGAGCTGTTAAAGTAATAAAAAACAAAAAATAAATGGACAAACACAAAAAACGTACATGTGTGCTTTATATCTGCCAAATATATAAACCTTTTTAAATAAAGTGCAGAAAAAGATGTATATGTTTGTTTCACTCACTCTCTCTCACTCCCTGTCACTTTTGCATATCTTGCAATTAACACACGTTTTCGATGTATTTAGTGTGAAACGCTCCCAAACCTTGGATGACTTGGGTCATGATTTCTCTACCTCCGCCGTGTCTTTCAGAACAACGTTATGGGTCTCTAAAGATAAATAGACAAACAGTCTATTTCAATTTAATTTGTATGACATAATAAAAAACTAAAAGTATTTCAGCTCTGTTCAAATGTATCATTTGTTCATTGTCGTGCATTACTTTTTCTGAGGGGGGTAGTCGGCCCATCGAGCGGACTTATTTTACGCTGATTGCCACTGTAGTGACAGCGTACACTGCTGGATAAACTTTGTAGTGACACTAATATATCAACAAATGCCTTTGTATCTGCCTAATATACTGAAAATAAAGCAGATTTTTGTCGGCTCATATCAGATAACATATACGGCATTAAAATATATCTGCGATAGGCCAATATTATCGGTTGTGCTCTAGTTAACAGTACTTTAAACATCATATAAAACTGTATCAGGCTTTTCAATGCAGAGATTTATTGCTTAATTACACTTGACAAACATCCAATCATGTAATTCAAGTTCTAATAGTGTCATTATTTGTAGTCCGACAGCCTCCCCAGTGTGTGAACAGCACCCAGTGAGATTTACAGCTGGCTGTTGTTTGGAGCTTTGCCAATTTTGCAAGGCTGTTTTACACCACAGGCTCAATCAGTTGACAGTGCACAGGAGACAGCTCCTTTAATATACTGGCTACCGGCTCACTGTAATAATTCTTACTAAGACACTATTCTCACTGTTTCCTGGGTAAATGTAGCTTCAAGTGACTTATCCATCATTGGACATTTGCTTTTTCCCCACTTAGTATTTGTTCTTTTTATTAAGACGGAAGGAAAACTTGGACGAAGAGACAAGAGAGAAGGTTCTTTTGGTATTTGATATCCCTGAAATGATGACATTAGTCTATTCCATTTGTCAGACCTAATAAAGGTTCCAGTCAAGGTGGCGCTACAAAATAGGAGATTAGTTTTGCTCACATAAAGATAATTACTTGAAAGTAATTGGTTTTGTTCTTTATCTAATCAATAAAGGAACACGTAAAGTGTACACATGTGAAAAAGCCCTTAATGTTTGGAGCTGACCTATGTGCAGTCACTTAATTGCACAGAGGAAGAATACACAGTACTTTATGTGTTCTTACATTTGTTCATACCCTTTATTGGATTTGTTTCCATGTTAAAGGGTTTTTTGGGGGAGTTTGTCCTTATGGGAATCGAGAGTCTAAGCATAGAGGGTGTTGTATGCTGTCCAGTATGTATGTAGCTGGCAAAATATAAGTCATTATTTCCTGTCTTGCCTCTCTCCCTTTGTCTGTCTCTCTGCCTTTCCCCCTCTGTCAATTCACATTAATTGCACTTTATTGACATGACAGGAATGTAACCTACGCAGCTATAGAGCATATCGACCGACATACTGTATTATAGATTTTATTAGACGACTGTCCCTCTATTTCTATCCCTCTGTCTGTGTCTCTACCAGCTGTGGCTTTAGCTTCGTGCTTAGAATAGCGATGGCTCTATAGTGTAACGTTACATTTAACGTCCCTTATGTGGAGGGTACATATCTTAACACTTGATATGAATTGGTCCGTCATGTGAGTGGTGGCTCTGCCTGGACTAAAGATAGCAAATTCCATACACTCGAGGCTTTTTTACCTTTTATGTCCCTGGCCATGCATTATAAATAAAAGAAACATGCCCCAGCGTACAGCAGTGTCCTGACAATATGCTGCCCCGACGAACGAACATATAAACTAAACAGCCAGGGGCTGCCCGACATAAAGTAAACTTCTAGCATGTGGAGTCCAGACATTTGTCTCTTCCCTCAGTGTCTCTCTGTCCTGTGTTAAAGAAGGATTTGGGCTGTTCTGTATTGATACTGCCTTAAATCAAGCAAACTTTTCCAAACCATGAATGCAAGGTGGCAAACATAAATTACTTCAGGTAGGATATGAACAAAACATTAAGGTATACTTTACTTTATGAATCCTTTTCTCTAAAAGGATGCTGCACTGAAACATGTTATTGTATATTTTATTGGCATGTAAACATACACATAAACAACTCAACACTAGATCATGATAAGTAGGATTTCATGAATTTCGGCACTTTAGGCAGTTTGAAATACCAGCTGTAATACACTGGTGCAGTTTATGCCTTCAAATAATTTATCTTCTTGACATGTTTTAGTTCAGAAAGTGTTTGTGATAGCAGACAGTTTTTATACAGCTTTGGCATTAGAGTTTCTTACAAACAGTCATTACAGTAAGCCAAATGAATGTACTTAAATTGAACTGAGGAAATGGTCTGAAGTGATGAGATTGAGATGTAGCCCTGGTTGGGTCTAATCTTGTGTTGTGTAGATATGGTGGTGGAGGTAGGGAGGAGGAGGAAGGTGTGAGTGGGTGGCAGGGTTGTGGGTGCTCTGAAAGGACTCCGACACTGCCGTGAGGCCAGGGGCTGTTTGTGTTGGCTGACACCTTCCTTACAGCAGTAATCCTGTCTTTCTCCAGCTGGCTAGCTACTACACCTCCCCCCTTCCCCTTTTCCTTCCTTCCATCCATCCTTCCCTCTTAAAGGCAGCAAAAAACTGTCTCTCTCTTCATGCCTTCTTTTTTCCTCTTGTCTTTTTATTTCTCTCTGCTCGTCTCTCTATTCTTTTCTCTACCCTGCCCTTTTCCAGTGTTTTTCTGCCCTGTGCTCTCCTTGCATCGACATTCATGTCACTAACTTGAGTCCAAAATCGTAGAATAATCCAACAGAAAAATCTTCAAATTGTTCACCAGAATGTGGTGTTTCCTTCTCTGCCTCTCCTTTTCCCTGCCTTTCTTCGCTGTATTTCCTGTTTGTTGTCCGTTGGAAGGCTGTTGCTCTGTCACTTTAATAAAAAAAAAGGGGGAAAAAGCCCATCATGTGAAGTCAGCGATATGTTATTTACCACTACTGGCGTCAGGGGCACGCAGCAGATTTATTATAGAGGCCCTTTAATGTTAACAGCTGTTTCCTACTAAAAATAGGTCAGAGGTTAGATAAAATGACCGTGTTCCTTTTTTCTTTTTTTGTCCTCGCTATCTCAATGTGAGGTGGGAATGTTAATGTTTGATCCAGATGGACAGTCTGTCACAGTCTGCTCAACGCATGGGGCCAGTATTAGTGATCACAAATTGTGTATGGTCTGATCAATGTCTCCAGCCTCCGAAATGATGGCCAAAAGGCTTTTTACTTGATTTGATATTGTAGTGTATAATTGAGTTTGCATGAACGTGCTGTACTATAATTCTGTTGTGTGTCATGAAGATTTATTTTCCCGTGGTGTAAATGCTGTGAATGATTTCTACACTGCTGGGAAATCATCACGGGCATGACATTTATCAAATACAAAGATATTGATTTGCTGCACAAAATATCAGCTATATCACCGAATATCACACTCCCCTAAAGTATTATCCCCGAAAGGCCAGTATTTGTCCAACCCTTTTTCTCCTCTGTCTGACTCTCTGTCTATATCCCTTATCACTTGAAGTCTAGCCGTTTGAAGACTTTTTTGAAGACCCTGTGGCTCTTGTGTTCACTGTGGAAGTCGGAGGAAGGACTTGGGGAGTGGTTCAGGGGCCCTCAGCCGCAGCACTTCCCACCAGAGCGACTTCTGACCCCTGGTGCCATTAATCACTAGGCTCCTGATGGCCGTGTCCCTGGGGGAAAATCAGTCCGGGGCAAAGGATGATGGGAGGTGAAGCCTGCAGCCAATTACAGATTGGCTCAGAGCAGCCAAGTGGACAAATCAGAGCTTTACAGAGAGATGAACTACCCAATAGTTCCAATACTCAAGGCCTGCATGGCCTAATGCCATGAAGTGGTCTCGTATCATTGCAGATCATGATGTCTTCTCTAAAAAGAAAAAAAAAACTTTAAAAAAAGCAATAAGGTTATGTGTGAAGCAGAGGAGTTGTGCTGCTGTGATCAAAAGAGATGTTTTGGACTGGTCTAATTAAGCCTGTTAAAACTAAATGTCTCCAGGGTTGGAAACAGAGCAGATGTTGGACACCAAAGGCAGGCGGCACGTTGGTTCTCTCAAATTATGGAACTCTAGCTAACTACCCAAGTGTTCCTAATGGGATTTTTGGTCAATTACGGTATTATCAAAGGTGCTTTCCCAGCGCTTTCATATGGGGCCGGGCCATGTTGAAATGTGAAACTTCACTGATGTTAAGTGTTGACAAATTAATTCTGTTTTAGGTTTCAAAACCACCACTGTCCAGTTATTTGGCTTGCTTTGTGTGGTGATGTGCTCTAAAAATAGTTTGCGTAAACACATTAAATCTGATCTGATTTGACAGCAGATACTGACAAAGGAGTGAATAAAAGCATAGGCATGAATTAAAGCCTAACTAACTGCTGGCCTGTCACTATGGGGCTAGTGCTGCCCATTTGTTGTGCTCTCATTGTTCATGTTCAGGCCAGTATGAAAACATGGCTTTCTGCTGACCTGCAGCTTAATTCACACATCAATAACCCCTGACTGATCTCTGACCCCTCTCGTTGGACTAATTGTTTGATGTGTTTGGTTGCACAGTTGCCTATTATACTATTACATTACTGGTTGTAATATATATAGTTAACTTGGTTGTTACTGGTTTTGAAAAGGTATATCAATATATGTTTGGATTTCATTCTAAAATTAAACAGCTCCAATTTGAAAATTAGTTACCACCTACTATTAAAACTAAAAAAACAATTGTGTGTTTGCAAAGATTATGGCTAATTTCACTTACTGGAATACAGACCTGAGATTTAAAGGGACAGTTCACCCCAAAATCAAAAATACATATTTTTCCTCTTACCTGTAGTTCTATTTATCCATCTAGATTGTTTTGGTGTGAGTTACCGAGTTTTTGAGATATCGGTCGTAGAGATATCTGCATTTTTTAAATATAATGGGACTATATGGCACTCGGCTTGTGGTCCTTAAAGCACCAAAAAAAATACATTTGACAAACTCAACAGCATTTCTGCTCTTTCCAGAAATCATGAACCGGTCAGTCAAGATAATCCACATATTTGTTGCTAGTGGTTTCATGTAGGAAAGAAAAGAGCTCCTACATGAAACTGCTCACAACAAATATGTGGATTATCTTGAGTAACTGGGTCATGATTTTGGGGTGAACTGTCCCTTTTAACAAAAACATTAATAACATGTATATTAACAATATCAACGCTCTCCCACCTTACCCAAACACAAGTCCTGCCTTTGTCTTCTAGAAATCAGATTTATTTCTAGACAAACTTTGGAAGTGATTTTCAGTGAACACAACAGTAGAGAAAGCTTTAGTTAGTTCTTACACCACCAACATTACAACCAATATTAAGTAGTGCGCCTAACGGGTCAGAGCCATTGTGCCCCAACAGCGCTGCCACACCTACCTGATCTCCACACTTATGTAGGTCCATGTGTTCACCTAGGCCCCTTGCACATGGCTTAAAGACATGTTGCTAACTTAAGAAAATGAATCAGGGCTAATCTTCATGGCCTGATCACACTGCTATTTTACAAAGTCATTAATGAGTCTGATTCCGGGTTAAGAGCAGCCTGTGGAGGGGCTGAAGGATTGGCTGGCATTAGCTGTGAGGGCAAATCTGTACTACTACCCTGCACTGGGCCCGGCAGCACTAACAGCACAGGGGTGTGGATTTACTCAGTACAATCCTCCAAATGAGCTTCATTATACTGCTCTATCCAGGAACCCCCCCACCCCCACCCATGGATTAGCTGGTCGTCACAATCCCCATTCCCCTCCTCCTGCTTACACGGTTTCACATTGCACCTTTTGATTCTGTTGCATACTGCGAGCCACCCCCCTCCTCCCTCCTTGCTGTCCTCCCTCCGGCTCCTCCCCACACACTCCCTGTGAGCTTCACTGCAGATAAACTGTTGACAAGATTATTGCATCTGTATCAAAAGTCTAGAGCTGCTTTGCATTGTTTGCGAATCCCCCTTTCCAGGAAGTCCCAGATTGCCATAACTGGGCTAATAATATTTTCAAGCCAAATTTAACAGCCGTGCTGGCAACAGGCCTGCCACCCTTGTCTTTCCAGCATCCTGACAGCACTGAGTTTGGCATCTAGAGGTCACAAAGTTACCCTGTGTGTTTCGACATTGACTGGTGGATGAATCAATGCATAATGTAGAATTCACCCTGCTTTGTGATTTTCACTGTAGCAGCTTTAAATGTATTTTCTGTGTTTAGGTGGCACCGTGTCTCAGCAGGGATGCACACGAGAGAAATTGTTAGCATTATGGGTTCCATTCCTGTTGGGATTGTCCATGTTAAAAATGCACACACATGTGATACACAAACGCACATTGAAATAATTAAATCCACCACAAAGTATTAATTGTGCGACACTAAGCTATACCAATTCAAATGTATGATTTGTGCTGCACTGATTTATATTGTGGTTTTCTTCTCCTCCATAGGGACCCCAGTCAATCGCATCCCCATCATGGCCAAGCAGGTCCTGGATCTGTACATGCTGTACAAGCTGGTGACAGAGAAGGGAGGCCTGGTGGAGGTTATCAACAAGAAGATCTGGAGGGAAATCACAAAGGGACTCAACCTGCCTACCTCCATCACCAGTGCAGCTTTCACCCTACGCACACAGTAGGTCTTTGCATCGCTCTCACAAAACAACCAGCGAAATTCATTACATTGGCTGTAGTAGCTACAAATGGACAGTTTACACCCAGATACCCAGTCCATCCCAGTGTTAATCTTATGTGAACTCTAATTTATTTTCCTGGACCTAAATGAGGAATCTCAAGTGTGCGACTTCTCAGCCCGAAACAAACACCTTTCTTATGCCATGAATGTGTGTGTATTGGAGTGTGTGGATTTGAGTGTGTGTGTGTTGGTATTGAGTGAGGATGTCAATATTAACCTGGGCCTGTGTGTATATACACATGCGAGTCTGTTTACTAGACCACCTTCCCTTTTCACATTCAATCCCTCCGTCCATTACGTCACACATAGAGCCCATTGATTCCCATAGATTTATTGACGGGATCCAGGTCAGAGTTCACGGTGGCTGAGGTGGGGTTTGACTGACAGCTTGTACACAGAGCCTCGACTAAAACTCTCTTGTTCTCTTGATGGAAATCCTTCAGTAGATGTAACACCTCTATCCTGTCCACTAGCAGGTTGCCCTAATGAACCTTGATGTATTTTTAATGTTGGTGGGCTGTTGTGTAGCATTGCTTGGCTAGCTCTGTCTAATGGACACTGCTCTTAGCTTGTTATTGATCCTCTGTGCTGCTATTCCACCATTAGGCGGTCAGCATGCACAATACAGTATGTTTCTTTTACCGTATGTTCTTATGGAATGGGAAAAAACCAGAGCCGTGACTGAGACACTTTGATGTCATCAATGTTCATACCAGGGTTCTCAATAAATTCTGTGCAACTAACATGGACTTTGAGAAGGGTAGGGGATTAGAGACACACATTTAACACAGCTAGAATTCTGCTGGAAATACCAGATTTGTTTTTGTATGCGTTTATCCAGGTGTCAAACAGGGTTTTTACATCTATGAATGTGCACGAAAGATCTGATGTATTGCTTTGTGTGTGTGTGTGTGTGTGTGTGTGTGTGTGTGTGTGTGTTCTCTTAAGGTATATGAAATACCTGTACCCTTATGAGTGCGAGAGGAAAGGCCTCAGCTCCCCAGGTGAACTTCAGGCTGCCATCGACAGTAACCGGCGCGAGGGTCGCCGTCCGAGCTACAGCAGCAGCCTCTTCCGCTTCTCTCCCTCTCCCAGCACAGCTCCCCACATCCTCTCACCTCCCAAGATGCACCTTTCCGTTCTGGGGGCAGGGACCTCAGGGGCCGTCAATGGCCTGCAGGCCTCACCAGGACCCTCTCTGAAGAAAGGTAGGAACCGTACAGTTGACAACCGGACATAGAGACTTATGATGATCGTGAACAAAACCTCTGGTCTGTAATCATAGGCAAACACTGCCCTTTATTTACACAACTCGCATTTAAGTCTAAAAAGAAACGTTAATGTATTTGTTTCTTGAAGAGACAGTCCCCACATAATTTTTACGCTGCTGAGTATATATTCTTAAAATAATCACAAAGCTTCATGACAGCATAAAAAGGAGGCTAATCTTTGTTCCACAAATAAAAATATGGGAAACATATGTTTACGGTATGTGGGGGTTACCTTCTAAAACAAGCATGCCTGCAAGTAAAAGGACATCTCTCAGCTATACATGTGTGTAACTGTGAAGGGTGAAGAAGGGTCTTGCTGGGGTAAAAAACAAGCATATATGCTCAGAAACCGTTCCCTGGATTGATTGGAGGTTATTAAACTGGGCAAATGTTTACTTCAGAGACTGTAGCCTCTCTATACTAGTTGGTTTGAACTGCAGTATTCCAGTTAGAGATGTGCTGAGACTTATTACAAAAGTATTTATAGGGAAATACTGCCCTCTGTCGCCATTTAGAAAAGCTACATGTAGTCACTCATGATTGGAACAGTACTTACAGATTCAAGGAGGCTTTTTCTTCGGTATCAGCAATGATCACAAAGCATTTCAAAGACATTATATATATATCTGACAGTAGACTAAAATAGTTTTCATCAGAGCTCCTTTTTTCTCAAATGTGTGTGTGATTGTGTGCTATTACATTCTCTCAACAAGTCATCTTCCTTCCCTCCACTGTATCCCGCCGTCAGTGCGTGCTTGTGTGTGTGTGTGAGCATTTTGAGTGTTTTTATTTGTGAGTGTGTGCATGCCTGCATGTGTGTGTAGTCCATCCAGGTGTTTAAGAGTCCATGTGTGTACCAGGCTGCTGAGAGCCCTCCCCTTTACTGCTGATTAATAACATGGTTCCCACGCTCGGGGGGCACTTTATGAACTTTGAAGCCTTCAGTCCACATCAGTGGGATCCTGTTGATAACTGTCATTACCCTGCTGTCTTATCTGATGTTACTTTGACTTGGCTGGAATGTGACTCTGCTCCGGACCCGGACAGTATCCATGGTTTGACTTACGGAATTTGCACTGCAGGATGGCACATGGTTTGACTGACTCAGTCACTATTGATGTGTAACTGCTTGCATGCCCAAGACCAGCTCTGTTTTGTTTTTATTTGAATCGGTGATTCTAAAAGTGGGGTTCTGGGAACCACCAAGGGTCGTTGAAGGAGTTTTACAGGCGGCCATCAGTTCAACAAAAGACCGGTTTAATTTGACGTGAAATATATATACTAAGTAGAAAATGCTTGAAGGATAATTTGGGTATGTTCTGATGGTCTATGTAGTCCATTATAACCAAAATCACTTGGTGTCACTAATTTTGTTAAAAAAAAAGTGAAGGTATGTTAATATAGCCTTGCAGTCTTAACACACAGTTCTTTCATGATATGCAACTACATACAATATGCTAAACATCTACCTGGGTTCAAATGATTGTCTGACTGACATGAAAATGTAATTTCATTTAATGTGATGAAATATTCAGATTGTCCCACAGTAAATTATGGTAGATAATCCATCCATCCATAATACCCACTTATCCTATTCAGCATTGCAGGGGCTCGACTATCCCAGCTCACATCAGGCGAGAGGCAGGGTGTACCCTGCAACGGGGCTGGCACATAGACCACCATTCACATTCCCCCTATGTCGATTCCTGAATACATTTTCAGGCCTTGTAGATGGACCAATGGATCCATTAGAATTCATAAAATAACCCTCGATTACTCTCTCTTCCAGATGACCTGACCCCCTCCATCATGGCTGTGAGACCCTCCATGGCGCTGGCCCTGGGTCAGCAGCAGGTTGCGGGTTTGGCAAGAGCCGCCACGCTGGAGCAGCTGAGAGAGAAGCTAGAGACCAGCGGTGGAGGAGATGGGCCAGAGAGGAAGATGGCCCGCCTGGCGGAAGAGCAGCAGCGCCTGATGCAGCAGGCTTTCCAACATAACCTGCTGGCCATGGCTTCCCAAATGCCCATGAACCTGCGCATGGGAGCCCCTACTATCACCACCAGAGGTCAGTGCTGCCAAGCTTGTCACAATATTGTTAGAAGAACCTGGACCTGGAAATGATGCAAAGTAATGCCGCTTTTCCAGTACCAGCTCGACTCGGCTCGCTTTTCGCTCCGTTTCCCATTGCAGAAAGTGGCTCCACAATAGTACCTGGTCGTCACAGCGACGCCGCAGGAAACTGCCGCCACACACACCCGCTACCCACACACACAGGACAATGGAGGAAATCGAGTGTGTGCTGTTTTTGATCGTCAGGATGTGGCTGTTTCTCGCAGCAAGAAGACAAACGTTGTCTCGTCTTCCGAGTTGCCGTAATAGTAACGGGTATATCACGCAATCTCTGGTCAAACTATTTAAAAATGGCGGGGGTATTCAGGATACTCCGTCTGGCACTTGCAATGATGACGCAGTGAATAGTGACGATTCTCTCTGACCAATCAGCAGTCTGCCACGTTTTCACGTGACATTTTAGTATCGCCTCAGCTCGCCTCAGCTCGCTTGGAACCTCGCCGGAGGTGATACGAAAAAAAGTACCTGGAAGCAGGTACAGGTACAACTTTTACACAGTGGAGAACCAAACCCATTCGAGTCGCGTCGAGCTGAGGCGAGCTGGTACTGTGTAGTGGAAAAGCGCCATAAGTGTGTTTCCATGCCACATTTAATTTCAACAAAAACATGCAGCTGACGATGTTCTGTTGAACCAACATCCGACTTCCCTTGATGTTTGTCACATCCTTTGTTTTTTAATCGCCATTTTTCCACAAAGGTGACTTAGCAAAATAACTCTGCCACAGCAACCTCCAGTGGACATTAAATAATCAGCTAACACATAGTGTCACTGACACTCCAACAAATACGTAATTAAAACAAAGTTCTACACATCCATCTAAATCCATGTACGGTTATAAAATACAAAAATGATTGATTGCATTAATATTCAGCCCCTTTGAAGTCAGTAATTAGTTTAAAATTGGTAGCAATTTTGCAGCAGAGTACTTGTAAGCACATCGAAATGTATTGCTGTTGGGATTTTGAAGAAAAATATGTCGCGTGAATACACAAAGATCCTCAATGCGCTGTTATTTGTGTTTCTTCAGATGAGAAGCAGCAGGACATGTCGCTGAGCATCTCAACCAATGGAAATGCCAGCATCACTGTCTCAGTGGAGGTCAATGGCACAATCTACTCAGGTTTGTATGGGGGAGGGGTTATTAAATGTTACATATCACTTAGAAATCCTAATAATGTGGTGAATCCTTTACTTCCATCTGTTCCACCTAATGGTAATTTCCAGAAGTTTGTAACTAGGAATTTATTAGCTACTGCCTCCACCACCTGTGATTTCCTTTGGTCAGGTTATTTTCACTACCTAAAAATGTTACCCTCGTAGTTCATGTAAGGATGTCTCCCGTTCTCCTACAGGAACCCTGTTTGCCCAGAAGTCCGGAGGGGCCCCTGGGCCTGCTGTGTCGGCTGCTTCTGCGTCAGCCTCCCCCGCTGGAACCAGCACTAGCTTCGGCTTTCCTGCACCTCTGGCTCAGACCCTCAGCCCCACATCCTCCTCCTCCTCCAAGGGTCCCAGCTCGGCTGAGCCGGCTCCCGGCGGGTCACCCTAACTCAGGCTGCCCTTTGTACCTGCTCCCCAGGCCTCTCCTCCGCCGGGAGGCCCAGCAAGAAGATACAGTACAATGAGAAACCGATAAGAATAACAAACTGTTGCACAACAAATACCTCATCAACCCTGTCAACCTCTTGGCTGTCCAATCATGAACACAGAGCCCAAGAATATTATATGACGACACGTGCCCAAACGCACAGCTATGCATTTTATTCAACACACAAACACATACACACACACCACACTGCAAACACACATATTCAACAGACACAGACACGCAATCTACGCATACATACACTTGTTAATCCTAATGTACATGCTAAACACAATCAGCTCAGCCAAAACCCACTGACAGGTGTAGTCACAACTGAACTTGAAAAGTTTTATTTTAGGACTTTTTGTATGTTTGTTGCCATTTTGTTGTCATTTAGAATTTTATTTTTTTTGTTTTAGAATGATTTAGTTTTTTTAGTTTTTCTCTTTTTTACATACCTCAAATCAAGTAACCTGCAGTGGTGTCTTTACCTCAGGAGCTGTAGTATATTTAACCTGAATCAAACTTTATTTTTGTATTCTTTTTGACCTAGTTGCAATCAGGGGAAGTCGGGTAACTCTCACCAGTGGAACCTCACGTGCAGAGCACCCACCTCACAGCGACAAGCCTCCAACCCGGGCCGCTCAGGTTTCTGTAACACGCTGTAGCCTCCTGCTGAACTCACACTGGTGAACGATCAGATGCTGTAGATCAGCACATTAAATATCTAATAAACTCTGCCCTCAGTTCAGATCATATTAAGTCCATTATAATAGTTGGAGGGTTAATGATGTACACAAACCTCCCAATATGGATCTGATTTCACCAAACTGTAAACTCTCACTAGCAATGCACAGGACTTTGGCGTCCACCAAAAATTCAGCGTATTGCAGGTCCGCACAAAGGTGGAGGAAGCGCAACTCTAATCCACCCACAGCAGGTCGAGCACACCCTGAGCGCTCCTGTCTGTGTTACAGAGTGGTAGTACAGAATCACGTTTGAGTTTGATGCCCCCCATTTTGTTTGCGCATCCCCCCTCCAGCTGCAGCCACAGAGCTGAACGTCAGTCTGACGGCGTCATCGTTAAAGCATAGTTTCCAGACCTCTCTGCCGTGGAGGGCGTCGCTCTTTCGGGAAGGAACGTGACAACAGCAAGGAATCGGAGTTAATTTAAAGAGAAGGGGAAAAAAAAAAGGATTCATAGCTGAAGAATGCACAAGTCTACGTGACTGTTCAAGAATACCTCATCAGACTCTCTCAGAGCTACACTACATACCTCATACGGCCGCAAAGCCATCGAGACTTGACGCCGCCAACCCGGGATGGAAATCCTGCCTGACCTGAAACTGACATGAACGTGCCGTCACGCTGCTGCTGGTTTTTGGGGACAAACAGAACTGGGATGGTAAACCGATATCTCTCTCCTCCTGTATTTACTTGTAGAACTTGTTTTATGTTAGCTTCCGTTTTCTTTCTTTTTTTCTTTTCTTTTTATCTTTTAGTTCCTCAAGTTGTCTGAGAAGAATGATGCATCTGCATTTATTTTTTTCTTTCGGGGAAGAGGAAAAGAATAGTAAGTTCCTCACTAACACGTATAGATCTGATGGATTGTTAGCAGGTTTCAAGGTCGCATGGGTTAAAAACAAAAAAAACGTAAAAAAACCAAAACAAACGACCATGTTAACCTTCACGACAGCGGCGAAATGATATGCATGTGTACAATCATGTGACCAGTGTTTTAACACCCTGATCGTCTGGTTCACGCTAGCCTCCGGTTATTGCACAGCTAGATACCAAAGACTAGCCATGTCGCTCCTCTTGAATGAACCCTCGTACAATCCTGCTGCGGTGCACGGCAAGGCAGTTCAGGGTCCATTTTGGACTGCCAAAAATGTTGCATCTAATTTCGTTTGATCAGCTTTTTCCTGAAGCAAGTGAAAATATCTTTAGGTGAGGCGAAGTTAAGTCCTTTGTTTCACATTTTACGGCATGACTTGATTATTGGAAAGTTACAATGGAAATATGTACATTTAAAACTGGATTTAAAGACTCAGAATCTGATCACATAACATGTACAGATGGACATCTTCGTTAGCAGATATTTAAATGTTTTATCCAGAGTAGTAGCCCAGATGCTGTGGCTTTCCTGAGCCGTCTCCCTAATTTAATCTTTACACTCGTGAGTTCTTGGGGCTGGTTTTTACCACGACACCCAGTGTGGACAGAGGCCCACGAGTCTGGCCTCTGTATTAAAACACCCATTTTTTGATAATCCAGAAACACCTGGATTAGCCTTCCTATTGTGTGATGTTTTTCTCCCTTTTAAAGTACATTTTTGGCATTTTGGAATACCACAAGGGATAAAAATGTTCTATGATTATCTGTGTTGAACGTGACACATTTGAACAGCTTAGAAACCTCTTTAAGCCCAGTGTGATCTGAGGTGGGCCGCCTTGTTGCTTTATTAGACTGTATTTTAGCCATTACTTGTCAAGTTTTGCAGTGCGGATCACAGGTGAGGGTTTGAGGACTTTGAAGTCCTTTTGGTGTACCCTTCAGAACCCTGTAAGACACAGAACTGTATTTTATAAAGGTGAGAACTGTAGATGCTGCCTTAAAGTAGCTGTTGGTGAGGTCCGGCCAGTGCAGGTTTCACTACGCAACTGGCTGGGAAGATGGCTCTCTCTTCAAGCTTAATCCTTTGGAGAGTAATCACTTTTTTATTTTGGTAAGCAATTCCATCAGGCGTTAGACACCAGTTATGCTCATTCATTCATGCTGTTGCGTTAACAACTGAGTTTTGCTATTTATTTGTGTGTTGTTGGGTGTTTGTTTGTTTTTTATTCCCGGTGGACCTTGTCTTTAGTTAACAGCTTAATCATTTAGGCTGCGTTACTAAAACATTTTCTTGTTTCTAAGTCCAAGCTTTCTGTTTCATCTGCTTAGTCTAAGCAATGACTGTTCGATAGTGTAGCTTCACTGCCTTTGTATGTTTGTTTGTGTGTGTGTGTTTGTGTGTGTGTATGTGTCTGCGCGCCAGCGTAAGCAGGTTCAGTATATCAAGTATGTGGTTGCAGTTCTATGCGTACGTTCACTTGTAATAACATTAAGAATACTGCAGGTGGCGCAACTGCCATGTCTGTTATATCATAGGAGGAGGGGCTTGTTCAGACATTTTTGATGTTTTGATGACACTTTTAAAAACTTCAAACACTCTCTTACATGGAGCACGTTTTCTCAACTGTACCCATTACACCCACATCGTCGTCTTCTGCTGCTGAAGGGCACTTTGTTGTTCATTGTTAGGGAGTGGAAGGTGTAGCGCTTGACTTGCTGCGTGGATAAACCGTTGTACCTGTGTGTGTGTGTGTGTGTGTGTGTGTGTGTGTGTGTTAGAGACCGCCCCTACCTCGTCATACCACAATACCTCAGGGCAGTGGGCTGCAGTCACTGTTGCGTTCCATGTTGAAGCTGCATTGGGGGATGAGTACTGACAGAAAGCCGTGGTCACTTCGCTGAATGCTACTTTGGTTTTGGCGTTGCATTTGTGTATTTCTGTCGTCAGTAACTGCAGACAAGGTTTCGTCCCTCAGGAAGCTGTGAAGTTGGAAGTCTGCAGAACCTTTTGTCTCTCAGATGATTTTGGAGTTCATTCAGTTTTAAATTGTTTAAAATCTAACCTGATCTGTGTAAAAACAGGCGCATATGCAAGTGGTTATCGAATACCTCATTTATCAATTTTATGTTGTTTTTGGCTTGTACAATGCTCCGTATATTAATTCAACTGTGGGGTTTGTGCATATTTTTGTACCGTTATTGTTATTATTATTATTATGGACATGATAATAATGATATTACTGATATTATAGTTTTCTCTTTGATTAAAGCAAACAAAAAATAGGACAAAACACATGAATGCTTGTAAAAACTGGTTTGTGCTGATTGTATTTAAGAGGAGCACTTTTCCAAAGTGGTTTTCACACATTCAGTTTTGTTCATATTAGTAATATAAAGATATGGTTCTCAGGGCTTTAAACTTGTATGTCATGATAAAGTTTTACTTTATATCTTAGTTCCGTGTGTGTTCATTTTATTTCCTCTGCAAAGTGTGATAGGGCCTCGGACTCCACCAGACATCGTGCTTGCAAATGTGCGAATCACACCCATTGCTGATTATCTCATTTCTGATGGCTGCAACACTAAGATTAGAAGCTTGGTGACACCCAGACGCATTTTCACATCCTTTAAAATGGTCTTCCAGTAAGGCAAAACATCCATTCGTTTCCTTTCTTTACAGGCAGGTTTCTGTGTCATAGGTTCAGCAAGTTCCCTAACAACAAATACCTTCTAAAGGCTGGATTATTGCAATTTGTCAGTTTGGTTATTCCTCAAACTCCTTCCCCAGGCTTTTCATGAGTCATTCTGGCTTCGGGAAATGCCGAAATTTGAATAAGATCAATAAAATTTCTGAGGTGAGCTTGATGTGACTGCAGTTGCACTGCAAACCGATGTGTTCCCAGCACACCACGTTCAGGAAATGTCACAATGGAAGTTTTGAAAATGTGTTGATGGGAATCAACACCTTCTGTATTTTTGCCAGAAGTGGTGATCGTTCTGGCCCATTTACAGCACGGGCCCAGACTGGAGCAAGTAGTTTTTCTTCTTGTTTTTGAAGGACACTGTCAAATGAACCTTGAGATTAAAAGTGCCTTTTTTGGCAGTGGTAATGTGTGAGGAAGCCAAGTGGCGCAGCCTCTGAGAAAGTGTAATGTGACGTGGTGCATGTAGCTTGCTGCTGTCCTTTTACAGCGGTTGCCTTTATGAGGTTTGAAGAACTAAACTGGTAGACTGTAACAATTACAGTACAACGGCAGGATGAAAACAGATATGCATTTATATGAAAGGGGAACAATGCACATGGACTGATACATGGTTTATCGTTTTATTTTCTTATCGTAAAAAAATAAATTCAGCATTGCAAAGCTCCAGTATTTACAGATCGCAAGTGAAACGTTGCAGATCATGCAACAACCATAACAAACATGGCAGTGTAATCATTTACATGTCCATCAAAAAAAACATTGATTGCCTTCATCAAAAACAATGAAGCCTCTTGATGTTGTGCCCGATGTCTGCACACGGTAGCAGGTATCATTAGCTGCACTGGAAAAGTAGCTGTTGTGTGTTCGAAATAGGACCGTTTACAGCGACCCCCGTTAAATAAGAACCAATGGGCATTGTAAATAGCAAGGTCTGCCACCGGGCCACACTTTGGATTGGAGGCAGAAATCTGAGAGATGCATATATTCAATAAAACCAAAGGTGTATGGCTAAGTACCACTTGAGGTAAGTGATAAAATAGCTTCTTTTTTTTTATTGCTTTATTATTTACCCTGAGGGACAATGAGAAGGTGATGTTCCCTTTTTTGTTTTTTAACCACATTTTTTTTACTTGCGGTTACCTCATTAAGTTGAAACAGGTCTTCCACCCTTTTTGTTCTAATGTATTCATATATCTACACAAAACACATTGAATCTAAGATGTAACATGTTAAAGATGTGATTTCAGTGAATAGACCCTTTGAAGATAACAAAGATCACATTTCTATATCTTGTTTATTCACTGATCGAATTCAAATCTTTTTTAATTTTCGAAGTATCAAGGGAACTACAAAAGTAAAAAACATCATACAAAAAATAAAGTGCTAAAACTCCCTGGATTTAAGGTAACTGAAAGCAGCAAAGATAGAAAATACTGGTGGAAGGAATTTTGTGTTAACTAACATTGTGGCTTAATTCATATAATGACATTCTGCCGCGGCAACCACTTGCTGTCTGAAGGCACATTAAGGGGACAACTGCGTTATCTCTATTCATACATCACTGACGAAAAGGTAGGCGTGGCTGAAAAAAAGGACCACTCAACTTAGCATTTTCAACATCTCAGCAGTATTTCACAATCAGAAAATGTTACCTTTTAACCTGACTAATAGAGAAGTCTAGAAATCCAGAACATTCTGCTGTAACTCAAAGCCTGTCAAGCAATTCTGAGGTAGTATGCAAGAGAGGAAAGCACAGCCAGGAAGGCATGTCACCGCCACGCGGACAGAATTTCACATTAAAGGAAACGGATGCAAAACACAAAAGGTTATATTTCAAAATCATGCTGCGATCATATTGCAGGACCAAAGCTGCTTCCTTTTTAACCTGCATGAATAGACCCATATACAGGCTTCCTGCATGCAGAGCCCTCGCCCCAGTTCATGTAGTATCATTACATTCCAGCTAAGCATCTGGTTTTCTGATAAATAATGTCAATCTATGTCCATGTGTTTCCATGTGTTAATAAATAATATATTATTATTTAAAACAATAATTATTAATAATAATAATGATTTTGTAGGAGGAGAAGGAGATGTTAACTTTTTATACTTTAAAAAAAATCTACCATCGTTGGCTCTGTGACTGTATGTGAACGTAATATTACATGAGAGGCATGACCTGGGGCTGGCTCCACACAGTTGTGTGTAGCTTTGCATTGAGACTGGAATTCGAACAGAATCATAAATATAATAACAATCAAGTTGAACTTAAATTACACGTGAAAAAATATCGCATCATTATTGGTTACATTCTGCTGCAAACCAAGTGCAGGGATGGATTCAGATATGCTGAAAGAGGAACATTCTATAATAGATTCTATTTTCTATTTCACATTCTTTTGGAAGTATGCATTTGAAGGCTAGCGCTACGTTTGTAGACTAGAAATCGCAGCGGTGTTAATTGCCATAATCAATAAAGCAGATTGTTGGCGTGACTGACACGTCTGTTTTCAGTAACAATGGCCAATATACTGACGCTAACGCAGATACGGCAAGATGTTTCTTGTCTACCAAAATTATTTTGTTGGTTAAATAATTACCATTTGGACTCATGTTCACAAAATAAAATCAAATAAAAACTAATATTTTCACTACGGACTAAGGCGATTTGTCAATATACTCGTTTATCACCAGGGAATGTGAATCATGATATTTACTTGGGACTAACGGGACAAAATCAGAAGAGCCATTAGACAAACCCAGACCAGTGGGCTGGATGAATGGCCCGCCACCCCGCTCTCCAGCTGTACTCTGTACTGTGCCAGGACTCTGCTGTAGCCCTTCTCCTCCGACATACATTTGTAAGTTCCCACCTGCTCTGGACCCATGCTGTCGATCAGAAGAAGGCACTGCTGCTCCCTCCAGGAGCAGGATGTGGCGCTTTCAAGGTGACGCCAGGTATACTCGGCATGATGGGACGACACTGTGCACTGGAGGAAATACTTGGACTGAGAGGGAAGCGTGATGCTGTCCATGGCCTCGTCTGCATGTGTATCCGTGGAATATCTAGACACTGAGAAAAGAGCACAAGAGGGTCTGTTGAGCTTTAACACGGATGTGATTTAGTTTTATTTATTTAACCAGGCAGGTTTCTTATTTCAATTAGAGTATGGCAGGTCACTTGGCAAGGTGCTTGGATTCTCTTCTATGATTCTCTTGAGATGCTGTGCACCTGTTATGAACCAGTGGAAAAGGTTTCAAAAGTGTAGTGAATGCAAGTATTTCTCAGAAGCTTTAGGAAGATATCTAATGGCGAAGTGGAACAGCAAGGGTTGGATGGCCATTTGTACTATAGTCAGGAGAGTAAAACAACTGAAAGATGAGCTATTATGGTAAAGTTGGGTTAGTGTTAGAGAAATGGTAAAAAACACTCTAACACAGCATTTGTATGATGCAACAACTTGAAGATGCATTTTATCAAGGGTTTTATCAAGGGTCATTGTAGGATGTAAAGCGGAGGTGGAGTTCTTTACTATGTCTTTTGCACAAAGCAAAAGACATAGTAAAGATTGGATAATGAAGTTTGTCTGGTGTGGCAGAATCTAAAAAGGGACTAGGAGAATAGAGAACTATCTCATCAGCATATGTGAATATAGAAGGGTTGCTCTGTTGTTATTTATGTAAATGAGAAAATATGGCACCTAAATTGAGCCTTGTGGTACACTGCAGGCTGCAAAGAACAGAGGGGATAATCAATCATCGTGTCGTCTTCGGGGTTGATTATCCTGGAAAATGCATCTTCACATTGTGAAATAAATCGTTGAATCAGAATTACGACTGGGCTGCTTTCTCTCATTTGTTCTTCTGTTTGCTTGCGAGCCAACTCCTCGCTAGAATAGTTGTGCAGTTATCAGGAGCATCATAGTGCGGTTGATTACCGGAGCTGTTTTTGGTTTCTGTTTTTATCAGCAATTTTTAAAACGTCGGTAAGCATAGTCATTATTATTAGTAGTAGTAGGAACTGAATAAGTATGACAGGCTATTTTGATTGTGTCTAAAACAATATTGAAACCTCTTTGGAGCTCTTCCCCTTTTGAAAGGTCTACATGGTTTAGTCCACCCCCGTACTGCACTCGTATGAAAACGGTTCATCTTCAAACCATGGACAGGGGTTCCAGCTCTTTAGTGAGCCAGATCATTTGGCTCAGCTCAGCTATAAGAGCCGCTCCCAAACGGCTCTTCGTTTAGTACATTTATTAGTTGCATGAAATAAATATGCAATATTTAATAATATTTTAATATTTGTTAATATTGATGGTTTAAAAGTGGGAAATGTCAAGAATAATTATCCTAGCTGTTTAACAAATATAGCATACTACTAATTAAATAGTATGGTTAATAATTACACAACTCTATACAAACATATATTTCCATTACATTTTTATGATGTAATATGATACAAAAACTATTTCTGCTCTGTCCAAAAATGTTATGACGACCCGTGCAAAATCCAAAAGTCTCACTCTTAATGTTATTACCAAAGTGAGACGTATATCGTATCATCCTATTATTCTGTCTTGTATTAATTTACCAAACAGAGAGAGAAAAAAAGAAATCGGCTCTCAGATCGTTCATTTCGTTCGCAACCGACATATTCCCAAAGGCACTAGATGCTAGGAACTCCAAGAGGCTGCAGGGAATTTTTTTTAAACAAAGTAAAGCCAAGCCACCTAAAGAGAAGAGGCAGAGAAAGAACGCAGTCTGAAGGAAAACAACAACTAACAACGTTTCTTCAAAAGTAAGGTGCACCACTTATTAGCACTTTTTTTGGAATGGTTTCATATTAGTGTGTAGATTGAATCTAGCCAGCTATTATTATAACAGGTGGCTTGCTAATAAGGAAGTGATATTGCTCTCAGTTTGAGAAAGGAAGCAGGAATGGAAATATTGCCCTTTAAAATCCTCTCTCCAAGCAAATTGCAAAGTAATAGTGTTACTCAGTAATTGCACAGTATAAAGAGAGAAAAGGGCTGAAATGTGCTGAAATTTCAGATTGTGCAGACACTAAAAGTTCTAAATGTGTCAGATTTGTTAGACTAATATGGGAGGAGGCCCATCGAGACTACAAAGGCGCAGCGCCTAGATTTTCACGCAGCTGTTTCCCCCCTGTTTCCAGTCCTCGTGCTACCGGGTGGTATTTTAACACCACCCGGTCAGCACTGAGCTGACAGATAATGAGAGTTCTATCAATCGCCCCATCTGACTCTCTGAAAGAAAGCGACTAAGCGTATTTCCCCAAATGTCCAACTACTCATTTAAATGATAACATACAGTGTCTCTTCGGTGTAACAGATTTGTGGACTTTCCTTAGTAAACTGCCAAATACTAAACTGGAAATTTAAAAAAACTACAAATGGCAAAAAAAAACATTTACAATTTGCTGAAAGAAATGAGAAAACGTTCAGAATTACACAAATCACATGCGTGACTATGTGCTATGTTGTGTTCCTTTGAATCACCTGTGTTAGCCACAGACACCTACATTCAAATGACATTTTTTTGTAAATTTACATTTATCATACAGCCAGCTAGGCTGTGGTTCAGCTGTGACTATTTTGACCTAGCACATGAAATTAGCACATAGTTGTTGCCTGCGTTAAAAAATTGGTTCCCCTTCTCTAACCTTTGAAGCTAAACAAGGAGACCAACTTCTTGTTTTTCAGCACACCATATGTCAAACTTCTCAGCTGGCTATGTGAATGTACCTATCACTTATTGGTCTTAAACAGTCCAGATTGGGCTTTTAAGCAGTAAACTCATAAATATCTTACCCTTTCCTGGCAGCTGAACCTTTGACACAGACGTGCAGAGGGCATGGTTCCCTTGGGCCACATCCTGCAGTGTATCACTGCGAAGGGAAAGGATATCGGAGTTAGAAACATCTGTTACACCCGTTACATTAATAAAGACATGGTGAGTGTTAGCTAACTGGGAGACTACATAAAAGCAAATGAAAACAAAAAGTCAAAACCAGCCAGCTCTTGCAAGTACATCTGACATTTAAATTGGTGTCAACGCAGCGTACTTGACTCAGTGCTTTACACTAGATACACAACACACACTTACAATGGATTCTAGGAAACATATGTATATATTATCCCATTACTTTGTGACTGTGCCTTATTATTTTACGAAACTAAAGGCAATCCCAACAATTCAAATGAAAGTGAAATGAATCAGTAACTGCAGTCATCTGCATGCAGTACTGTTCTTTTGTCACATATTGTAAGGTACATTCCCCTATTTAGTTTGTAGTTTTCAGGGGATTTCACTAGATTCTGCATAGACCCACACCAGTAAATAACAAATCAGGTAACAAACTTGTGTTCTTCACTCAAGCCATGCGTGAGGGGACTCCAGTCATTGCATTGCACCGTTACAGATACACTGCAAGTCAGGCTATTCGAGTAAGAACACACACACACACACACACATCTCCACCTCTCATCTTTAGTCAGCGTGTCCACGTGTGGGCAAACAGGATGTATGACTATATTAATGAATAGGATTTTTATGTTGCATTACCTGTACATGAAAAAGTGAGCTCAATGAGCAAAGTCATCGACCACATCACAGAACGTGTTTGTGCAGATGTACTCCTCTGTGCTGTCTGCAGAATGTGTTGCTTAAGGGCTGGAAATAGGTGTGTGTGACGGGGGTGGCTTGGTTTGGAGGGGGGGGGGGTTGTGTTTCTGGTGGTGGTTGTGTTCCTGTATGCAAGTACACTTTCGGGTTATGCTGATACCCTTTTATTGTCAGACTTTTGTTCAAAGCCAAGTGGCTGTGTAGGTTGAGTGTTTATTTTTATTTCCTCATGGGTGTACAGGGTTTTTCTAAACTTATATTTCCTGCTAGATAAAAGTTGAAAAAAAGTCCATGATGTATTTTATATAATTTATTATAACAAGAAGCTTTTCTCATTGTAATGAAAAACACGATACTTTGTGTTAATAAACCTTTTTTTTCTTCTAACATTGGCAGTTCTGAGTTGTGATACTTTACAACAGTAACATTACACCCAGTGAGCCTTACTGAAGTCAAGTGACTGTTGCTCAGCTACCACACCTCATGACAGCCTTATGCTCTGTGGCCTTCTAAACCAACAACAGGCTGAAAGCTTTGCACATAAACAAAAAAATGCAATCCTCACTGTCACGCCACCACCTCAGTGTTTAATACCTTCCTCTTATGCTTATACTGTTAAATCCCTTGTGTTTTGTTTGTTTGATGCTAACTGAAGAGAAAGCATAGCTCTGAAGTGATATTTGTTTTGGGGGAAATTGATTGGCAGTAATTAATTGCATCAGACAATGGACTTGTCTCTGTACTTGTCTTGCTAGATCTTAGTGCTGCATTCGATACCATTGACCATCAAATTCTATTACAGAGACTGGAACATTTAATTGGAATTAAAGCAACCCGCGTTAAGCTGGTTTAAATCCTATCTATCAGACCGATCTCAGTTTGTTTATGTTAACGATGAATCATCTGAGCACACCAAAGTTAGTCACGGAGTTCCACAAGGTTCTGTGCTTGGACCACTTCTATTTACTTTATATATGCTTCCTTTGGGCAATATTATTAGAAAGCACTCCATAAAGTTTCATAAAGTTTCATTGTTACGCAGATGATACCCAGTTATATTTATCGATTAAGCCGGATGAAACTGATCAGTTAGTTAAACTTCAATCATGCCTTAAGGACATAAAAACCTGGATGACCAGAAATTTTCTGATGTTAAACTCGGACAAAACTGAAGTTATTGTACTTGGCCCCGAACGCCTCCGAGACTCGCTGTCGGCAGATATAATTGCTCTAGAGGGCACTGCCCTGGCCTCCAGCACCTCTGTGAGGAACCTAGGAGTTATCTTTGATCAGGATCTATCCTTCAACTCCCACATGAAGCAAACCTCACGGACTGCCTTTTTTCACCTACGTAACATTGCCAAAATCAGGCACTTCCTGTCTCGAAATGATGCAGAAAAATTAATCCATGCATTTGTTACTTCAAGGCTGGATTACTGCAATTCCATATTATCAGGCAGCCCAAAAAAGTCCCTTAGGATTCTCCAGTTGATTCAGAACGCTGCAGCACGTGTACTGACAGGAACTAGGAAAAGAGATCATATTTCTCCAATATTATCTTCTCTGCACTGGCTCCCTGTGAAATCCAGAATAGAATTTAAAATCCTTCTCCTCACCTACAAAGCTCTTAATGGTCAGGCACCGTCGTATCTTACAGAGCTCATAGTGCCTTATTACCCCACTAGAACACTGCGCTCTCAGAATGCAGGGTTTCTTGTGGTTCCTAGAGTCTCCAAAAGTAGAATGGGAGCCAGAGCCTTTAGCTATCAAGCTCCTCTTCTGTGGAATCAGATCCCAGTTCGGGTTCGGGAGGCAGACACCATCTCCTCATTTAAGAATAGGCTAAAGACTTTCCTCTTTGATAAAGCTTATATTTAGGGCTGGCTCAGGAGAGTCCTGAACCATCCCTTAGTTATGCTGCTATAGGCCTAGACTGTCGGGGGACTTCCCATGATGCACCTCTCTCTCTTCACCTCTGTCCTCCTCTCCATCCGTATGCATTCTCATGCCATATATGTATGTCACTAACTTGACTTCTTCCCTCTCCCGGAGTTTTGTGCTTTGTCGTCCGTCTCTTCTTTCTTAGTGTCACTTTCAGCAGGTATTTCAGTGTCCGGAGATGTATCTGGATCGGTGACTACGGCGACCTGCTGGGGCAGTGTTGCTGTGTCTATGGTGCAGGGGATGAGTGGCTCGGGTCCTGCTCGTTGGGCTCCACCTGGAGCTGCTCGGTTGTCCGTCTGGACCCATCATCTTCCCTTATGTTTTACCACCTAAACATTTCTAACATAATAATATATATATATACAACAATTTTGCCATCATGGCTGTATATGTTATAGTTTTGATGCTATAAATCTATTTTGTACTTACGACATCTATTGTATGTCTGTCCGTCCTGGGAGAGGGAGCCCTCCTCTGTTGCTCTCCCTGAGGTTTCTATCATTTTTTTCCCCTGTTAAAAGGGTTTTTTTTGGGTAGTTTTTCCTTAATCGAATCGAGGGTCTAAGGACAGAGGGTGTCGTATGTTACAGATTGTGAAGCCCTTTGAGGCAAATGTGATTTGTGATACTGGGCTATATAAATAAAATTGAATTGAATTGAATTAATTATGTAAGTAAGTAAGTCATTCAGTAATTAAGTAAGTAATTAAGTTTATTTTTTCAATTGCTAGTATTTATAATGAAGTTTGGAAAGGATCTACATATGTTTCACTTTTCGACACGCTTGATTCTGCAAATGACATATGTCCACAGAAACGTCTAAAACTACTCCTGTAGCATAATCATGTCCTCCACTCCTCTCCTCTATGCTCAGCATCCACTCATATATTCTGCCAAATAATGGCTAAATAAATCAGATCAGACCCCGTAATGTACACGTATAATGTAGCATCATTTAAAATGTCATCATGTGATGGTTTGTTTTTTTATTGGTAATGGCAGAGGCTTATAAAGACTGATGTCATCTTGCTTAGACCAATAAAAGTATTCACCAGTGTCCTCTCTACATGCAGCCGACAGCCAAAACAAGTGACAGCAGTGGAATTAAGAGTGTCGTGGTGTTAACAGACCGCTGGAACCAAGGTGGTGCTTCTCAAAAGGCTGGTACTGTGTACAAGCAGGACAACTGCACTGTAGAATGAATAGACAACTAAGCTGCCCGTACCGGTTGAGTGTTTAAATATTAACGTTTTAATCCATTTGTAACATGATTCGCATCATTGTCAACGCAGTTGTGCCATACTGGAAGTGAAGACTCTTTAGAAGGTGCACTTTGCAGTGAATCAGCTGTGGCGAGCCCTACCACATTGCACCATAAACCTGATGACACAATGTTAATAAATAAAATTCATGTTGAGACACTGTGTACACACTATGGGGCTGGCTTGGTGTGACACGTGTGCTAATAAAAGGATCCCTGCGACGCCTTTGACCATTAGTAGCGCAAAGGAGCAATGTTTTTACTCGTGGATCCCCGTTTCGGGTAATTCCACCCCTCCTGATCAAAAATTTGTGGTGGTAATGTGGCAAGAAATGTAGGAATGTGCTAACATGCGCAGCAAAGGAGGAGACTTTCCCCCAGTGAACACATGGACTAGCTTTTATAGCCCAAGGGCCCAAGTGAGCTTAATCTCCTGACGACCCTCCAATGTCAGCCAATTGTCGGCTGCGGTTGCCAGGAGAGTCTCCGAGACCGTGGGAGGGGCGTCACAAGCACCTTTAACAAAACCTTGAAGCTAAGGCCGCTACATGTAATCTTTGGATGTGAAATGAAAAGTTACGTTTTAGGTATTTAGGTTAAATGTGGTCTTACTTTGTCTCAGGGGTGCAGTGGGTGCCGTTCCAGCCGCAGTAGGGATCTCTGGCTAAGACACATTCCTCACAGCTGTTTCCATACTGGGCACAGTTGGCCACATCCAGTTGGACCAGTTCACTTCCAGAGTTCACATACAGCTTCCTCTGCAACGATACATTACAGAGGTGTTCTAATGGTACAGGGCCATTACTGACCTTTTTATTTTACACCAACAACCATGTAAACATTTAAACTTCACCCCAAAAAAATCTAATTTGCACGCCCTTCTTTAGGAACCACAACACTTTTCCTTTAACCCACTATAACCGTTATTGCCATATGAATACAAGTCTTCCATACTCCCACCCTTGTGTCTTGGTGGGGAGAATAGTTGTGTAGGCAGTGCTGTCAGCATTACTCACAGAGGCGGGGTTTAGGATGATGCCGAGGATGGGGGTCGTGTGGTTGAAAGGTCGATACTCAGCGATGACAAACATCAAATGTGTATTCTGCGTCACCTTATGAATCCTTCCGTTATCTGTTCAAAAAGACACGGGAGGAAGATGACTAAACACTTAAGCCTGTCTAAACACCCCATACAACCACAAACCATCCCACTCTCATATTTCGTGTTTCATCACCTCACATGACTCTTGACTCTTGCAATGTTTCATTTACAAGAAGTCGACAGGGGGTTAAGCATGAGCCCCCCCGGGAACAGCACTGGGCTGTGAAGCCACTTCGGCGTAGTAAGCGAGCTAGGCTAATTAGCTCACATTAAACAGTTACTAACACTGCCATGGGTAATGACACTCGGCGGCTCAAGGATTGGACACTTTTTCCAAAAATATGCTCAGTAACTTTAGCATCGTTACAGTGCTTATTTCCTTGCCAAGCCAAGCTGAATCTAGTCCCCAGCATAGAGTGACAACACTTCCAATAAGAGGTTCAAATCTGGTCTTTGACGTTAAATTCAAGACAACTTGTGCGCCACATACTCGACCCCCTCAGTGAGCCACACCACACACCCACATTTGCCCTTTAGGTGAGGACTGCTCTCTACAACACAGTCCTATTCAGTCTTGTGCTGCTGCGAGTCTCTGCAGGCCTTTTTTGCAACCAGATACTCGATACTTGCGTTCACTGCTGCAGTACCCCAGCTTTTCACCAAGTACAACAAACTATCTCAAGGAACCCGTGCACTAGTTTTAGTATCACCTTCCCTGATTAATTTGACTGTATTACTCACACAGAGACAGAAACAGGACTGGGTGGTGATCATTCCTCTTGTGCCGGGAACTGTCAACGTGGATATGAGTGTAGCTGTGGTGACTAATGAGAAGTGGGCCAGAGTTGTCCACAGGCCGGACCCATTTCTCCATCTCCGAATTGTTGTCGATCATCTTCAGGGTTTCCAAAGGAATCTTTGTGCTGTCTTTGACACACTGAAGACAGAGGCATATGTTTTGGTTTTAATCTCCCACTGTACAACAATAACAGTGGGAGATTTAACACCCGAAATTCTTAGTAATTTTTGAAACAATGGCTCATTGATTTCAGACAGAGGTCGACAAGAGCAGGTTTCTCATTTCTACCTGGCGGCAATTGGTTTTGTCAGCTGGAATGACAATTGCTGCCGGCTGGCGCTAGCTAGCTAATGAAGCTTTCGTTAGCTCCTGTGTCCGGCTTAGTTTTTAATGTTTCCAGCTGACTTGTTTTATAACAAGAACCCTCTAAAAGTGATGGCTACCTACATGATATTTAGAAAAGATACTCTGTCGGCCAGAGTATCTTTTTTTAAGCTACTACTGGAGGTGCAAAAGTTGGGAATTCCTACAACTAGTGGTTTTAAAATAAAAAACAAAGAGAACACGACTAATACAATTAATTTTTATCTTATTGACACCAGTGTTGTCATTAAAGCTAGTAGAAAATATGCAAAGTGGCTCATTTGAAAAGATTTGTCAAATTTGAGAAAATGTCCAGTTATGTTTCAAGACGTGCTGAAATGTTGATTTATCAATAAAAAGACTGCATCGGAGTCACGTTTATTACTCAGAATTAATTACATCTTCTAGTTTGTAACTATATAAGCACATGGTTTGAAAGATAGCAGCCATAGTCATGCCAGGAATCATTTTTGTGATATGGAGACAAGTTATTACATTTTTCACCTCAGATCAATGTATAGGACCCATACCATTCTAGGCCTGTTCTCTGAGTTGGCTGAGCCTTTAAATGGGGAGCTTGTGAAGATGTTGTCAATATCTTGTATCGTGTAGACACACACAGCACTCATACCCCTGCAGAGAGACACACAGAGGTCAGCCGGTCTACACAGAGACACCTGCAGCAACAAGAAAGTAAAGATTTCAGCCATGCAGGCTAAAAACCAACAGCAGAGGGCTGCGTTTAGAAAGAGGAACTGAACAAAAGTAAAACCCCTCCCTAACAAAGGAGGAAGCAAAAGCAAAGCACATGGAAGACAATCTATAATGTTTTGCCCATTTTGTCAAAATGCCAAACGTTTTTTTTACTTGTGTGTAAATAACTATTTGTAGATTCTCTATTCCCATCTCATGATGGTTTGTGGTTATGTACTTTGGTTTGTTACATTGGAAGACAGAAGTGACTGCTGTTTTACGTAGGCACTACAACAGCCATGTCACTGTGGGTTTCACCTCACATCATTGTGGATGACTTTCATTTTATGATGCTGGAATGCGTCCAAGTCAAGGACCCAAAATGGGTCACCAGTCAAGTTTGATTATATTTTAAATAGGGCTGTCAAAATTAACGTGTTACAACGCGTTAAAGCAAATTAATTTTAATGGCACAAATTTTATTAACGCAGCGCTCATTTTCTGTCTGACCCATGGCCCGGCCCGTTGTTGGAGAAATCGAGAGCAGCCACAGACGTAAAGGATGCAGCAGCAAACAGATATGGGGAAAGAAAATGGCTAGCATTAACATTACTACTGTGAAACAAGTGACGTTACATAGCATACATAAACTACCATTTTTTCTTTCTATATTTTATAGAACTCCAAGTTGAATTAAAAGAAAAGGGCGTATTTACACGGAGCACGTTTGCTGCAGTTTCCCCCGCAGCGCAGGTCAACTCCATTCTGTTGAACCCTGGTGCATTTGTGTACAACTTACATAATCACAAACATCCACAGGGTAGGATAGAAAACGCGGGTCAATATATTAGATGCAGGGGGCTTTTTGTTGCATGCTTGTAAAGGGACTCTGAGGAGATTGCATGCGCGATGTGCGAATACACTGCGAGCTGGCGCTCGCTCATATCCGAGGTAAATCATTAACGTCGTCACCACTTATGGGTTTCATTGAACGATACGTTACAATCGGCTAAAACGAATGTGCAGGTTACTTTTCTGAGCAAGAGCGCTCCCGAGTCCGTCTTTCTCACACCGTTCACGTGAATCGCGGCACAGTTCGAGTGCAACCGACCTCAGAGCAGCTCCTCCAGGTAGTCTCGGGTTCGGTACCCTGGTGCGCTCCCGGGTCCACATGACAGCTTTCACATGACCAATTTTTCAGGCGAACTGTGCCCCGTTCTGAACTAAACTGCCTTTATTTATATTTATATTATATTAAAATGAGAGAAAGTTCTTTGAAAAACATCTATGACCTTTGATACATGTCTAGTCTTCATGCTCTGATGGTTTCACTAATAATAAACGTACATTTGCATAAAGCATGCATATTTTTCCATATCCATGTTGATTAGAGTATTGAAAACTTGAAAAATATTAATTTAAGGCACATTTAGAACTAATGAAAATTTGCGATTAAGTTGCGATTTATCGCGATTAAATATTTAAATCGATTGACAGCCCTAATTTTAAAGAATAAAGATTATATTTTTATAAGAAGGACGACATCTGATTAGGCAAATGCTTAATTATGACTATACTTGAGTTACTATACTGCACTGAACAAATGTTTGAGATAATCTTTTTTACCCCAACTTGATTCAAACTCGGAAAATACCAGTGTATTTATTCCACTTTTGCTTGAACGCATGAATGATAACAGAGTCCTACCATTCATTTCTGAAGAGTGCATATACCCTGGTATCCTGCCACCGGTCTGCATGCAGAGCAGCCACGTCTACCAGCTCAGAGAAGTGCTTTCTGCTGGCAGGGTCTCCACAGAAGAGCCTTGCATTCATCTGGGACGTCCATCCAAACTGCATGTATTGCTTGGGACCACCTGCATCTGCCTGGAAGCAACGCCCAGCCAAAGGATTACTCACTCCTTCATAACGCAAATGTAATTAGTATATGCAATGGATATGGTTACAATTCTTGTTTACAGCAGGTACTTTGTGCACATATCTGATGCCAAAGATGATTGTTTTATTCATATAATCTAGCTAAAATATTTGTGGAAGTTTTTTAATCGTAATTTATCAATCAGGCCTTACCATGCAAACCTGGGTCACAAAAGGGAGCCACATTTCACTGTATAAGCCTGTGTCTTCGTTTTTCTCTTTATAGAAGGCATAAACTCTGTCCTGCAAGGAAATGTTTCTCCTGCTCTTGAGCACCAAACCCACATAGTGCTGCTCTAAAGAGAGAAAAACAAAGTAATTATTTGCCTCTATAGTTTTAGGACATATGAATGTTTAAGGGAACATCAAAATAAACTTCTCAAGTCCTTACAGAAAACATCTCAAGGCAAATACCTTTATTGTGGTGGGTTGGTCCAACTCTGTTTTTCCCAAACTTGTGGATGCCAACATACTGTTCAGATCCAGAGTATGTGATGTAGAGATCTGCACTTCCTGCTGATTCTGCAAAGACAGAATCAAACCATCCCATTTGTTAAGGTATCATAGCAGCATGGTGCTTTTGGTTTGCGGCAAGCACCAGTTCACCTTTCATATTCCAGACACCAGTTTGCCCTGTTAGTAATAGTATGGAAAACTGTTTACCGATAAGCAACCCCTGTGTGAGACACATATAGTTTCTGTACTGGCTTTGATGCCAGTGGGAGAAAGTAGAGCCTGGAGTGAGTAACGGGTACAAGCAGGAAACACCAGCCCAATGGTAGGGCAGAAGGCAAAGCAATCATTAGAACATGTACAGCAGGTGAGGAGTACTGAAAAGGGCATAGGTAGGATAAATAGGGAAGACATATTCACCCTTGAGGATTAAAAAAAAAGAAAGTCTAAAGGTTTTATGGAAAATTGTTGAATCAGAAAGCAGAGATTCATCAACATATACAAAAAAAAAACACGTGTACAGAAACTCACCCACGAGGGCAGACGGTTCCCCTTCCTTTGTGACAAATTCCTTTATGCTTTCTTTTATGTTCACCAGTTCTGCCGAGGGAATGCACATGGATGACTCGTCTGAAAGATTCTACAAGAAAACACAAGCAGGTCTTAAGATTTCCCCGCTATACTCCATCACGGGAAGAACAAAAGTGATTTTTTTGATTCACTATACCCATTTCATAAAGGCTTATACATTTGGTGTTTTAACATGCAGACTCTCACAGATACAGCTGAAAATTACAACAACAACAAAAAAAAACACAACAGGAAGTTGCTGGTCACAGTGAGCAGCGATAGCCACTGTGCCCAACAGAAAGGAACACGGCCAGTGACTATTACTAAAGCTTCCTAAAACAGACATTTTCGTATTTTCCCTCCATTCTTAGTAACATATCCAGTACATCTCCCCAGAGTCCTACCATGTTACAGCACACCGTTTCCATGCTAT
The DNA here is from genome assembly GCA_011952105.1 of Coreoperca whiteheadi. Classification (NCBI taxonomy): domain Eukaryota; kingdom Metazoa; phylum Chordata; class Actinopteri; order Centrarchiformes; family Sinipercidae; genus Coreoperca; species Coreoperca whiteheadi. Next base: position 27,678,389 of record CM022485.1, on the reverse strand, counting down.
TGGATCCACACACAAACACCTGGTTGGCCTCTTCCCTCTTGTGGACCACAGAGATGTTATAGTCGTAATCCTAAATGACAAGAGCAAGAACTGTTGTTGATATTTCAATCCGATCTGACCAACATACCAAATGCTCTGCTGTTTGCTATTAGCTCATGTTATTTTACTGCTCACTCCGTATACCTTCCACGGCGCCTTTCTTTCCACAGGTGTCTGGGAGGAGAGAAAATGCAGTAATATCACTTTCTCCACATCACTATAAATTCATGCTATCTGTTATTTGATTGTAAACTCTAGATATTTACTTAACGCCTGAGTTATGTAATCAGAAAGGCTCCCTACCTTTAGAGGATTTTGAAAGTTGAATGAAATCAGGTGTTTTTGTCCAACACCTGTGACGGTGTCTGGCTCTCCTCCCAGAAGAATCCGTACAGGTGGATGGAGTCCAGGTAAAGGTAACCTTTTCATTGCAGTCTCTACAATAACAAAAAAATAACTTGAATGACAAGCAGGACATGTGAATGTGCACTGAGTGTGCAATGGATAAGGTTGGCAGTTGTCATTGTACACAATACTCTAACGTCACACTTTAACAGCTTAATCTGTTTTTAGCCAAGCTAGTGCGGTTTGATGGATGGCAACATCGCCCCGTAAGTCCACCGCTTTGGTCCAGACTGAAATATCTCATTAACTATTGCATACATTTTGTACAGACATTCATGGTCCCCCAGAGGAGGTCCCCTATCGTTTCCTCTTGTGTCACCATGAGGTTGACATTTTTGTTTTTTTGTGAAATGTCTTGAAAAACTGTTGGATGAATTTCTATGAAATTTGGCACAGATATCCATGGTCCCCAGAGGATGAATGCTGGCGTCTTGGGTGATCCTCTGACTTTTCCTCTCAGTAGGTCAAAGTTTTCACTTTTACACTAAAATATCTCAACATCTACTTGATGGATTGGCACACTTGTTTTTTTTTTTGTTTTTTTTTTACAGACATCACGATTCCCAGATGACCAAAATAATAGTTCAGCTTCATACTCTCATCAAAGTTGTAAATATTGACACAAAGGGGAGGAGTTATTGGGTAATTTGTAGGGTCTTGCATAATGAACGAATAGGGCCGCCCTGCTCGGCCTGATGACACATAAACCTATTAGCCCACTTTAACATATTTGCCCATTTTAACCTATTTGCCCAATTTAACCTATTAGCCCACTTTAACCCCTGGGCACGGCCACCTATAAGGTTTTTTGGGTGTTTTGCCTTCAAGTTAGCCTGCCACATCACCATCAATTTTCTTCTACAAGTTTGACTTGATCAGATCTGCTGTTAGCTAGCTAGCTGTGAGGGCGCCAGCAGAGGACACACCTTATTTCATTCATAAATTCATAGGCGTAAATTACGGGGAGGATTGTAAACCCCCAATAATCAAAACTGGCCAGTACAACCCTACAAATATATCATAATAATGAATCGAATGAAAAGTATTAACTGTTATAAAACATGATAAAGTGGTTGGTTTCTCGATTCAATGTAATTCAATAATTATCACAGTGTTATGGTTGTGGGGTTGTATAGGGTGTTTTGGGGGTTTTGGTGGAGTGTTTTTTATTATTGTCTGTTCTGTGTCATTATAGTCTGAGTTTTGCATGTTTATGGGTTTGAATTCTTGTACTATTGTGAAATTGTCTGTTTAGTCTGTGTTTTAGTTTTGTTCTAAGACTTCCTGTTTTATTTCGGTATCTGTCTGTTCCCCTCTGTCTGTCTGGTTTACTTCCTGTCCCTGATTCACTGATTGTGTTCACCTGTGTTTGTCCTGCACCTGTGCCTTGATGTCTTCACCTCCCCTGAGTGTATTTAGTTTGCGTGATTCCCTGTCCTGGTGCTGGATCATTGTTTGTACCTACCTGCTATACCTTCCTAGTGTGTCTCCCTTAGATGTTGGTTCCTTTTCACCTGTCTGAATTTTGTTCCTTTTGATTGCCTGTCTGGCTGTTCGCCTGTCTACCTGATGGTAAGCAATAAAGATTCCACTCTTTAAGCACTGTCTGCTTCTGGGTCCTTCTTACCCTTCCTACTGCCAACATCACGTGACACACAGACTAGCCTAATAGGGATTAAGTGCAGTTAAATTGCAGCATAGCTCTGGCATTACAGAGGGCTTTCCTATATGTTTTAAGACTGTCTTTGCCAGGCTAACAAGATTTTTCCAGGTTGTTGGAATCCCATTTCCTTTCAAGTTTTCACGATGTTTGCAGGTTTGGGGGTATACCATGGAGATAACCTTATTTATTTATTTTTTTAAGAGGGGTAACAGAGTCGAGTGTCATTCGCACTGAGCCTGCAGCCCAGTCTAAACGTTTCATTTGGGAGGGACTCAAGTTAGAATAGGAGTTATCTGTTATACTGAGATATGGAACTGAATTAAATGCTGATGGAGTCACTTTAAATCATGCTACAGCACTATCAGACATCGAGTGTAGCAGTATTTGCTTAATGGTGTAAGTGTATTCTATAACAAATAGAACTGGCTGTCGTGATTTCCAGGTTGGGTGTGAGAGACTAAGAACAAGGCTTTCGAATGAGTTATAATTTAGTTTAGAGTTGATTAATAGGCTGGAGCAGAAGATAGCAACTCCACCCCCTCGCGAGGAATGTGAGTATTAGTGTGACTGGGTGGAGTGGATTCATTGAGGCAAACATATTCTTCATGACCCAGCCAGGTTTCAGTGAGACAAAATAAGTCAATATGATGATCTGATAGCAAATCGTTAACTAGTACAGCATTAGATGACAAAGAGCTGATGTTTAAGAGTCCACATTTAATTTAATTCTCCTATTTTGTGGTGGTGTTCATTTGTATTAAGTTTTCATGTATAACTCATCTTTTGATTTCATCAAAGTGGTTTGGGGGGGCAGACACCGTCACTATGGGGTTTTGGGTGGGTAAGCTCTAATGGAAGTACAGAGAAGCATGTAAGACTGCAACTCTGCCCCCTGGTCTCAGCTCTGGGTTGTCACGTTTAGGTCCAACTAATAAACTCGGCCAGAATTCTAGATATGAGAGCAGCTCCATCAGAAGTGATGCCGTCTCCCCTCATCAGACCAAGTCTTCCCCTGAAAGTACACCAGTTATCTACAAAGCCCACATCATTTGCTGGACACCACCTTGACAGGGTCCTGTCACATTGTCACAGCTCACTGCGACACTTGAATAGAACAAAGCCTAGAACTTTTGCTTTTCCTACTGTGACAAATCAAACTGTCAGTTGTGAAAAGATCTGTCAATTAACCTTTAGCTTATAAAGGATTATGGCTTTCACATTTACAGGAGACTAGAAACCAATACACATTCCCACGGAATCAGCATTTATTTAGCTGATTAAGAAATCTCAATCTGACAGACCTTGCAATTCTCATCAGTTGTCTGCACCTATGTACTGGAAATGCTTTCGTTTGCACAATCATGCCTTCAGGCTGATTTATTTGATGGAGGTTTTTTTGTGTATCACATTATGCCCTCAGCCAGTACAGATTCGTATATATTTAACCTGTCGACCCTCTTCAGCTCACTTCAACAACTCTTCATCTAAGCTGTCAACCTGTCTCTTGGACCCCATCCCAACTAGGCTGCTTTAAAAAAACAAAAACAAAGCTTTACTCTGAAGTTAGTACTTCTTTATTAGATATTTACTAGACTTTAAATTTCAATGTGGAATTTGCATCTGCTCGAGGTTTCTGCCTGTTAAGAGGATGCTTTGTTAAGAGTGTTTCCTCTTGTTAGTTAGTCAAGCAGGGAAACAGGGTGAGGACCCAAATGCAGCCAGTAGGCGAGGCAGTTGAGTGATTTATTGGGGGAACAGAAAGGCTGGCAGAGGTCAAAATCAACAGGCAGTCCAAACAGGTTAAATACAGAGGGAGACAACACGGCGCAGGTGAACACAATCAAGGGCAATCAGGAAGGAGGAAGCAAAACTAGCAACAATATTTCAAAATAACAGGCAGTAACTAAACATAACCATAACACCCTTTACTTTTTCCTCACCAAGTACTTGCTTATGGTGGGAAGTGTTAGGTCTCTGTAAATGTTATAAAGAGTACGGTCTAGAGCCACTCTATATGAAAAAAATGCAATGAGAACTTCTGTTATCAATTGGCGCTATGTACATACAATTGAAACTGAAGCAGCTCAATGGAATTCAACCATCAGTAATGTTATTATTTACACCTGTATATTTGCTTCAGTGACATGTCAAAATGTCTCCTGTTAAAAGGGCCTATTCATGAAGTCACAACTTCCCCTAATTGGTTCAACCATTTTTTTTTTGTTCCATTAAAATGTCAAAATTAAGTGTATTCTCTTCTTATTCTGTAGCCTACATACTTTTTAAGTCCTGTGTGGTAGTTTTGATATTACATTCACATGGTGGCTTAGTGAATAGTATTTTCTCAATAAATGTAATATTTTAAACAGTTTTCCATTCTCATTATATCACAGGGCATAAAGGCTTATAATAGCCTATTAATGACTTTAGTGTGTCGATATTCATGTGGTCTACTCTTCTATCAGAAGTCCTAGTTGTGCAGTATCAAAGCCCAGCTGGTCCTGAACCTGCCAAGACGCTGATGAAACCTTCAAACATTTTTTTTTTTTTCTTGTCTTATTTTCGCCTACACGGAGATCTCGACGTCAAAGCTATTACATGTTCTGAAGTTGAAGAAAAATGCGGAAATATTTCCTACCTTTGTCTGTGAATATCATCCTGGGTAAATGTATTGAGTTCGCCGCTGTCAGACTATGGAGGCATGAAAACAAGAAATATGCCGTTAGAACCATTTTTCCGCCGCCAGAGACGGACGCGTGTTTGTGCTGCGCCGCTCTCGCTGCTTCTGCTGAGGCGCGTCCCTCGCTGCATGTGCGGCACTGAGTGGCCCTTTTTGGATTGGCCCATATTAGCCTACCAAGTAGGTTGACACATACAAGGAGTTTGCGTTAGTGTAGACAATAGACATAATAGGAATAGATGACACTGACCTGACCCAAGCCAAACTTAAAAAAGATTACTGAACAATATTTAAGTAAATATAATATTTGAAGAAGAAAGTGGTTGTTTTTTTTTTTGGACCAGCCTATATTTTGATTAGTACTGTTACCGTTGAAGTTAGAATGATGTAACTTGCATTAGATTAGAGAGTATACCACCCTGCTGCCACAGCAAGCTGAACAATGGCTGACAGGGGTGGGGAGGGTTATAACACCCTTTTTAAAACAAGTGTTACAGCTGACCTCTCAATGAGGACTAAACACGTGAGGTGAGGTGAGGCAGGGATAATAGTAATCCATCTACCATGTGAAATTAAGCAGATACTGACAGAAATTAAAATTTAACCTGAATTAGACAGAGCCACATTAAAATATAAAAGACCCCTGAAATGCATGATAACGATCAAATAACACTGCTAGGATAGTCATTCTTGACACATCCCACTCTTTAACCATCAATGTGACAGAATAATTCACTGTGTTGCAGAAGAAGAATCTTCCATATTTATTTAATTTAATTCAAATGAGAAAGCAATTTAGCCAGAGACCAGCAGTAGTGGTACTAAATGAAGAGCCGTTTGGGAGCCAAATGAAACTAGATCTAGTGTAGCTACTTTTTAGACAAACAAGTTTGTTTGCCCAGGATGGAGTCTCTATCTGTACAACACAACTTGTTTTACATTGTTATAACGGGACTGATATAAAAATGAGATGACACGTGTTAATTAGTGAGCTTTAGAGGTGCTAGTAGGCATAGGTTTTAAACTTTGGGCAGAGCCAGGCTAGCTGGAAAGTGCCTTCTGACTCTAGCTTCATACTTAACATACAGAAGTGAGTGTATAGATCTTCTCAACTAACTCAGCAAGACAATGAAAAAGTATATTTTCCAAAAAGGGTCAAACTACTCCTTGAACTTAAGTCAGTATTTAAGTCATGATATAAAGTTGTATAAACCAAATTTAAACATAAGCTAGTGATTTTATTGCTGTGACCCCACCTGTGCTCCGCCCTCTGTGAAGACATATTTGTTGTTATTGGCTTTACTGGGTAGAATAGTCTGTCTAGATTGGCTGCTGAGCTGAACAGGAGGAAGTGGATAGTCCAAGTGTCTGTCAGAGTCTCTAAGGGGGCTTGTAAGCCTAGAACATTTTATCACTGATGTTGTCATCTTACAACCAGTCCCACTGAGTCCTCTGGAGACCCTGAAGCTAGGTCCCGGTTTCCAGAGCAGTCAGCACATCTGGTCAAGGGCGATGGTGTTACTCTCTCATGACAAACCCAATGACTGAACAGCCACTGGCATGATGAAAGAATAAAATATTACACACAGCCGTAGTCACACATAACAATACGGTTGTTTTAATTTGGTTGGTCACCAGCCAGGCTCCGTATCACTGATACTGGAGCTGTTTTCAGTCTAATCCTATTTTCAGCCCAGACCGAAAGATGGTGTGTGTTTGATGGCTGTTTATTGTTGCGGTAGAACAAGTTATTGCTTCCATTGTTTGGACTTGGCCCGCGTTATTTTTTCATCTCGTCTCGGCTGGAGAATGCCAACTCATTCGCTGCTCGATGACGCTTCCCGGGGCTGTCCACTCCTATCACGTCTCCTCTAGTGAGCTGGGGAGCACATCGTCTGATGAGCGAATGCTCACACAGGCCTCCTTTCAACATTTATCCCAGTCGCGCCACTCACAAAACAGATGTACGTACCTGTAGCGCGCCAAAGGACAGCTGCTGAAGCCAAGAAACGTACGTGTTTTGTGTTTGCCTCATTGCAGCCGCCAATTCAATGTACTGATCTACATGAGACCCACACAGATGAAGTGGATATGTGCAGTGTATACAGCCCCTTGAAAACAGGCCAGTGTTGCAGACCAGTGGCTCTGTGTAAATAGTGCTTGCCTTACAGAACTAGTTTAACATCGTGCGGTTTCATAGCACTGAATCAGCCAACTGGTTGGTTGCCGCTGGTGAAATCAACTCTGCTTGTTCGGTTTTCTCACATTATGTCAGCGGGGTCAGATGATGTCTCTGACTGAGATATTATTAGCCTGAATACATTCTCTGGCCTACAGTAGCTTATATATTGTAAGTCTCAATGAAGTACATGGCCACTAGAGTTTTATTTTTTTTAATTTTTTTATAGCCTATTGTGATTTGTGATATTGGGCTTTATAAATAAAAGTGAATTAAATATTCAATATTCAGTCATGGTGATGAGGGTATCATATAGCCCACACACTGACAGAAACACCTGTTTGTCCAACGCCCTACTGCACTTATATGAAGATAAACAGAAGGGGCACTTGGATAACATTAAACAATATCTATGATTATACATATATAGGCATATATGTTATCATTATTATAAATGGGCAATAAATAGCCTACAAAGACAGCAGAAATAACATACTCCACACATACTCTACATACAGAATGCCTGTCTCAGAGCTCAAGGTGACATCTTCCGAGTCTAAAGGTATTCAGTTTACATACGTAGGATAACAAAAAAAAAAAAGCAGCAAATTCAAATATTTGCGAACCTGAAAGCATCAAATGTTTGGCATTTTTGATGACTGAAACAATTAATCATTATCAAAATAGCCTATTTGCTCATTATATTTCCCTTGATCTAGGCTACTAGTCAAGTAATGGCGACATCTGTTTCAGCTTTAATAGCCCATAATCAGGATTCAAAATCATAAATCTCAAATAAAATTAAATCTATAGGCTGTATTATAAGATATTGATAAAATCCCCTATTGGAGCCCGCATCATAACATTTCACTGGTAGTCATGGTGATGCGGACTGATGTGTGGAGCTGCTCCTACAAAAAGCAGTGGCCACAATTCTAATTTCTTTCTGCACCTGAACGCTCACAGGAGCTGACCTCCTGCAATGTGGAACTCTGTGGAACAATTCGTTTGAATAAAGAAAACATCTTTGTTGATCTGCTAACATCTGGAAGTGAGAAAGCAGCTGTTGCTGTGGGGAACACCAGCTGACTGCTGGATGACCGCTGTGGTAAAACACACTAACGTTTGCTATATCATTAAATACAGCATAATAACGTTATAAGATATTAAAATAAATCATAAATACAAACAATATTTATAAATGTAAATGTGAGTTATTTAATTTTGTTGGTTGAAAATATTTGCCCAGAACAGCATTAAAATATTAAACCTATCTCGGAGTAAAATAATTATAGATGAGGAATTTTACTGTGAGAGCACGTGACAGGTGGAAAAAAAGTGTGGCTATTAATTTAACTTAGTGATTGTGATTGTTGAAGGGCTGTAGGGTTGTCGAGTTTAACATTTAAAGTATAGCACAAAGATGGCGACTGGGCCATTTTTTTGAAAAATGCTCAAAGTTGTGTATGTTGCGCGTGCCATGGCGATGACGTCAGATGGTGGCGCTAGCCAGAGTCAGGCAGACGTCTGACGTCTACAGTTGTTGACGCTCGACTCAAAAATGTCCGGAGGGGTTCGAGAAGTTGGGACCTTTTAGTGGGCTCGTGTTCGGCCTTTCAAAACCTTTATGAATTTACTGTTCGAGCTGGATTTTAATCTCCCCAGAGAGGCGACGGTAGACCGGTGGCGTTAGTCAGAGGTAGGTTTAGAAGAAAAGTTAATCTAACCTTGAAGGGTTTTACATGTTTTCTTGCCTAGTCATTGCTAAATAAACACTGAGCTTGTCCTTGTGCTCTCAAGATCCAAATAAGTACATAGTTAAGTATTAGCATTAAAAAAAGTACATTTGTATTAGCATAAACAAAAAAAAAAATGTCACGCATTCCTAGGCCCGTTTTTTCCTAAGTATTTACTGAGATTACATACCCAAATAAATGGAGTATATTTTTACAACAACAAAGGCTATATGTATAATCTGGTCTCAAAAGAAAGCTAAGACCTGGGAGATTACAATAGACGTGTCAGGGATTCAGGTATCTATACTCTGTCAGATAAAATGCATCTGGAACACAGTAGAACATTTTAATTTCTACCTCCTCCTACAAAGACACACCTTATTTAAAGTGAAAACACATTTGAATCATAGATAAATAAGCCTAAACTTTGTAGGAATTATTAAAATAATATCTGATAAGTAACTGTGCAAAAGTAGATGCTAAAAAAGCAAACCTGAGCAGTTTGACACATGTTTTATCACAGATATTTCCAGGCGGAACCAGCAAATGTGCTGTTTGGGCCCATTTGGATCCAGATGTGCCATTGACCTGTCTTAGGAACCAGGCAGGAAAACTAACGTTAATAATATTTCACTGATAGATCATTATGGTCATTCATTCCATTAAAAACAACATTTTTTGAGTCATTTTGAACTTGTAATCTGGGTCAGATTCACCTAGGCAGTCTGTGTAATCCTAAATGCAGCGCTGCAGCTGTATGGGCGGTTACGCGAGGGAATATCTCGGCAGCCCTTTGGTTGATCTGAATAAATGACACCTCTTTGTGACCGTCAGAGCCAGTAGCCACTTTCGGCTTAGAAACCCCAATGACCATCCAGAGGGAAGTAAGCCCAAAGATAGTATATCGTGGTGAGAGCACTAGCCCCCTCTGAACGCTCCGTTTGTGCTTATGTAAAGAGCCAGTACTTTCGTGGTTCAATTCACATGAACACAGAGGTATGAGAGGATACAGTAGCAGCGTTTTTTCAAAACGGAATATAACTTGTGACCTGAAAACAGCAAAGGTAAGACACACTTTATGATTTAGCGATGTTTTTCTTTGTTACACTTCTGAGCTTGCTGAGTTTCCGTCGCCTGGCAACGCGGCAGCCATCGTTGTTTTCCGCAGCGTCTGTGCTTTCAGACGGTATATAGTCCGTGTGGGTTGCTGGAAGTGGTAAAAATAATAGAATCACAAAATTGTGAATACATATTTTCGTGTTTTTGATCATAATGAATATAATTGCCTAGGGTGGAATTGTGTTTCGTTCCGGCTGTTGCTGCTTGGTACAGGCTTTTAGTTTCTCCCCTTTGTTTTGGTATGCGGATGTTAGGACTGGTGCTTCCTAGCCTGTGTAACGTTCATTTATACTGTACAGGACTGTGTCAGCCCCGTGGACAGGGGGCTTTCGTACTCTAGAGGTTTTAATATTCAAGCATCACTTTAATGTTGCAGCTGCTAAAGGTGGGGCCAATTTCAAAACTTTGCATACTGCTGGTAGCTTCATCATTTATTAGTTGTTTATTGAGGTTATCAGAATGAATAATACTTAATGTATTCACCATTTTGCTGAAGTTATGAACTGTCATTCTCTCGTCTGTTTCTATCGCTCTCCAGTGAGGACGAGCAGCTGCAGTGTGTCCTCACCGGCAGCAGCGTCACAGACATCCTCCTGGACAAGTTACAGAGTGGGTTTGCACTGATTTGTAGAATAGTATTTTTAAGAGTTTTAGTGTCAAATTCATTTGTTCTTTGACAAGTTTCATTAATGTAAATAGTTGAAGGGCGCTCATAAATTGCATCATACTATTTTCTCATTCAGTTTAATGTGCCACGGGAAAAATTCATGAACATCTGAATAATTTGTCTAATAATTCAAATAGTTTTGACTATTGATGCATTTTAAAACTTTAAGACCTTGCTGGTTTCTTATTACTTTCTTTAAAAATAAGAAAGACCTGCAGAGTCAAACTCTTGACAACATGAGTCCCATGTGGTGGAGATCACGATCCACTGCAACTCCTCCAAAGACTATTTGAAATAAACACTTGTGGATGCTCGGTGAAAGGCAGGGCACATTTTTGTGTAGAAGCAAGAAAGGAGGCTGAACGTTAAGAACGTCCTCATCTCTGTGTCTGTGGTTTATTCAGTTTAGGGTTAATCGAAAATCGATTAGTCTATTACAGGTATTTATCACAGATAATATTCAATCAATAAAATTCATTTCACTTTGATTTGGCCAAAACTTCAAGTGATTTCCACGTCTCCTTCATTATGGGACAGTGTAACGCCTAAATGCACTTCTTGAGTATGTTTAAATCTGCTGTATAAAGTTTAAAGTTTCAGAGCTCTGAATGTGCAGCAGTCACATTAAAAACGGGGGCATTGAGAGTGCACTGGGTGGCAAAATAACTTTTTGTGCCACTATTCCTCTATTTCCTTATTTGCAAAAACAGTTTTTATAGGCCTGTTCTTTAGAGAGCGTTGCAGGGATGACATTTTTTTTTTTTTGTTGCCTAACCTGGAAGTTAGCATCACCCTGATTCCCTGGACAAAAAACCAATGTGATTTTTCCATTGGATTTCAGATGATTGCAGAAAATAAACTCAGTGGAAAACAAAAGTGTATGATACTGACACGTTTTGTCCGGCAAGATAATCTTCAGAAATGAGCAACCCTTTTATGACTTTTGAAGCCTAAATGTGATCGCCAGAAGTATAAAGGTCTGACTTGAAAGTTTAAGGTTTGTCGAGCCAGCCCACACAAAGAAAGCCTAGCTATGTCGAGCTTCCTTCGTAGTACACCCCTCTGCTCTCTCCGCAGGCAGATGGGCCAGCTAAGTTACATTAGCTAAAAAAATTACGGCGTCACTCACCCGAGGAGCTATGTTAGCATTAGTGATGGTTGCGTCCAGTGACCTAACGTTATACTTCCCTCAAACAATGTGAAGTTATAACGAAGATGATAATAGAAGGGATTTAGAAGTGGGCCAGGGTCTGACATAACCGATGGCCCAGGGGCCAGTACAAGTTTATGCAGGGCAAAGTCACTGGTCCGTCCGGGTCAGCTTATGAAAGATGGTTGTTGTTCTTTCAGAATGGAGAACGGAGTCCACAGTAAAGGCAAAACATTTCCTCTCTCATTTTTAAATTCATAATGTGTTTATATTAAGGTGCATATAACATTGTAATGTGATCAAACAGAATAAAGCTGGTATTAACGATTGGTTCCGGTCATGCACAAGCTGTACAATACAACAAGTAATATTTTATCCCACACCAGTAACATCAATGATACCGTGTTGCTTCACATTCACATACTTATAAAGCTAAGTAACCATAAAGTCACATTCCCAAAGGTAATTTCAGTTGGTGGGCCAAAAATCGGCAAAAGAAAATGCGAATGAATGCTTTGTTTCCATCCACTACCGTAATGTGATTATTACTTAGCCGGAAGTTATGTATTAACATACCTGTGCACTGATTTCTTGTATTAATTTCCCGCTCCGTCCCCGACTGCTTACGGTGGATGTTAGCGATCGAGGCTGGCCAATAGCCAACACGTCGGTCCCCCCTACGAGTCTGCTAACAGCAAGCAAAACTTCTGGTTTTAAAACCAAAGCTTTTAGGTTCAAAAGCTAAACTTCTGGTTTTAAAACCAAAGCTTTTAGGTTCAAAAGCTAAACTTCTGGTTTTAAAACCAAAGCTTTTGGGTTCAAAAGCTAAACTTTTGGATTTAAAAGCAAAAGGTTTGTATTTGCTTTAACACATTTTGAATCACAAATAAATTTTACTTACAAATAAAAAAATGGGATTGTCCTGTGGAAGGTTTTTCTCTCAATCCTATTCTGGTTGAATGCACAATAAAGACACAAAAGTACCTTTTATATTGTTATTAATTGAACGTATAAAAAGAAAATGCAAAAAAATCTTAAGTAGTCAAAATAAGACATTCGGGACCACTGATACTGTGATAAGTCTACACATACACAACACACATACATGATGACCATGTATAGTCTGTTATGTCAAAATGGATATTCTGAGTCATTGAATGTGTTTGATGACTGCAAAACAGACTTTGTATCTGTAATTTCAGAAAGAAGTCTAGTGTAAACCTCCACGAGTATCCTAGTATAAAATGTACCTTGAACAATTTTCTGTGTTATTTGAAAATCACACACACTGAAGGACAATGCTAAGTCGGGTACATTTAAATGGAAGCTCATTCATCTACACAGAGCCAATTAAAAGTGACCCCGGGTGTTATAATGCTTTAATCTGGAGCGACATATGGCTTCCGTTAAGAGTCCCTTTGGCCTGAGTTCAGCCATATTTATAGAATAACAAAGCTGATGGTTCATGGATATTCACTCTGATTGCCAACAGCCATGCAATTTCTCTTCAAGACCAGGGAAATACTGTATTTTGCTTTGTTGAATGTTAAAAACTGTCACAGGGTCATGAGAACAAAAATATACCTTCTTATTTAAAAATGCATTAGTTGAATTTTTCACCACTTGGGGGCAGCGTAACAAGGTGAAAACACAACAATGACACGGTGAGCATGTTAGCAAACAGTTGCCTCTAGTTGACAGAGCAACATTGTCATTCATTTTGAGTCATTTCTGGCCACTTGATGAATATAAGGCCAATATTCACTCTCATTTTAGCTCAGTTGTTGCTCTCCACCAACTCCTGAGGAAAATATCTGGCTCTTTAGCTGCTAAATGCTCCACTATGTTCACCAGCTAATTGCTACCGGTCTGTCTGCCGTGGTGGTGCCTTCTCTAAGTGTTTCAGATTTCAACAGATTCAACTAGAGCTAAAGCATCCATAAGATTATAAATCTTCATAAGGAAATGTGGGTGACCGTGAGGGTTGCATTTTCAATCTACCATGCTGTTTAAAGTCACCCACCATAATTATTTTCCCCTGCAGTTTATTATACATTTCAGCAAAAAATGGGTTAGGTCATCTGTACTAGGTCATAATGCACAGCTTTTCTCCTTGAATTATTAAACTGAAGAGTAGCCATCTTCCCACCGAGCCTGTGTACATGGAGCACAACTTAAAATCAAACTGCTTCTTGAAAAGAATCTTAACACCTTTTGAGTTTCTCCGACCATGAAAAAAATAATCTGGCCTATCCCACTCTTGTTCAGCTTATTTCATTTCTCAGGAGAATGAGTTTCCTGGAGGCAAAAATATGTTGGTTTTTTGATTCCTCCGCGCCCGCGATTTCCGTGACTGGAGGCAGTTTGTCTTTGGGTTGACCGTCGATCTGTCTCATTCTCGTGAATCTCAGAATACCTTGAGGGAGTTTCTTCAAATCTGGCACAAACGTCCACTGAGACTCAAAGATGAACTGATTCGAAATTTGGTGGTCAAAGGTTAAGGTCACTGTGACCTCCCAAACAAATCACAAAACATAACTCAAGAATTGATCAGGTATTAATGACAACATTTCACACAGATGTTTAATGGGACCCAACAATGAAGTGATAAATGACAATTTTTAACCAACAGGTCAACTTCAGTACAGGGTTTCCTCCATCTTGTCCATTTACTCAAATGCGATAACGTTACACTAACGTTACCACACAAAAAAAGTCTGATCTATGACCATGTAAAAGGGAGTGGCCACCCATGAAACACATCAGGTTTATAAATAACGATTGTGTAAAACTTGGCTGACTGATTCAATAGTGTTTCTATTTGTTTTATTTCATTCTATGAACAAATCCAACTATTCGGTCAACAGATCAATTGATCAAATTAAGTTTATTGATTGGTTAATATTAGGATTGAGTATTCCAGTTGGATAGAAATCTATGAATCAAACATGTTAAATATTAGGCCTAAATACCCCTAAAAGCAGGATTGGTGCACAAAAAGACCATATTGCTGAATGGAGGACAGCCTGCAACTTTAATTGCCACTTTTCTTCCTTTTCTTTTTGCATAAAAGGCCATTTTGTACTCATACATCAACAACACAAATGGCTCATTTTCTTGCCATTCACTTCTACAGAGCCTTTCATTTGTCCAATTCATTTAAACAAAGCACATCACCAACCTGTGCATAGCTACTCAGTAAAGGCAAGTGAGAAAGCTACTCTGCTCAACACCTCTGTAACAGAATCAGTCCAGGAACCTCCTTCAGTGTGCCAGAGCATTTGAAAGACGTGAAGCAAATTGAGCGGAGGAAGGAAATACTCATGTAGAGGGTTTTTCTGGGTGTAGGTTTAGAAAAAATGTGTCACAAATGCATCACATTTCAAGGTATGCAGAGTTTATTTTTAAGTTCAACTTCTGCCCTTTAGTGGTCACAAATTGCTCGAGGAACTGATACCTTTTTACACTTTCTCAGGGATCACCATCTACTTCAGGGACTTGATTGATACTTCCCACACTCATTCCCCCATGTGTCCCCTTGACATTGTACCTCCCAGACTGCTTAAAGACGCCATCAGCATATTTGGACCGTCTCTACTTGCTGTAATAAACAAGTCGCTTGCATCAGGCTATGTGCCTGAATCTTTTAAAATGGCCGCAGTTCCACTGCTCCTTTGACTTGTGGGCTTCACGGATCAATACTAGGACCCATTTTATTTTCATTATATATGCTCCTCTTATAGGGCACTTAATCTGTAAATTCGGCAGTTTTTTTTAATCAGTTCTACGCTGATGATACACAACTCTACTTATCCGTTTTGGCCCAGTGATCTCTCAAATTTAAGAGATTTAGAAGTGGAAGTTAATGGGTCCATGTAATGCAGAATAAAGTGAACATGCGCTTTGGCTAGTGAAAAACTGACGTGGTTTAATAAATAGATCCACTTTTACTATTCCTCAAAATTGACAATATGGTTCCAGTAGCTACAAGTTAATTGTGAAGTGGAAAATAAAGCCGCTTTAAGGAGACACAAGGTTGCTGTCATTATGTAGCCTACCTTTGTGGTCCATGGTGTAAAAGAACGCCCTTACAATGGCACACAGTAAATGCACTTCATAACTATTTTGAGGTTAAATCTTCTTTTTTTTTTCAGTAAATCGATAAAATAAAATCTTGGTGAAGTAGAAATGAAAGACCCTCTTGGCTCTGCCAAAACATCAGACTATCCTTTCAGCAAAGAGAGAGAGCAGAAGAAATAGGCCTACATTATCTTCCCTATATACCCCACATATCCAACTAATACTTTTAGTACAGTCCCTTACTTTTGCCTTGCCTTAATATATCTGTCATGTAAATTCGCTGTAGAAATTATATAGGAGGTAGATTGACATGCAATCACAAACACTTATTAACTGGCCCGGCATGAGTCTCTCAGCTTATGACGGGTGTGTATCTATTGTTTGGTCTTTCTGTTTCTGTGACTTTTATAATTTTACTACTGAAATAAACTGACAGTGAACGGCAGCGCTAGTAGGCTGGAAGGGTTTTTAAGAAGGCAGTGGGCACTTTCTGCCTCGGACGCGCAGTCAGTGCGATTGAAATAAAAGCTCAGTCACCCGACGAGGCGATTGGCTGGAAGGCTTCAGGTCCCTGCGCACTGGCGATGGAGCGCTCTCATAAACTGCGCTCACACTGACTCACCACACACATCGGGCTGTGTGGGAACATGTCGCAGTACACTCTGGGAGGTAGGAAGCCTTAAGTGTTCTTGAGCGTGTGTGTTTCCTACTTTGTCGGCTTTTGTTTAGTCTGCAATCTCTGTCAGGCGGGTTTGTCTGAATTAGTAGCCGCCTTGGTTGTTTTTTCGACAGAAAGAAAGAAAAGCAAATGTCAGGACGTAGAACAGATCTCATTAAAAATGCATTATCTTGCTAACTTCTGTTATACTGAACTCAAATATTAATAAGAGCTGGAGTCGAAGGGCAGTAGGCTGTTTACCAACTGATGCATGGACTGTGGAGAAAGGCTGCAACTCATTGGGGAGGTGTCCCTTATTCTGATTGTTTTAGATAACCTTGTATGAATAAGGACCAAGATTTTGTAGACAAATAAAATAAGCTTCAAACACTTGTCAATGTAAAGTAATTGCACATTTCCCCATGTTGTTCTAACTAAATGCATGATTAAATGAAACCTACGCACACCACATAGAAAAAATACAGACACATGCTTCAAGTTTTCTGCATAAAATGCTGAATTGGCACAGCTCATGTTTCACCATTACCTCATCTGGTCTATAATCATTGTCCACTGGCTGAGTCATTTTGGAGCGATTCCATCAGCCTTTATTTTCTAACATCATTGCTGCATTCAGCCCCTCTGTACTTTTCATCTCTTAATGGAGGCTGCCTGAGGAGCCGCCTGCTCCTGGACAGGGTCTTGAAGCGGATCTGCACTGACAGTTAGCAGTCACTTGCTTTGATAGTGGTCACGTCCCTATTAGTATACGCCTCATGCAGGAATTTTACTGATAAGTCTCTTGTGATGACAGAACTGTTACATAATAAGATAATCAGATGAGCTTTTTCTTCAATGTTTAGCTCCTGATTATACAAATCGGTTCTTAAAGATGTGGTCCGCCTAAACTCAGTACATCCTGCTATATTTTAGGCTCATTTATGAAAAACAAATCATACCACTCCTCCCTAATAAGTGATGGATTATATATGAGTATTTGGTCTTCAATAATAACAAAAACATCCAGCTTTTCTCAGTGAATGATTTTCATTCTCATTGCTGGTTGTTTACCTTGCAGTGGTCACTGGCTGAAGCTCACGGCTTTCCAACATTATTTTCATCACTATCCACCAGTGTGTCTGATGCATGAGTCATCCCCAATACACCCTCATTATGTGATGTTAAATGGACTTTAGGGTTCAGCTTTAACAGCTTCAATCTCAGTAGCTCTGGCAACTCTGTCATGATTTTATACACTGTATAAAATCAAAACAGAACTTCATTTTGAAAGTGTATTCAAGATTTCATGTTTTTTTAAAGCTTATGCTAATTATGCACAGTCTGCTCAGATTAGTTCCATGGAAATCTGAAATAAATAATACAAAAGGTATTGAGGGTTTTTCATTTGATGTAATGGTGCAGCCATACTCTTATCAGTGATGTGAATATTCTAGTATATAACGGTGATATACAATAGTTTCTGTGAAGTGCTGGAAACATGTAGAGTAATGTTGTCAATACGTGGGGAAATGTTTTATCCATGTAATATGTAATGGATTATTTTTCTGGGAATGTACTGACAACATTACAGTTTTACTGGTTAAAATCACAATGCTGACCATGAATGTTTAATTAGCAAGATGCTCAAATGATGAATATAAACACACACACACTCACAATTTGATTGCCAGGAAAACTGACACCAACGCGTTGCATGTGCACTGCTCCTGCTTTGGATCCAAGCCGCAACTGTGACAATACCATTTATACAATTATGATTATAAACCCTGAGACATTTCCTCTTTAATCTTATCAAGGATGCAGAGTGCAGACACAACAAGATCACATTTAGTCACGTGTCCTAAGATCTTTCATAACGAATGTGGCTCCATTTTAGTTTTTCCTTTACTAGACCGTCACTGAAAAGCACAAAACTAATTTTATTTGTGAGTTTGTGACAATTTTGTCTTCAACTTTTTTGTCTCTCTTTCCCCTCTTTTCTCTCTATTTATTTCTCCTTATTGCTTTTCCTGATCACTTGCAGGTTCACTCCAGCTCACTTTCTTATGCTCCTCATTAATCCCACTAACACAATGTTAAACTGTGGCCACTTTGTTTTCTGTCTGTCTAGTTCACCTGCAGATCCTGCTGGCTGTGGGTCTGGCAGTGTTCTGCTACTGTCTGGTTCTCGGCTGCATCCTTTGCTGTCGCAGAAGGAAGGGTGTTTCATCGGAGGACAAGGAGGCAATTTTCGTGTCTCCTCATCCTACTGAGAGCGTGACTGTGACATTGACTCCGTCTCCGTGTACCCAGCCCGTCAAGCAGCAGTACGAGGAGCTGGATGGGGACGTTTTGGAATTCCCTTCCTATAAAAGCAGCTCTTCTCCCTCTGAGGATGACCTCACTGCTCTGCCCTTTGACCTGAGCCCCACCAGATCAGCTGAGCTGGTGCAATCTCATGGGTCTTCCTTTCCGATGCGACGCCTCAGCACCCCGGCTGTTCCCTGCACACCCAGTAAACATCCAAGTCATGGCAGAGCCTCCCTGCCCTCCCTCACTAAGCTGAGCCTGGTGTCCAAGTCCCGTCGGGCAATGGGTCGGCGCAGCACCGTGAGCGGTGAAAGTTTTCTTTACAGCGAGAGCAGTCAACTGACCGCTGGTGCTGCCAGAGCTCCCACCCAGCAGGGGGAGACCTGTCTATCACAATATGGCTCTAACTCTCTCTCCATTCCCTCCAAGCAAGCTCCCCTCTTGCACTTCTCCTTGCTCTTCTCCTCTGTCTGTGGCACCCTGGTGGTCAACATCCTGGGGCTCTCGGGGGCCAGTCGAAGGCGCAGTGGGGTGTTTGTCCGGGCCAGCCTTCCTCCCCTCTGCACCTCCCCTCAGCAGATAGCCTCTCGGCGCCGCAGCCTCAGCCCAGACCTCCACAACCAGAGTTTTGTTCTGCAGGTGGGCTCTGTGGAAGAGCTGCGCACCTGCACATTGAGACTTGCTGTCTACAGCAGGGACTTCTCAGGCCTGCGAGAGGCTGCGCTGGGGGTGGTGGAGCTGCCCTGTGAACAGATGGATTGGGTGCCTGACACCACCACCACCTACACCAGGCAGCTCAGCCCAACTAAAAGCAAGCTAAAAAAGGTAATTGGATCATTTTATTTATTTGATGTATACATTACAATTAAGCTTTCAAGAGCAAAGAGTAAGAAAACACAACTGCGGTGGAAACATTGGGCAGATCAAAGGTCTTCTGATCCAAACCCAAGTAGGACCTGGCTGTCAGCAACTGGACCTGAACGGACCCTTACAAGTGTCTGTAGAGTCTTTAGAGGTGCTGTTAAGAATATTTTGATACCTTTAGACAAAAGCCAGGCTGGCTGTTTCCCCCTGTTTCCAGTCTTTATGCTAAGCTGAGCTAACTGGCTGGTGGCTGTAGCTACATATTAAACTGACAGAGAGGAGAGTGGTATGGATTTTCTTATTTTACTCTCAGCAAGAAAGTGTATTTCCCAAAATGTCCATCCTTTTACTTTCAGTGAAAAGAAGCTATCTCTAACATGACTAGCCATTCAAGTCAGTAGAGTAATTTGAGCATGCAGCATGTGTTGTTTATGTTATGAGGCTCTATCTCAGGTCCTTCTGGGCTCGCTCAGATCCAGTCAAAATCTTGCACAGACGGGATTTTATATCTGACCAAAACAGAGACAAAGTGGACTAGAATGTGTGGAGCAAAGAGCTGGTGCAGGTCAGTTCGGGGTTGTAATCCCTTTTTGGGGCCACTGACTGTATGCATTTTTTAACTGCACCCCCTGATCTTAGTGTATGTGCTATGTTGTTTCTTTTAAAAAATCTTTTTAACAAAGTCTGCATTTTCTGTTGATTAACCAGATAAGGACACTACGCATGCGGGCCTACAGTATAAATAGCACATATCATGGTTTATCCATGAAGGAATGTAGCATCTAATCAGTTCTCCCATTAGCCAGTTTTCCACTGTTGTTAGTCATGGTAACGTTGTTGTTAGTGACTGCAGAGCAAACAAGCAGAGTGCAGCAAATTGGCAGCGTGCCCACGCCGTGCCCTCTGCGGCTCTGTTGAAACACTGCCAGAGGGCATTAATAACGGGCTTTTGAAGGGACGGGGTCCTGATGATTCCGTGGACATTACTCAGTCAATCACCCTGATTTTTGCTGAAGAGACTTGCTGTGTGCTTGGTGGGGAGGCCAGTATCATTTCTCCCATTTTACAGTGATGTGAACATCAGAGCCAGGTGTGCTTACCTCTGTCCCTCATTTCATGTCCATGTATGGTTCATCCTTCCCTACACACACACACACACACACACACACACACACACACACACACACACACACACACTCCATCACCTCCCTCAATGACAGCAGCTGCCAGGCGTGAATGTGTGTAACTATGTGGCTGTGGAGCAGGAGAGTGGCTGTGAAAGATGCTTGGGCTGCTCAGCAATCCAGATAATTCTTCACAAAGCCGGTGCATACACGGAGGCTGTGCAGTAGTGACTCCATCTTTTAATGTGGGCACTTCCTGGAGTTATAGTTAAACACCAGGTTTTGTAATCAGTGAAATGTAACCAGCCGGAATACTGATGATTATTCATCTGCATTACATTCCTTGTTTTGACATTTCATGGGAATAAGGGCATGAGGTGGCAGCAATTTGAGGACTGCATTTTATCAGAAGAGGAGCCTGATCTCTATTGGCTGCTATTGATTGTTAGGATGATCAGCATTAAGTTTTCTGAGCACTAACCTCAGCTTTCTATTGTCATCCAATGAGCATACGAATAAGAATAACATTAAGAACGCATATACTGTAGGAATGAGACATTTTTAAGGCATATAAACTGATGACAGAACTGGGAATGAATCAACATATACAGTAAATCCAAGATATCACCATACTGGGGTCCATGACAAACATTTTATGATCTCTTGCTGCATCAACCTTTGAAAGCAGGGCATCATGGGGATCCCAGTAGAATCTGCTGCCAAATGCTAGCCTGTTATTTCTTTGGTACCTGAGCTATAATTGAGATAATGTTCTGCATGTCTGTGGCCAGCTAGACGTTCCCCTCTAATCCTGGGTCGCTCATTTACGCCATCCAATTTTATGCCGGGCTTTAGCATCAAATTGGCTTATTTCAGGTTGTGGGCTGAAAGCAGATGCCCATGGTTTATAAAAACAAGCACTGTTTTGGTTTGTACGACTGGCAAGGATAAAAGAGCCAAAAGTCACACAAGGCTGCAGAGTTGAAGTTTGATACTCGACGTTGCGAGCAATCATTTCACTTTACAGGGAGTCCCCCACCAGGGTGCACAAAGGCTGCAAAACAAACTCAACCCTGAAATACCATTGGATTATCAAGCCAGAAGGAAATGTTGTTGATTAACATATCTGGCAAGAGGGAAAAAAAGTACCCAACATATCAGCACAATGTTCACTGACAACGATATCTGCTTGTAGCGACTACAGCATTATTCAACGTTTTCATGGTTATGTTAAGGCACTGGCAGCACAAGGTTTAATGTGGTCTGGCTTAATAAAGAAAAAGTGACTTCAGACACAATGTGTTACTTAACATTTAAACCAAACATTTCCCCAACCGTCGGGTGTCACCATCCACTCCCACTACCTTCTTGTGTGCAGTACATTAACGATTACTTTTGTCACCACAATGTAATGGGGAAAACAGTTTGGTATTATGTTTAACGTTATTTCTAGCTTGGGTGAGAAGTATCCCTGAACCTAAATGGCCACTGGAGACAACCTGGACATTTCAATCACCAAGGCATTCACACACACCTGATGCGAACTAGTCTTCTTACCAAGTTGTATGATAGGAAAAACACACACACATAGAGTACTGTTCAGCAGCAATACCCTCAGGACTATTGGTTGGACGTTATATTGCAACAATACTGATTAAAACGGTAGACTCATATATGTTATAGCTGTCAGCCACCAGTGCCACCGTAACTCTGTAATTCACTGTATTGCCAGCAGGTGGCAGTAACCCGGAGGTTACCAAGCCTGTGACTTAAAAGTTTTCATCTTGAGAAAGTATGTGTGATGTTGCTAATAGAGTGTAAATGATCAGTCACTCATTCCTGCATAAATAATGGTAAGACCACAGGCAGACGTTTGTCAGTCTTATATTACTATTTCCCCCCTCTTCTGAGGTTTCCATGCTTTGGAGATCACTGGATGACTCATATAATTAGTCTGTTACGTAACCTAAGATATCTGGAGTGAACAGAGTTACCAAATAATAACAGACCTCTGCAGTCTCACTGCAAAAATAAGAGCCAAAGGCATATGATAAGAATGTTCTTCATGATAGATTTGGAGCTTTTTGCCTTTATTTGATAGGGACAGCTGAAGAGAGACAGGATATGTGGGAGAGAGGGGGGATGACATGCAGCAAAGGGCCACGGGTTGGTGCCCCTGCGATACGGACTCAGCCTTGTACGTGGGACGCATGCTCCACCAGGTGAGCTACCCATGCCCCATGATTTTTTAACATAAAAGTAGTAACTACTTTTTGTAGGTATTTTTAACATAAAGATACATTTTTTAAATCGGAACGAGACACGGGTGAAGAGGGATGCAACACAGTGATTACCTTAGTCTCACTTGTAATTTATGATTTATAAGGAAAAGATTTTATTTCTTACACGGATATGACATCTCTTGTCTTTGCAATAAATGCGTTTTGTCTGATATCAGATCACCATTTCTTGTAGCTCATAGAGTTTTTCAAATGGTTGATACAACGAAGGTGTGATGTATAAAAAACTAAATACTTGGAGTCAGATATATTCATCCTGAGTTGTAATACCTCCATTGCTCCTCCACAATTCAAGAGTGATGTGAGTAGATCCACAACATTTAAGCCTATGAAGGGACCAGTATCAGCTGGAAACGCAAGTTTCATAAAAGGTTGAAAAGCTTTACTCCCCAGAAAAATAAATCTCTTGCTATAGCTTTCAGGGGTTTTTTTTGTTGTTTTTTTTTGGCAATGTGTGTTTGCAGAATAACGTCTCTTTAAAAGGCAGTGTAAGTGTGAGTGACGGCCTCTGAGGCGACATGCTAGTGACAGACAGAGGCAGTGAACTGAAAGTCACTTGTTGGATGAAATCGCCTTCACACTCTGCTGCCCAGCCTCTGCAAGCCGCTGGCGGCAGCCAGTTGACAGCAGACTGTGACTCACTGGACCCCAAACAATGCAAGCTAATGAGATCTGACATTAGATATTACCCTTATCCAAAGTGCCTTAGTGCATGAACACAGGCCTATGTATTATTTTAGGATGGGTGGTCAAATTGGCAACTAAATGCTTAACCATGACAGCTATATACAAATACTTGAAGTCATTAGCTTGCAGTGATTGAAAATGTTATACAGATTTTGTCCAGCTGAGCTCCTCAGGCAGGTCAATCTAAAATGCCTCATGATGAATTAAACTGATTACATTTTGGATATATCCTTCAGATGAAGAAAAACTGATTCAGATTGAAACTGCTAACTTTTTCATTTACTTTGACAGGCAGTGATTCACGGGGAATCCCTTTGAAGGGGAAGTGAAACATTGATTCTGTCAGTATCAGTGCCTTGGTCGACCCATCCACTGACAGATCTATGGGAACATATTCATGATCATGGGTTTGAAGAGCCTTACAGCTCGAATCTGCACTATTCTCTTGGTTTCTTTCCTTGGTTTCAATTCATCCCCAGTCTCCCCAAATGTTGATGGGAACATCTGCTGAGTGAAAGAAGACATTTTTTCCCCTCTTGCTAAATCTCTCACGTTTCTTTCTTTATCTCTCGGCTTCCCCCTCCTGCCCACCCCCAGAGTGTGAGTTCTCAGGAAACATTGGGTCACAGGAAGAGCTCGGTGTGTGTGCCGCGGGCTTTGGGCCAGCTGTTCATCCTGCTGCAGTACCAGACGCTGGCCCAGCGCATCAAGGTGATGGTCCGAAAGGCTGAGAATCTGGCCAAGCTCACACGGATCCCTGGATCTCCAGGTAAAAACCAAAAAATCCTCATACCCAAACAATGAAATGGGCTGTTGTCATTGGCTTACGTTATTCCCCATATGAGTGTTTTCTGATCTGGTGCACCTAACAGCAGGATTACATGCCCAACAACTCCTTATATTAAAAAGACAGAAAGGTTGTTTGACCATGTGCCACATCTGTGTGGGCGGTGTATTTAAGCTTTTCCTGCTTCTGGTGAACAATCAACTCATCAACCCCGCAGATGAAACGTCTTGCCTGAAGAGACGGGATTAGCCACGGCATCAGCCTGGGGTCAAGAGACTTTCAACTCACTATGTGCCACACCAAAGATAAAGAATAAAGAAATAAAAGAATATGGACTCTTTATGATCAACCAATGGCAACCAGTAAACGGGGTAACAACATACACAAATCTCCACACCTTTGGCTGTTACTTTACACTTGGCAAATATTGTTAGTATACTCCCACTGGAAGCTGCAATGTACATGAGTACTCTGGCTGACATGTAAACTGCTCATAAGTTTACAGCCTCTCTCTCCTTTGTCTGTCCTCTATTGCCTCAGCGGCAGTCAGACAGACCGGATCCCTGATTGGTTTGTAATATAATCAGATTAGGAACCGATCGGCCCGGTGTCATTTCCCGTCCTGTCTGCATCATATCTCACTGCATCTGATTTAAAGCTCTGCTTTGATGATGCTGGTGAGGAGAGGAAGAAGCGGGAGGAAAACAACTATGATGTTTTGGTTTTTCCCCGCACCTAAACTGGCAGTTTGAGGCTACGTGGTCAGTTATGTGTTCTTTGTGAGTTTCAGGGTCAAATTGCTCCTGAAATCTGTCAGGTTACACGCTCTTTGCAGATGCACGGTTCTTGTCTGACAACGCCACATTGCTTTTTAATTTGAGTAAATCCAATTAGCATGCTAGAGTGGATTTACAGGGGACGTTACATTTGGCAAGTGATGACGCAGATTTGGAACAATGGCAGGGGAGAAGTGTTCAGAGAGGGTTATGAGGATGTAGATCAACATGTGTAGACCGTTTCATAGATAACTAAATGAGAGAACACGATAAAAGAACCCAACGCACGAGGCTGCAGTGACTGTGCAAACAACGATTTTGCTGATAATGTTTTATTTTTTTACCCTTGTAGAAAGAAATATGACATAAATAGAAAAAAATCTGAACTAAATTAACCTACTCATGACTGTGGATGTAATTTTTTCCCACAGACCACTATGTTGTTATCAACCTGCGTCAGCGTGGGAAAGTGATTGGTACCAAGGAGACCAAAGGGGCCAGCGGTCCAAACCCCGTCTGGAACGCTCCATTCCTGTTCGACCTGCCCCCTGGTGACATCACTCAGCTACCACTGGTCCTTGAGTTTATTGTCATGCAGGTAGGACATTCTACATTATTTGGTAATTAAGTAGGGTTTATTAAGTCCCTTATAAACATTACATATTAAGGAGTGACATGCAGTTTTATGTAAATATGCTGAAATATTGGTAAGCGCATATTTTCATACTTGCGTGATTTAAAAAAAAAAATCTGTTATCGCTATGTATCTGCAGGGCCGTCTCTACACTAAGAGCAGTATTTTGGGCCGTGTGTTGATTGGCAGCGATGCTTCAGAGGCGGGACAGGGACACTGGAAGGAAATGTGCAGTCGGGGTCAAACTGAGACGGCCCGCTGGCACACCATCCAATCAGACTGACTGACTGAGCTGCTGTTCCTCCGCCGCCCAGTGAGCGGAACTCAGAGAGGTGGAGCTGGGTGGGAATAACATGCGACTGGCGTGCACACGCCTTTCTCGCTTTCAAAGTATTTATTTCCAGTCTTTTTATTTTTAGGCCTGTGAGTATTTTTGGTAGCTATGGCAGCTTTGATAGTTTTCCATGTCATGTATCAACAGAAAATGTTCATGAATTAAATAACTGGTAATGTAGTTTTAGGGAGAGACAAACATCAGACATATCCAGATGGAGAAGCACCGATCAATATGTATGGAGGGAGGAGGGATGTGTCGCATCTTTCTCCATAGCAACAGTATTCTGCATCCCAACATTGCCTTTGTGAATATTTCCGCCGTGACTTCTTAAAACTGTAGTCCGTGTAACTGTATCATTCTGGTTGTATGCGACTTGTGCTGACGTTGTGGTGCTGTTTGTATTGTGCTCAGAGGTTACAAATGTTAACGCTGACTAGAACTTGTTGGATTTTTAAAAAAAATTGACAGTAACAGAGCATATATGTTGCCACTCTGCTCGTGGTTTGCTGTGGTGTATTTCTGTGCCAGTATTTGTCCACATACTTCTTACTAATATGTATGAGGCCGTTACAGTGGCCTCACTTTGTGTGGCATGCCTGCTGAATTTTTGTTTTATTTTGTTCAGTTCCCAAGTGGATTTGTACGTTTTTTTTCTCTTTTCATCCGCAGGAAGCTACAATAAACATGTGGGCTTGATGGTTCACAGATACCATAGCTAAGGTTTGAAATGATACTTACGTGGTTTTACTGTGTAATGTTCAGTTGTCTGCATTTGCTAATCTGCAGTAAATGCATAATAAAAGATTTCTGTAATAGTTAGAAATTCATTCAACGATAATGCAAAACAGATGGATACGAGAATGAAGAACCTCTTAACATTTTGTCAGCTGTGTTTCTGTGCGACATCAGGTCTTTGCCAGCCAAATGATTGTGACCAAGCTGCAGCATTACCAAATAATAATGACTGTAAATCGTGCGCTACTCATACACTGTGGGTGTTTTGCTATTGGACTATTATTACAGGACACAATCTGCAACAGTGTCTAAATTTCGGATTAATTAGGCCAAGACAAGAGAGGCCCCAATGAAGAATAACATTAAACTTGATTGCGTACTGACTTTAGTGTCAGGGTTCTGAGTTTGTTGTACTGTGCAGTGCTTGTTTTGAAATTGTCTATTCTGTTGAGTTTTTTGGGTTTAGGTTGGTTATTTCCTGTTTTAGTTTGGTAAGTGGTCGGTTCCCTCATGCTTTTAGTAGTTTTGCTTCCTTCCGTTGAGTGCCTGATTGTTTTCACCTGTGTCTCCTTGTGCACCTGTGCCTCGTTGTCTCCCCTTCCCTTGAGTGTATTTAGTCTGTGTTTTCCTAGTCCTGTGTCAGTCTGTTGTCAACTATGGAGTTGGTTTTGTTGGGCCATGTGGTTTTGGGAACTACCTATGTTTGGATTCATGCCTATTTTTTTGCCTACCTACCTGCCCCCCTGCCTGCTTACCCGTCTGCCAGCCTTCAACAAAGACTCCACTCATCAACCAAGTAGGTCTGCGTTTCGCTTCTCTTTTCCTGGTTGCCAACCCCTGACTGTGACGCTCTAGAAAACAGGCTGGCTGTCTTAGCATGGGCTGACAGTTTTAGCTGCAGTCAGTGAAACACTACAAAATGGAAATATGTGGTCTATTAGAGGGCAGATTTTAATTATAAGAAGTGAACTAATGAATGAAATCAGTCAGGTGTTTTTTTTGAAGTGAAGTTGGACAACTGAAACAATCAAAAATTGTTACTCAGTGGGAATAGGACTGTTACTTTTTGTAGTTACAAGAAACACAAATATTCAGCCCGAAACTCTGTGAGCGGTCGTGTTTCTTGCTGCTCTAGAAAAGCACTATTAAAAATTCAGTTTTTTAATGCAGAAGTTCCCTTTTAATGTCCAGTCATATTCCTGAGACATATGCATGCCGTTCCTGGGGGAGTTTTCACACGGCCTGGATTCCAATCATCTGGTCCTGACAGATGCTGAGGAAAAGGTGTGCTTCATGACTACATCCTTTATTCATGGTTTCCTGTTCAGTGTATGACATCCCTCTTGATAGTTACAAATATCCATAGGAAGAGCAATCCAAAGGTGATGTAATCTAACTCCTAGGGTGAGCTTATGTCCTATCAGATCACCAAACATGTGACTACTGCCGCTTACATACACATACAGTATGCGCACTAATGCACACAGCCACACCAATGTCTCTGGTCCGTCTGAGTTAAACCATCACAATGTGGAAATGTTTCTCATGGGCCCAGTTGGATGGAAAACCCCATTCTTGCACTTAATTTCACTCATCATATCACGTCATGCTTCCATTCAGCTTTTTTCCTTTCAATACAAATTCGCGGCTCCTCTCCTCACTCTGTTGCACCTTCTACTGGCACGAACCATCACTGCTGTCCTTGAAGTGAGGGCCAGAAAAGCTCCAGATGGGCTTGAGGTTAAACTAGAGGGGCCAGAGTGAAGTTAAAAATAGCGTCATTTGACTATTTTATTAATTGTGTTTTTGTTTTTTTTAAGGCAGCGCAATAAAAGCATATAAGGGTGTGTATTTTCCCGTTCACCCAGCGGTGGTTTTCTTCCACCAAAAGTATACACTTGATACATGCAGGCTGTAAAATATATAATCCTTTATATAGGGGATTGTCTTAAACTTTACAATACTGACTGAATTAAAGTGAATTTGAGCAAATATTTCCCAAGATGCTTCTGTGGTGCTTGGGGAGTTAATCCTTCAAACATGGAAGCACAAAATACACCGCATCCTGTTTAGTGTAAAGGATATGAAATAAAATTCCTGGCGTGAGGCTGTGAAGCATTTGACACAGTCATGCCTCTTTCTTCCTTCCTCCCTATCTGCCCTCCTTTCCTGGGTGGAGGCTAGGTAAATGAGATTTTGTTGTGTGGGCCTGCAGCGACTCTGCCACTGTTACAACGATGCAGCTAATAGGAGACCATGGGAGTCTCAGATGCTGAGACGCAGCACAGTTTACACTGTTCCTGAAAATATCAAAGCTTGTGGGGGCGCGAGATGAGAGAGGACCATATAACAAAGACTGCGTGTGTAATGCGTCTGTTCACTTTTGCACACTAAGATTCTAAAATCACCCTTTATAAATGCTTTATAAGTTGTAACTAATGGCTTTATTAAGGGTGCCTTGTGTGAAGGGCTACCAATTTTCGTTCTTTCATCAAGCTGTTGATTGTTTCATACTTTAACAAGACTGAGTTTAAGAGGAAACAGATGCAAAGGCAGTCATTTTGTTGTGCTACACAGTGAACAGAATGTTTCATGGTCTCTACTGTGAGAAGTAAAATAAAACCAGAGCTAACTGTCTGCTCCAGTAAGCAGCAGTCTCTGACTCACAGGGGCTGTCCACTGTGTTTTGGCACTATTGATCCACATGTGCCAGCTTGTCTACCTCTCTGACTGCCCTCTGGGTAGAAGTGAGTAATAATTCCCCTCTGCAACATCCAGATCATACTGGCAAAATTGTATTCATTTGTGTGTGGGGGGGGGGGTACAGGCATCCCTGATGGCGCGTGAGGGAAAATATCATGTGTGCGCGTGGCTTATAAACTGTGGGACGTTAGTTTCTATGCTATCATTGTTAACCATTAAATCTGGCTAATGATTTAGGAACTAATGATCTCCAGCCTTACAGAGGTCCAACGTCGTCCACACTGCACTGCAGGATGCATCTGTGACTCACTCCTTTAGCCTTGCGCTGCCTCTGTTGCCTTCGCTAGACCCACGGTCTGACATTTACTGCCCTGTCACCGTGCACCTGCTTTCATTTCTCTTTAGTCTTCTTAAAGAACACAGGGAAAAGTCCCTCTAGGCTAAAAAAGACTTCCCACGCACTGCTTCATCACTTGTAGTCACCACTGATTTTCGTTAGACTGCCATGGAAGTCTAATGATTAAATGATGACCAAAACTGTTACGTGAAGCAAGGAGAACGAGGGAGACAATAAGAAAATCTTAGTGTTGCCGCATTATGGAATCAAGCAGTGTGGTTTTAATGTTGGTCCACAACTTTGATCTAGGCTTAAATATCTCACCAGCTACTGAATGGGTTCTCATTCACGGTCCCCATGAGATCATTCCTAATGACTCTGGTGATCCCTTAACTTTTCATCCGGCACCATCATCAGGGTCAACGTTTTTATTTGTCCAGTACTTTGGTTTATGATCACATGCCTCCAGCACTAAAGACATTCCCGTCAACCTCACTGTACTTTGTTTCAGCACTAGTTGACATGCTAACACGCTAAACAGAGATGGTGATGATGCCTGCATAACACCAGCATTCCTAAGCGTTCAGATCTTAATAAGGTATGAGCTCTGTTCTGAAACAGAAATGGATAACATAATGGATGTTGAAAAATCACAATGGTCTCGGAGTAGTGGCTAGAAATTTGAGATGTATTTTTGGGCCATTCTAAACCATTGTCACAGAGCTAAGAAGTCCAACAGTTCAAGCTCCCAAAGTCTTCAAACAGAAAGGAAAACCAACGCTTCATCTTTACGGTTACGCTTTGTTTTCAGAGACAGATT
The DNA here is from genome assembly GCA_011952105.1 of Coreoperca whiteheadi. NCBI lineage: Eukaryota > Metazoa > Chordata > Actinopteri > Centrarchiformes > Sinipercidae > Coreoperca > Coreoperca whiteheadi. The sequence continues at coordinate 27,647,599 of CM022485.1, read as the reverse complement.
AGTGTGAGGAGAGAAGGTATAGTGGTGGACTGTCACTGTGTGTCTCAGAAACTGCTGCGCTATCATGGTATTGCATTGCGCCACCTGAAGGCTAGGCCTATCTTCAGCATCCACCTCATCCTGGATTTTTCCCTCAAGCTCCACCACCAGTGCAAGAACGTAGAGGGGATCAGTCTTTTTTTTTTTTTTTATAGATAAGCCGATCAAACATTAAAGGGCATTTTCGATTTGTGTGGCCTTGAAAGGACAATTTTTTTCCCTAAGTATAGCGACAAACAAAATGCAATTAGGGTCAAACTAAAACTGAGAAATATGATTCCTACTTATATTATTATGCTACGTGAACAACACACAGCTCTAGGTCTATGGACACAACTCCCTCCTGTTGAATATTGGGTGGCTCTGAACACTTTATAATGAGTAAAATAATCATGATTGAATCATTAAAAACAATTGGTGAACAAGAAAATATCCTACCCAATGGTAGTGTAATGATAGTGTTAATTTCTCAACAATAAAGGTTGTCCATCACAAAAATGTTTTCCTGTCAAACACTAATAATTAATTAACTAGTTTAATCAATAATAAATAAAACGTCTTTTTTTTTAATGTTCATAGCCATTAATGTGCTGTATAATGTCTTGATATGACGTGATTTTCCTGGCCAGACTGTGACAACTATGTAACTTTGACCATGATTCTTAATCAAAACTGCTTGAATGTTGCCCTCTTGTGGATCTCCGAGGAAAAGCATCTGAAACTGACCCTAATTGAGCTAAACCAAACCTGGAAAACATGACTTTGCTGTTGACACACACACGCACAATGACTAGATGGCAACGTTTGTACATTATGTCGAAATAAAAACACCCGGCCTCTCTGCTCTTTGAAGGCAAAATCCTGCACATGATTTAAAAAAAAATCCTTTTGTGTGTGAATGCATGTGGATGTTACGTGCAAGACAACGCATGTGTGTATGGACCTGTGTGTGTGTGTGGGGGATTCCACTTTCAGCCCTCACATCTGGAGCCCACTACAGACCTGGTGGAGGATCAGAGAACCACAACTGAGATCAGATTTGGCTCTTTGCCTTTATTAGTGCTTTCTGTGACCATGATTAATGAAAGCTCTGTCACGATTAGACCAGCTTTCACGCCCCTTTGTGCCAGCTCAGAACTCCAGCTCAGGTTGCTCAGGGCCCTGAAATCACTGCTCGGTCAGAGGTCTCGAGTCTGTCTGCCCTGGATCAAATGCCTGCTGGATCGAAGAAGACAGGGTTCAGTTTGCTGGGAGTGTGTATGTGAGGGACAGGCAGAGGAAACATGTAAACATCTTAACACTCTTACAGATGTATTTTTAAAGGCCCGCTCAGCTATAAAATGTGGACAAAATAAGTTTCATAAAGTATTGGTGTCGAGAGGGAGCTGAAACTTATGTTCTGTATTGAATTGGTACAATTTTTTTAATTATTTTTTTTAACCATTAATAACTAAAAGTGATAAAGAATTTAAAATGGTGAACTTCATTTTAAACATTAGCCACCGGACTGTACAATAGTAGAAGCAGCTATTTATTAAAAATAAATATGAATTGGATCAGATTACGGTGTAGCCTGGTATGTTCAAGAATAAAATATGAATCTGGGATGAGGAGAGAATCAAGTTAAGAGACTCTACCCTGTTCTCCCAAAACAAAACAACCCTCCCTTCAGCAAAAGCCAAACATTTATAATCCTCCCCCATTTCTGACCCTCCTAATAATTTTCATACAATCCCTTTGTGGGTTTTGTTCTCCTTGAAATGTGGCAACCTCCCCACTTGTATCACTTTGATTTAACATTCCTTAATGGACAGTATTGATTCAGATTATAAAGCTTTACACAAGTCTAAAAAAAGGGGAATATTATCTTCAAATAAAAAGGTGGCAAAGAGTAGGATTCACCTACCACTATATGCCAACACTGTTACCTTTAGACTGAAGTTGATATCTGATGAAAGAAACCAAAGAGTCAGAATGAAACTGCAACAGGTGTTAAACTACAAATTGTACGTTCATACACATCTCTCCATCACAACAAACTGTCTCTGCTGTGCATTCAGTGGGACAGCATGGTGCATGACTGCAGCTGCAGAGGAAGGTTGGTGAGAGCTACAATGAAGATGTGTTAAAGACTGCGAGGCCCAAAGATTCCAGAGCAGCTGGACTCAGTGTGCCTCTCTCTTCTCCATGTAAACAAAGGGCCAGGCTACGTTAAGCAAAAACACATGAGACTTGTTTCTGTTCAAACTATCTCCATTGTTGTGTTTGCTGACAGGCCCTTCTGCACGAAACACATTTTTGAACTTTTGACGGGTTTGAGGATGCTGTGAAAGGGTACAATTAGTGGTGTTCCAACCATGGAGAATTTCAGATCGGTCAATGACCACATTTCATGAGCAGGAGCCTTACTTTCTCGATACTTTCTTATAAAAGAAATAAAAAAGAAAAACTGGGTCTGTGACCACATTCAATCCAGTATTATTTGAACATTATGGAGTCAGTTTGATCAGAACAAGTTAGTGATTTCTGTTGGATGTTCACAAAAGGAACATACACTGTATTCACATTTGAAATATTCTGAGTGAAGAAAAGCATCATAACTGCATAGCCTTTCACATTACTTCTCAGATTTTCCACAATTGGTAGTTTTGCAAGTAAAAAATGTTGAGGCAGAGCCTTGAATGGAGCCTTATGACATTGTGGTATTACTTTTACATAATACTTTTAAGTAAGGACTCCACATTACACAAATACAATTCTAAAACACCCACAAAGCAGCTCCAGTGCAGCGCAATCCTTGCTCTAGGGAACCATGGCAGTATTTCATTAATTAATTTCATCCCTTTAGTCACTCACTTTGTCCATTCAGATTATTACAGCTGTCAGGTGTCATTTAACTGGTGGCCCTCGGGTTATAAGTTCACTCTTATTGAAGTTGCTAAAGGCCATACTTGACACTAAATACAATGCTGTCCCTTACCACAGGATCGACATTCTACTCTTAAAATAACTTAGAATCAGGAATGCAGTTTTTCAGCAAACATAAAATATAAAATCTCCAGGGAGCATCATATCCTGGCATTTCTGATGCAGTACAGTAATGTATCAGCAAATATTTTCATAATACATGTATGCTCTACTAACTGGGAAAGAAAAGAAAAGAAAGGCATAGGAGAATGATAACATGGAACAAAGGATTGATCAATATTAATACACATGCTGTATTTCTACTTTTTTAATCGCTGCAGTATGAGGCATGCTTTTTACTCCGCCACACTGTCCTCAGCCCTAACAGCTTGCTTCATGTACTACAGCACACACCCCTCCCAGCCAACAGACTCTGGCGACTCTGCGTCACCTTGGCTCTGTTCGCCTGCCAGGGGAAATAAATAAATAATGGAAGTCAGATGATTGTGTGACAATGATGTTATGGGAAATGTTTCAGGCTCAACAAGAGAAAACCAAGAATTATACATTATTTGATATCTGCAAGAAGTTCTTAAGTGGAGTCTCAGATCTAAGTCATGGCACCCAGGCAAGGTATGATGTTTCTGTGTCACACAATAATGCATGACGCAGAGAGGCCATAGATAAAAAGCTGGATTTGAATTGTTCTGACTTAATCAGGCACTTAGTGTGACAGGCTTTGTGTCTATCTTCATGTCTATGTTCCTATAGACCTGAAAGAGCCTGTCCCAGATCCTATTAACCCCTTGGTTCCTCATCAACCCCCCTGTTCTGCCTATGCTCTATATCATGGTGGGAGGTGCACGTCATGCTGCACAGGGATACAGACCACACAGATGTGCCTATTCATTCAAAGACACAACACACACACACACATTAACCCAGATATTCAACCAATGCAGGTACAGTCACAAAAATACACTCGCATACAGCTGCCTGTTTCTTACATGAGGTGGACTGGACATTTTCTCCCTATCTCTGCTTTCTGATGCAAATAACCTTCTTGTAAGTCAAAGATTGTGTGTTGCCAATAAAATGAGAAACCAGAAACTGCCTGATGATGAGGAGGGCAACAGTATAACACAATAAATAAAGAAATTGTAGTAGCAACAGTACAATTGTTGCAAATAAGCATGTGTTTTTATATTCATTTTGTAAATATGGAAAAGGACAAGGAGAAGTCTTCATTTACCAGATTAACTGTATTTTTAATCCCATTGGACATCATCACCAACAACACAGAACAGTATATCATATTTTGCAATACAATTAAATAAACCTTTGCCAAGGCACTGACCCCCAGAGCTTCAGCTGCCCACTGCTCCAAATAATTGGATGGGTTAAATGCAGAGATTGAATTTCACTGGACATTGTGTTGTGTATGTGACAATAAAGATTGAATTTCGAATAGAATTGGACAGCACTTTGGTCCATTTTAATGGCTTTGAAAGTGCTACGTAAATAAAATGATTTGAGCTGAGAATTAAATGAATTCCATCTGCATGGATGTTTTGTCTCAGATTTCTTGAATGGAAACACCCATTCACAGACATGTAAAACTCAGAACTGAGTGTAACAAGTTTGTACCTCTTGATTTGACTTGATGTCTTACAGTGTAAGAGCATTCGTGGTTTTTCTTGCCTTTCTCACTTCAAAGGTATAGAGTTAGAAAGACAATTATGTTGTGTTACAGACCTCCACTGTCAGCTTTCAACGACCGATAGCTCTCTCTTCAGCCCTCTCTGCAGTAGACCGATAGTCGCTCAGATGGTTTCGATTAATGCGATTGAAGGCTTTTAATTCATCCCCTCTTGCTCAAATCATTGTTTGTTAATGACACAACTTCCTTGGTATTTGCATTCTGCATTTTACTGTGATGACGACCTTCACAACTCCAAATTTACAGGGAAGAGTAAAGACAGCCGAATAATAAAACCAAACATTTACACAGAGCAAATGAGGGCTTTACCACAAGAGGTTTGCCCGCTGTCCCCATCTGCTCCTGCTTACTGGTACCTTTACAGTTTTAAAATCACCCCTTCCCACCCATTTGCAAATGGCCGGTTCTGTAGAATAAAGCCTGCCTTGTAAAAGACTGCAGAATTTATTTGTTGCCTGAAGTCCAATTTGTTGGGTATTTGTTTATACTGCATCTCACATGTCTTAGTTGGGCCCTCAGTGCCTCTGTCAGGTCTTCGAGGGTTGACCTGTAAGTCTGCAGGGACAAGTGCCTGGTCGTCCTCATAAAATAAATTATGGATGAGGACTTTTTATTTAGGTCAGTGACCATGGGAACACTGCAGGTCTTATACTTTCAGAATGTATGTTCTTTTAGCAAAGAGAGTAAAAGGAAACGTAAAACAACAGTTTGTTGTACTGTGGAGGGCTTGTTTTATTTTGAAATTGTCAGTTTAGTTGAGTTCTTTGGGTTTAGGTTGGTTATTTCCTGTTGTAGTTTGGTAAGTGGTCAGTTCCCTCATGTAGTATTGCTTCCTTCCTTGAGTTCCTGATTGTTTTCACCCGTGTCTCCTTGTTTCAATTCATGTCTTTAATGTTTAGGGATAGAAAAAATGTTTACTCCAGCTGCCATTTACCACCTGAAGTTTTGCAATATTGAAGGCTGTGATACAGCCTCTTCACTGAATAAGGTGATGGGAATTCAATTTGTGTGTCCTGTTTCCTGCTCTGTATGCACTTGTGTGGAGACTGTCCTTATCTGCAAACAGACAGCACAAGTTTGTTCAAATGGTTACAATGACATTACAAATAAGATTGTCCTTTTTCAGACGCAAGGACGACTGTAGCATGTCATTGTTATAACGCTGTAGTACCTTGTAAGAAGGCGTTGATTAGGGATACAAAGTGTCTGACTTTGGCACCATAGACTGCGGTTTGTATCCTGTTTCTTACCAGCAGCCAACGTTCGTTTCTTTTCACCATGACCACTATCTTTTCCGAACCGTAACCAAGCAGTTTTAGTTGCCGAAACTTAAACCTTAACGATTGATGTGGCAGATCAGAAAATGCTCATAGGAATAGTTTGGTGTGTGGTCAGATATGTAACGTTTCTGGTAATTTATGTTTGGATGCAGAAACGGAGCAGGTAGGATTAAAATGATGTTTACTGAAATAGTATTCTATAAAATGCTCACGAAGTTAATGTAAAATCTTAATCTCTAAAGTACCTATAGCTGTCAGATAAATGTAGTGGAGCAAAAAGTACAATATATCCCTTTTGAAATGTAGTCTAGTAGAAGTGTAATGTATAAACTGCAAATACTGTGTTTTAAACACTTTTTATAACTACGTTCTAAAAAAACTACACAACCCCCCGCCCCCATGCATGCCACCCACACAACAGTTACAGAACATAGGCTAACATTGTGTGGTAGCAAGACCTCACATACAGGGAATAAGTTTTAGTGTGCAGCTCTAGAATTACCTGTCATCGTTATTCTTCCAGTCGATCTGATTAGCTCTGGTTTCCGAGGAAGCACATTGTCCATTTAATGAAGGCATAGAGTGATTAACTTGGGAAGCCTGGTGCTAAGTGGACAGTGAGCAGACCTTCGCTTTGGCTCAGTGTGCCATAAAGAGAGAAGAAATTGGCCCCATTTGAAGCCCTGTCTCTGTTCCCTTTGGGGCAACGTCACCTCCAAAGTCAGTCAAGGCATAAAATATTTGCCTTGAGTGTGAATGGAATGATGAATAATCCTGTCTCTTCCATTGTGTGTGTTCTACCACCTGCGCTGTGTGTGACCTACTGCATGCAGGAACGTTTGTCCCAGGCCAAACAGCTCTGTATGGTGCAGCCTGATTCATGACGAGGCTTTCACACTATCTTTTCAGAGCTGTTCAATTCGCGGTTCAATCGAAGAGATTTACTCATTTTCCCCATTCAGTTCTCCACTTCATGCTGGCAGGATGTAAATTAAAAGTCTACTGGGGGAATAGAGTTCCAACTAAGCATACTTTTATACTGTCATATATCTGACTTTTGTCTCCATGTGGTCCCATTTAGCTAAAGTGGTAGATCACTGCCAGGCATAGGGCTCTGATTCCCACTGTGACAATGCTTGCTGGAAATTTAATGCAATCATACAGTACATTTGGTTATAGATTTTTTGAAAGTTCCTGTGAAGGAGGGCTAAATAATAGAGATCCTGACGCAAAGAACTAACCGCTACAGCATTTGTATTGTACGTCAGGCAGACTAGAGTCAGTCAGTGGGTCTTTGTAAACCTTGTAAACCTGCATGTGCAGAAAAGTTGGCGAGGGCAGCACCTAAAAGTCACAGACCCTTTCCCTTTGTAGCCCTGTGATCTGCATGTCTGACCGCAGGAGCTGCCCTGTGTGTGGGGGGAAAAAGGAAGGTCCGTCCTCTCCCACGTCTTGTAATCCCTCCAGTTCGAGGAGGTCATGGCCGTGTTGGGAGGAATTCCAGACATAGCCACCGGTTCTACCCCATTAAACCGATCACTGCACACATACAAAGTGTGAGCCCTCTCTGCCTGGCTGGGTCACGGTGCTACTACAATGCGATGCCCCTCTGACTGAGTGGGATGTAGTTGAGGGTTAACCCACCTACATTAGTTTACACAGCTTCTCACTTATCAAAATACACTCTTTCCACTAAGCCAGTTAAAACCCTTACTCTTACAGTATGTACCACTGGCATGACTGAAGAAGGTCACGCATGGGACAGGAATTGTTTTAGAAAGTAAAATATAAATTCCCCCCCCAGTTTCAAAAGAAGAACTAATACTGTAGGTGTTGTCATTAGGGAGTATTTGTGCTATTGTAACATTTGCTGAAGGTGGTTCACCTCAATAACTCAGTTTTATCTATAACTTGAAGTTCTTTGGTAACCTTCTGTCGTGTTTGTCCCTGTAAATCAAAGTTCTAACCCTTTAGTTCCTCTCTTTCTGACTTTAATGAAATCTGATTGCTGTGGTGTTTCTAATCTGCACTGCACCTCTTGGAGAACATTGTCATGTTTTACCCAAAATATTGCATTTATAAGGATTGCGTTTCTTTTTATTAGTCTATTCAAGGTAGATATTGCTATTGCGCGTACTTAAAGGAACAGTTCAAAATGTTGGCAAAACATTTTCACTTTCTTGCCGAGAGGTTAGATCAAAAGTTTAATACCTCGCTCATATCTGTTCACAAAAATATGAAGCTTACTAGCAGTCGCTTATCTTAGCATAAAGAATCTGCCTTCCATCACCTCTAAATTTCAGTAACTAACACTCTGGGATCCCTCAGTGCCTGTATGTTACTGCGCGTGGCCAAGAAATTGCACTTTTTAGCATGAGATTTAGAGGTGCTTGTATGCAGTCTTTGTTAAAATTGGACAAGGCCAGGCTAGCTTTTCCCCCTGCTTCCAGTCTTTATGCTAAGCTAAGATACTGGCTGTATCTTCATATTGAACAGATATAAGAGTGGTTCCTCATTTGGTCATCTAACTCTCGGCAAGAAAGCAAAAAAGCATATATCCCCAAATGTTCCTCTATTATTTATGCCAAAGAAACTGCCGTTGCTGCTGCTGAAAATGTAATCACCTTCTTTACAGCGAAAGATTTTTCAGCGAAAAAGACCTTAAACATAAATAACGGATATTTACAGCAAATAATAGTTTGAATGAACTGATTCAGCATATTCCAACATTGTAACATTTTTGTTCACCATTAGATCACAGCCCCATGTCTAGTATAGACTCACCTGTGATAACAAAGCTCAGGCTTTGAAACTGAGAGTTATTACGCCTGGAGGGGATCATGTGTTTGGTCGTGTGTGTATCTGTCCGCAGCTAGTCTCTCATACTACTGGACCCATCAGCCTAATATTTTTTGTGCACATTTATGACTCAAGGACCTCTCATGATTACAGTGATTCACAATTTTTGAAAAACCTATTTTATTGACTGCTCTGTTTTATACCACCACTGACTGCTGACTCCTCGCTCCTCCTAACCGGCCGGTAGATAAGTATGTTAGGCAGTGACGTAAGTTAAATACATTACATAAGTTAACTTACATAAGTAAGTTAAAATAAGTCAACGGTGACTTTTGGTTTCACTCGGGTCTCCTGGGTGAAAGTCCTGTGTTTGCTTGACGCATCCATCCCATAATGGCGTGTTATTTGGTGATATCCTGGGACAGATCTGCACTCTACTGAGTGCACTCTTCTAGTTATTTTGTTAATTTGTCCCCAGAATCATCCGTTCTGTTGTTGTTCTTTCTTCTATCTGCAATATCACATCATCAACCGCTGTGCCGAGCCAAATCCATCACAGTTGACACAGCTTCAGCACATGGCTGCAGTGCTGTATGGGGAGACATGTGTTGAGGTCTGAGTCATGTCAAAGCCCGACTTGCTTGTGAAAGTGTGTGTTTTCAGCTGCTGACTGTTGGGTGCACCTGTGAGAGCAAAAGAAACTCTCCCTTTGAAAGCCTCATACAAACTATAAATCATAGGGGCTAGTGCGGCTACACTAGTGACAGAATTCAAAGGGGGAAAAATGGTAGCGTGAATTCACTCGGGAGCAATGGTGTGAACTGTGAACAAAACTTTCAGCCGGAAACCAGCTTTTGATTATGGCCATTTATTCTTAAAGATTAGATGATTGGGGTGAGGTTAGGACAACAGCAGAGTGAATTTGCTGTAATTTCCTCACCATTACTTCATAAATGAGCATTTCACTAATTGTTTTGGCTAGGATTGTATTTCACATTGAATACACAAACAACTGAGGAAGCGTGCTACGCAGGAGAACAGAAAACACGTTGCCACTATGTCATGAAGCCCCCCTCGCACAAGTAACGTTAGCATAAATAAAATAAAAGTTAGCATGAAATCCTGCTGTTTGCCTGCGGCACACATTAAGAAGACAGAAGCCATCCATCATTCTGGATATTAACATTATGTACTGTATGTATGAACTTCCTGCTGTTTACCATCAAAATATACCACACATTAGATATATGCCAGACATGTTATAGAGAAAAGAAGAAAAAGAAACTCCGATTCCTGCAGTGTACAGAGCTTCACTCATAAGAAATTGTCAATACAGGATTTAATAAGTTTTATTGATCAGCCCCACAGAATCATGAAAGGAGACTCTGCACACCTGTTTGTGATTTTTTTTCCCCCTCTGTAATGCTGCAAGCCCAACAATGTGATACCTTTTGCATCCGAAGCCAAAGCATCGATCATAGAGCCTGACAAACGTTTGCACTATTCATTAAATAGCCATAAACATGCATTAAAAGTCTGAGCTTTCTTACTGTTAAAAATTTCTTCCTCATCATTTTTTGCACAAAACTATCTAACACCTTATTAAAATACAGGTCTCTGAAGAGATGAACCAATGCTAATAGCTCTCCCTTCTTAGCATATTGGAAATGTTCTGCTCTTTTGCAATGTGTGCTCTTTTAAGGCACAAACACAACTTTTCATTTTGATCTCCCCATGGGCTCTCTGTCTGGTTTGTTTCTACCCCCTTGCATACAGGTTCATCGCACAGTAATTTTTCCTCATAAACCCGTTTATTGATAACCCCAACTTAAACCTGCAAAATTGATGTAAATGAAAGACCCGTGACAACATGATTGCCAGTGCTTGACATACTGCAGAAAAATGGGAAACTGAGAAATTGGAGTAGTAGTAGTGACAGTTCTAGGAAATTTGTATAAATTATTCATACTGTACATTTCACCTTTATTCAACGCTGTGGACCTACAGTAAAGAAGTATTAAAAATAACAGAGGCCTAGTCAGAACAGCAGTTGGAAGGTGGGAGGACAAAACCTTGTAAAGTAAAGCAAAAAATAATTTTCCATTGGCCGTTCCACATCTCTAGAGCTTTTTATAAGTAGGAAAGAAATCTACTTTTTTTTCAGTTTGAATTTCATGAACAATAAGAGGAGATGCCACCGTCTTTTTACAGGGTCATACCTTGTCCCAGCAGAGCAAGGGCCCCAGTCCCACGTGAGTGTGAGAATAAGGCACGTACTTAACACCTTAAACACAACTCCTGCTGAAAAGAAACAATGTGATCCGATAAAGATTTAAAAGGACCAGTCTGGTTAGAACATGGTTCTGCGAAATCCATTGCTGTCTGTTGTAATACAACCAACAATTGTCAGAAATGATGAAGGAAAGAGAGAAAAAGCAAGCCAAAGCAGTTGTCCAAAGTCAGCCTAATGTCAATTTATTAACTTTTGTCTCTAAACATAAACCAACACCAAAAGATTCGAGTGCAATTTAAGTCATATCACAAAAGAGGTTTTCCTTCCACAAGATCTGTTCTGACACTGATGGATCGCTTCTGTGTTGTTTGGCTTGAACAGTCAGGTGTTTACTGTGATAAGAGAGGCATGCAGCACTCATATTTCCTCAGTTTCCAAGCAACACAACTACCATAAAAACAGAACTGCAGCAATGTATCCAACTGGAAGACATGAAAACCTTTGCCAGGTTTTCCCTGTCAGTATTTTATTGACAAGCAGCGCTTGGTGGGATTGTTGCTAATGGCAGTGGACGACTACAATTATGAATCAAATAGATGAGAAGTTACAGAGATGTATTTGTCTTCTGAGTACACTTGTAAAAATAAGTTATCTCTGCGCAGCTCTGTGGCATGAGGTCATGATACTGTAGTAAGTTTATCAGGCAAAGGAGACTTGAATATTTTGCCAACACAGAGACTGGAAAATGTTACTTGTCCAGTGTGCATATCATGATGGACTGTAAGGACAGAAAGCATTATAAGGAAATAGAATTGGTCACAGTTATTTTCATTTCATTTCATTTTAAAACTTAGTCTCTGATGTTTTCTTTATTTCAGTTCTGATATGCAGGTGTTTCACTGGATTAAAAATCAAGAAATGCCAAAAATTTGCAAATTAACTCTGAACATTGTGTAACGTCTGCAGTGTAGAAGACATTTCTTTTACTTTACGAAAGGGGACACTGGTTATTAAGATGACTGACAGCACAAAATTGAAAGAGATGATGGCTGTCTGAGAGGGCGTTTGAGAGACGGTTTGAGAGTTTATTCAGGAAAACTTTTTCCAAGTACAGGTCCATCGTACAATCTTCATTACAAAGGTAAAGAAATAATCACACCATACCATTTTTAAAATGGAGAAAGACATCATACTTCAAGCTTATCAGAGTCAAAGGTTAAAGACTGCAGTGGGTGAAAAGGACGGCTGGACATGCTTTGTCCTCGTGGGGGGACTACTTTCTCAGTTTCGTGTGAGTGAAAGTCATTCAGTGGGTGGGAAGGATTCATCATGTCCTTAAGCTGAGAGATTGCAGCTTCATTCCTTTGGGGAAGTTTGATTATCTCAACTTGCAGCAAATCCAGCGGTAGGTCATCCACTGACATACTTGTGTGGTTCAGTAAACTCTTAACTGATGACAGATCTTTGATGCCTCTGCATGTGACTTGTTTCTAATATGAAAGAGTGGATCTAAGTGCCAACACGGATAACTAGCAAAGACGACTATAAACTCGGCCTCTCCACTCAGATAAAGCAACAACAACATGTTTCTCATGTGAGGAATTTATAACTCCTACCTCCTCCTGCCATTCAGGGTCATGTCATGTTTAGATGCTGAACCTCCACTTGCATGGACTTGTCTAAAAGACAAAAGCAAAGAAAGAAGACAACCAACATACTTGAAGAACTGCTTCCGCCATTTGAGTCGAGTAGATGGTGTGTCGTTGGTAAAAACTAATTGCGTCCTGCAATGAACGTATTTGAAAGTCGGAGACTACCTGTGGTACAGGTAGGAGCGGGTGGTCTGAACTGATTTTTGTTGATTATTCCTTTAGACCACATTAGCACTTTTCCTAATCATTAGAGTTTGTCTTCTAACAGTGAAGATCCATTTCAAGTGCGCAACACTACCTCCAAGACTTTCACTAACAAATGTGACTTTGTGCCAAACAGCACTTTGTTTTTGTTTCTATCTGTAATTGGAGGCAAGGGACATTCAAAAGAGAGATCCCAGGACCTCCACAGCAGGTAAAGACTAAACTTACTGACCCACTGCTGCAGCACTTTGTCTTTGACAGTTTTTCTGCTAATCCCTGTGGCGTCACCAGGCAAAGTCACCCACATCAAATTTTAAAACGTCTTTTTTTCGCGCCACTGGTCAGCCCTGTGTTGCCTGGAATCCTACAATGCATTGCAAAGCAATTCACTCGTGTCCCATAGAAAATGAATAGGGGCAAAGTTTGCTCAGTGTGCTCTGCGAGTCTTCAGGGTAAGAAAGATTGTGTAAAGAAAGTACATGTTTGGCAGAGTTCTCTGGAAAATAGCTTCATTTCCACTGTCACATCCTAATTATTTTATGCACCAAGTTTAAAGTCCCCTCTAACTCCTTTGGGAAGTTTGGGCTAAATGTCTTTACTCCTATGTGTTTCACAATTGGGCAGTTTTATCCATGAATGACAAGAAGTTGGTAACGATGCAGAATGTGGCCACAGCCCTCGATGAAAAACACATTTCTTCCAGCCTGCTTATATGCAGATAGACAAACACCAAATAAAAACCACAACCAAAGTAAACCGAGAAAGGAGACTCTCCTTCGTGGGAACAAGAGAAACCAGGCCTGTGTGGTCGTAATAATGAAGCAGAGACTGCCATTTCAACAGCTGCCTTTTGCTGCGGTTCTTTAATAATGTTGCTTTATATATTTTATGAATTTATTTGATTCTAGAGGGAACGGAGCCAAAGGAGACTGTGCAGTTTAATTTGATGTGCTAGACCAAGTTACTGTGTGCATGCATGTATACAGTATGTGTGTAAGTGAGTGCATGTGTATTTCTAACATGATTCATTTGTGGTGAATAAAACCAGCTGTTTCTGTTGAACAGTGGCCAAGAACCCCATGCACCAGGGGGAATAGACGGTGTAAGAGACCACTGAGTACAGAGTTACCTAACATCGCCTGACCGTCCACTGACCACTGCGCCGTGCTTTCCACTGAGGTAACTAATGGTCAGATCTGCTCTCACAACAATGGAATAACCCTTAATTTCTTACGGGAATCATCATAAACTGCCCACAGAAACTCAAATAATGTAACCAAGTCACCCTGAATAAAAACTCACTACAACATTTCTATATTGACAGACAACTTAAGTGTTTAAATTCAGATAGGGACCTATGTTGTGTGTGTGACTCAGTGTGAAATTATGTTGACCTTATTTATGCAATTTTTTAAAGCTCATATGACATTAATACATTACTGAATGCACTTACAATTTTGTATGGTTGCATGTGTAATACGCCACCAAAATGTATTACAGGATTACTACAGTTTGTTTTCTTATCAGGTACTGTAAGCAGAACATGTTGAGCAATACTGTACAATTTGGCTCTGATTTCATTCAATTACTCATTTAGAGTAGGCTCTAATTTCTATTAATGCTGTTTTATATTCACCATATGTCAAGAAGAGGAATAAAGAATCGGCGTCTTCTAAGCTGGCCAGCACAGACATTTGCATTACACAGTAATATAAAAGACCTGTGAAAGGAATGAAGAAAATTCTTTTCAGCACTGATAAAAAGAAACTAAAATATACGGTTAACAGGGCTTGCAAGAGTTCATTAATATCCTTCGTACTAGATGTTAATGTGCATATTGCAGTTCATCATAATAATGGGGAAGTGCAAATTCTGTACATCGTTTTCTGGGTTAATCAGATAACAGTATTTGCAGTGCAACTTTAAAAGCGTATGACAAACTTCCAGCTCAAGTAATCAGGCTGTAATTGCAAGCATGATTTAAAACAAACAAACAAGCAGATCATTTTTATGCATATAAAACTGACCTCTACATGGAGGCATTTACAAAACAAAATCCTTCTTTCTTCTTCTATTTTTAAGTCCTCCTCCCTCCACCTTCAGTCTATTTTTCAAACCAAATTTGACAGATACTGTGATAAGGTTTATCTCGTTTATTTCAAAATACATAGATCATGAGACAGAAACACACAGTAAAATCTCTGCTATTTGATTGGCTGTGAATTTGAAAACACATGCACTGAGCACCCCTTGGGTCAGCCTTCAATTCTTCTTTTTCCTGACGCTAGCTTTGATCTTGTGGTTCCAATAGCACTTTGGCAACAAGTGGACCCTACACCACGTTTTGTCTCATCTGACGCAACACATTTGTTATTGCTATGACAGCAGTCTGCTCTTTTATAACTTTGCAAAGATCAGAGACAAATTGTTGCAATATTTCTCAAATATGGGCTGCAGATGGGACTTCAGAAATGAAGTGCACTGGGGCTGCCGGGAACATTAGAATTATGCCAATGACACTCACATTTACATAACTGTTTCATAAAATTAGTATTGTCTTATAGATATCCTGATTCAATGCACTGGCCAAATCCATGACTCAGTAGGTGTACCACAATTTCCTATAAAATGGATAAAAGTGAAGTATTACATTTTGGTGCCAAAGAGGAAAGACGGAAAGTTGGTGCTCATCTCGTTGCTCGCTGTCACTCAGTCATAATGGATTCACATCTAAATTCAAACAGCTGTGTTCAACTGTGATTTACAAAAGTTAATCGATGCCTGTATTTCTTGGATAATGAGCTTTTCTCTTTCTAAAACCGCTCTCAGACAGCTGCATTCAGCAGGAGTCCTAACAAAGACCACATCACACCAATTGTCAAATCTCTGCACTGAATTTCAGTCTGTCAAGTTACTGCTCCTTTATAAATCACTTTGGGACCAAAATACATCTTGTTCTGCTACAGCACCGACCCATTAAAGAGTTGGCTCTGCTCTGGTTGATCCCAAAATTAAATCCAAACATGGTGAAACTGCTTTTAGCTACTCTGCTGCACATATTTGGAACTAGAACATCTGCGATCTAATTTGCTAAGATCTCTCATTTCATTTATAATGTTTTAATGAAATCTGTTTGACAAACGTTTTTATTCAATTCTGGGCCAATCATTCATATGATTTCATTCTTATTTTATTTTCTTGACTTTTCTTCGTTTTTCATTGCGTTTGCAACTTGTTGACTTTTAAAATATCAGCAGTAGAAATCTAGACGTAATTTTGGGATTAAGGGCGCTATTTAACTATTATTATCATTCGTATTATTATTATGCTATACGTAATCGCCACCAATGGGCAGTGCGGCTGTATATTCCGTTACTTTAAGTCTCTTCTTTTAAGGCAGGAATGTAAATCCAGAGGGATTAGTGAGAACACACTGGGCTGTAAACCCTTCACTAGCTCTCCAAGGGGTCTCTGCCTCAGTGCGTAAAGTTGTGACGGGGCTCCGGACGCGCAGCGCAGCACTTATTATCCCACAGGCTCCATGTGCGTCACCTCTGCGGGACACTTGAACAGGATCCCTGACATTTTGATGCTTGCCTACCCGCGCGGGTCACTGCCAGATGAAAACGTTGGCGTGTTGCTGACGTGAAGGCGTTTTCACTTGAACAGATCATCTGTCCCGGAGCGCGGAGGGGACATGGGTCAACTTTATGGTGCGACTCTCTTACCATTTGGCGCTATCTGTGTGGTTTTCCTGTGGGAATCTGGTGCCAGCTCTATCAGGGCGACGCTTGCAGTGGACACCTCGAGGTAAGTCTCATGGACGTGATTAGAGTATCCTTAAAAATTCTCGATGTCATGTGAATGAACGGCAGTGTGCTGATGACGCTATGTCCACCTCATCCATAATGCGTTTAATCCGCTGTGGTTTACAGCAAAACGGAAAGATTCGAAACCACCTTAATTTGTAGGTTGTTCAACTTGAACCACAACGTCTGAATGACAGTTTACAGATGCTCCACAATGGTTTTTAAGGTTAATGTGAGACTAAATCTCTGTAAACGTATTGGCAACATCCACTCAACTCACATTGGGCTACTTGTTTCGGGATTTAATTTAAACTCAAAACAAGAACCTCACTGTCAGATTAGCACACCGTGCCAAAAGCCATAATAGAGTTAAAGCTTTGTTTTATTGGTTTCTGCTCTTTACGACATACTGTGGGAGCAGGCTGTCAAGGAGGAGACCCCTGGATGAACCGCTGTAGCGCGTCTAATCTAATGAGATTTTCAAGGAAATGCAAAAGGCAAAGGGAAACTCCAAATGGTTGGAATCGGTCGCGGTACAGAGAGCCAAATGTTACTTGTGCTCAGACATAACATGACAGATGCTATTAAGGTGCCCAGAGACAGCAGGTCAGGAGGTGAGGAGAGGATGTGAGTGGAGCACATGCACCCAATATTCTGAGGAGGAGAAGAAACCAGTGAGAAGCAAACTGCTGAGCAGCAGGTTAAACCCCAGACAGTGAGCCAACAGTGTTATTTTTATTCATACATTCTCCCCATCTTGTTAAAATGACCCTCAAACTCATGCTTTAAAGGTTCAGTGTAAACTAAACCAAGTAAAGAGTCTTTGCATGGTTTATTTGAAACTAAGTATAGACTGTGTATGACTACACTGACATATTGACATTGCCCCTGGCTGTTAAATTTACATCAATAAAATCAGACTAGCAGCATGTATATGTTGTTATTTTGGTTTACAAAAAATGAATCATAATTCACAATGTATATTTAATGCTATATTCATGACATTTCTTGCTGTATAACAGGAGAACTGAGCTAAACCAAAAAATCAGCCAGGCAAATATATCGGTCAGTTATGGCTTATCGCAGATATGTCGGTGTCGGCATATATGTCGGTTGATAGGTAACAGTACAGAAAAGCCAAAGATATATTTGAGGTTATTTAGTAAAAGTGTCCATAGCATAGTTTGTCCAGCAGAGAGCACTGACATCCCTGTGGTTTCATTTCCCGCTCAGTATATGTTGGTCACGATTCTTCAAAAGCACAAGTTACGCATATCCTTTGGGCTGCAACTAACAATTATGTTCATTATCGATTAATCTGCCAGAGGCCAAAGTGAAAACAAGCAGTCCAAACCCCAGATTTATTTTAAATATTCAATTTACAAACATATAAAACTGAGAAAATCTGAAAATCATAACATTGGAGAAGCTGGAACAACGCAATGTTTGGCATCTTTTCGCTCAAAAAAATTGCTTGAACAATGAAACAGTTACCAGAACAGACGTTGACTGACTAATCGATTAATCTGCTAATCGTTTCAATTCGAATGTGTTTCTGTTAGAAAAATTAATACAGGCCGATATATTGGTGTCAGATTTCTCAAATATCAATGCTGATATCGGCCTCAAATCTCCAGTATCGGTCGGGCTCTAGTAAAATGCTATGTATGTATAATACTGTATCCTGTACAGAATAAAATAGGGACATTTTATCCATTCATGCCAAAGTACTATTGAGATTTAACCCCCTGATGGCCTGGACAGCTATTTAAAACTATGAATATGGGGGAGCCTCGGTGTCAATTCATTGTCCCTTGTTTACATCCAGTCCTGGACCTTTGTTGTATGTCACTCCCCATCTCATCTCCCTCTCCCCCTGTTTCATGAGTATGTACAGAACAGCTGGAAAACTGTGTAAAAAGTGCCATGTGCCATTCACATTTATTTCCATTTGACCTTCTTTTGTCAGAGCGGAGTGTCCAGATAATAAGATCTTGACTGTGAAGTATCCCTGTGTCAGAGCAGGGGGGAAGAACAGCACTTGTTTCAGGTAAGAGTCCCAACTGTCCCTTGGTTCAAAGCGGAGGTTTCCACTCGGTCTCCTTGGGTCTACTGAGTCTGAGCCACTGAGTTAAACAACAGGGAGTTACTGTTCATTATACATTTATATTTTGGTATTCGGCTAACAGTCTTTCCCAGAACAGTGATTTGCTCAAGGATACTGACAGGACAAGTGGCTGCTGATGCCCGTAGTGAGGATTGAACCCGAAACTTCCTGGGGCTATGGAACAGTTTCTGTAACCACTAAACCACGCCACCGTGCCATTTCCAGAACTCCACACAGTATATCCCCCTTTTGGAAACTATATATCCACTTGGGAGAGAAAAAGAATAATTTTCTTAAGATCATCACTCAGAAACTGAATGATGATCTTCATTGAAGATGCAGTTTGGAAAAGTGTTGAAATGTCTCATACATGTGTGTGTATGAGACATTTTCACTTACCTTGTCCTGTCATTTTCATTTGCACTGAACTGGATTCCACCAGCCTGGCTCTGTGACGGTAAAACAGAATTTGAACTTGAACTTTCTCACTCTCAGCTTGAATCCAGAGCTAAAACATTTAGGGAAGGCATCCCCCTCGGGGCGTGAGGGCTGCGTCTAACATAACCTAAAATGTAGAAGTAGTCTGACAGGGTTATTTTTATTGCACTTCATCCCTTCAGAGGAAGAGAAGGACTACAGACTCCTTCTCTTGATTACCAACACCAAATTTGGGGGTGAAGTATTGAATCATCAGTGAATAGAAAAGTGTTTTTTGTCATTTAAGCAAGGGCAAATACAATACAAAGATAACATAAGAGGGGAATATTAGGCCGTTTTTGAAAGGTATGAAATATTTTTTCGTTCTCTATTACATACAGTATCCATGGGTCTAATTTGTGAAAATATCCTTTGATATCATATTGTACGAGCATCTTGAGCCATAGGTTGAAGGAAATAAATGAATTCACTGTAGACGTTATGGAAGGTTGTAAGACTTTTAGCTCATGATGCATCTTAAACAACAAGAGAAAATCAATGTGAATCACTCATTTTGACGTTTAGATAACTTTCTTCTGGAGCCAAACATTGGCTTGGATCTGGTTGTTGGCGTAAGAAGATCCTTTAATAAATGAGGCACCAGTTCTGGTGTGAGGCCAGACCCTCTGATCTGTTTACTGTCAAGGTTAGGCTGTAACAGGCTCTGCATCGTGTTTAATTTCTGGCTCTACAAGAGATGTGTGGTGCTGGAGGAGGTGGATTAGATGAGGTTGTATTTTCCTTGCCATGTTTCTCAAGGCAGTTCAACACAGACATGGATCAAATAGATTTTGCAAATAGCTTCAGGGGCGACCAGATTGATCCATTGTGTCTGTACATAAATATTACTTTCATTTCAGTTTCAATGAGAGCAGTGTGTTGTCCAGACAGGGCTGATGAAGTGGCCATACATCTTTCCATCTTTTTAGACCGACTGAAAGTTTTAACTTTGTCGAGATTGATGTTCTTACTGTAGGTGTGAGGTCAGTTTCACAAAGAGTAGTATGGATAACCGTTTGTTTGTCCATGTTCCTGATTTGATGAGGTTCCGGGTTTTACTCAGCGAAGTTCTCCAGACTCAGTTGACAATTCACCGTCTGTAAGCCCCACTCCCCTTAGTTACATTTGCTATGCCTGTCAAGCTTTCAGCTGCAGGGAATTTAAGCACTTTACAGTGATAACGAGGCTTACCACTCAGAATTCTTATTCATTTTTTAAACAATTTTTGATTTCAGGCAGAGGTAGACAAAAGCAGGAGTCTCATGTCTAGCCGGCGACCATCGATTTTGCCAGCTTAAATGTCTGATTTAAGCTGTTGATGGCATATTTTAGCTATTGTAGCTAGCAAGCTAATTAAGCTAATGTTAGTTTACAGCTATCTTGTTTTGAAACAAGAATTTTGTGAAAGAGGTCTTAAATGTGCACTTGATGGCTACATACATGATGTCGGGCTAAACATGCAAAAAGTCCTCACCATTTGATGATCAGTGTAGAAGACATGGAACTAAAGAAACGGCGTTGTTGTATAAGTTAGCCCTGCTATTATAAGAAAGATAAGGAAAAATGTAACACCCGACCGTTATTACATTGTAACATAACCCTGTCTGCTGCTTACCTTAAGAGAAAAGGCTTGTAGAATGAAGACTTACCAATGTGTTTGGCAAACGTAAGGCTACCTCAGATAACATTGATGGGGGTTGCTGAGGGCTTCCCCAAATACAATAAAGAGCAAAACAGAGCTGCTAACGCTAGCATAAACTCTGAACTCATCCATGGCCTTTGTCCACATAGTGGAGAATATTAATGCAGTTAGTTAATGATGTACTCCTTGGCCTTGGAAATACTGCTTGGTTACTACCGTAGGTAGTAAAGTAGTTAGCTGGACATTGCATCGTGTTTTAGAGCAGACAAACACACTGTTCAATCAGTTTCTTACACTTTTGCTCATGTTTTTGGTTTTGAAGAGGCAATTTGAACAAGGCACCACCCTCCTTAGGTCCTGAGTATTGTTTTTACTACAATGATGACTGCAACACATGTGGGGAAATCCCAAGCTTGACAGGCCTACCGTGCCTAGTTATGGTTGCCAAGCTATGATTGGACAATTGAAGTTCTTAAACTGTATTTGACCCAGACCTGGTCAGTCTAACAGCCTCTCTACCCACAGCTCTGTCACGTCCAGACAGGCTGGACATTTTCCAATAATTTCTGGTTTTCTTCTCTTATTTCTTCACCTGGCACTACTCTCTCATATTCAAACATTGTGGGAAAAGGTAATATTTCTGGAGTTTTGATTGAAGATGACATGTTAACCATTTGGAAAAATTCACACCTTCCCAAAGAAAGAGGCCTTAGTTTCTATCAAAACAGTGAAGCAATTTATAATACCTAAATTATTTTTAAATTGTTATTATTAAATTATTGAGACATTTTAGGAAAATGATCCTTAAGATGTTTAAGAAAAATCCTAACAGTGATATTTAAGAAATATTGAACATTTTCTCATGACGATTTATTTGTCCAAATAGAAACTGCCTTTGTGACTCTGACTCTTCCACTTGGTTGCTTTTAATGTCGCTGATCTTCTCGGTCTTGCCGTTGTCTTCTTCTGCTTCACTCAGTGTGTGTTGCTGTGGATAAAACTGTTTGCTAAATGTCTCTGTCTCACAGGGTTTTGTGGTGTTGTGCAGACGTAAACCTTCACTGCTCTCACCATCTAAACAAAGACCTTGCGGGCCGCAGGTCTCCTCCTCCTCCACTGTGGTTTTCACAGCGATGAGGGTGAATCATATCGATTTCCACATTTCTATTGTTCTGGCCATTTTGTGTTCTTATTCTGTTTTTCGCTGGAGGTCAGATTTCAGCCATGCCAAGCCAAATATACACGGTTCGTACTCAGATTCTGTGTGTGTGAGCTTGCATGTTTATGTATGAGTCTGTATGAATTGTCCCTATTGTCTGTGCTGGCTGTTACAGCAGGTTTATGATGATGAGAGTTAAGTGTTTGCTGCTTTCTAAACCCTCTCTCTCTAAACACTCTGAGCTGTGTAGTCCAACTCTGACAGGACTGATGGGCTCCACTAAACTATAAACCATCCGTTCACTTGATTGGCATGTTGTTCTGGTTTAAATACCCTGCAGGGCTCATTACTGCAGTAGATAACACTCATAATACCACGCTACAGTATGTGAGGCTCAGATTAAGTAGGAGTTGATGATAGATGTCATGGAGACATGATTGGTTTTTATTGTTTCCATACTTTATGCTACTTTTGTTGCTACAGTGATCCTTCTTTCTCAGTGAGCTCATTATAGTTTTGTATTCCATAGTAGGGGAAAGCCGGGATGAAAGTAATGGGGGGACGGGTGCGAAACGGACTTTGAATGCCGTGAACTCCACCGAAGATACACCCGGTCATTGAGTCTGAAGCCAAAAATCAGCCCGATCTGATCAGTTTTGCCAGAGTTACAGTAGAACAGATTTTTCACTTGGAAAATAAAAAATTGAAAACGTACTGTTTTAAGGTAATGTTTATTTGTTGACGACTGAAAGTGTATATGATCTGTTAGCAGTGTTGGGAAGGATAGTTTTAAAATATATTTAGTTACAGAATACATGCCGAAAAATGTATTTTGTAATGTATTCTGTTACGTTACTCAAACTGAGTAACGTATTCTGAAAACTTGGATTACTTACTAAGTGTAGGAATGCGGCCATCAAATCCTGCTTACTAAAAAGACTGGTGCGCTGCTAATTCGTGGGGGGGGGGGGTTAGGACGATTCTAACACGCCATTCGGACCTCCATCCTCCTGAGTCTTCACTTCTCTTCATCAGTTTTTTACGGTCTATGGTTATGAGTTTACCGAGAGCGGGGAGCAGCAGTAGACTGTAGAGTAAACCCCTATACGTGGTCAATTCCTCCACATACCGTACGTTGTGACGTTTCCAAATTTTGCCCATAATAAAGCTACCTCCATGGAAATTGAAGTGTCTGCATTATTAATGGATATCTGAAGATATCCACAGTAGCGTTACTAACAAGTAGCCCACCTGAACAAGCAGATAGATTTTTGTATTTTTAAGTTAGTCCCGAACTGCATTATACAAAAATCTAACCGCAGTCTAAATTACCACGAGCTAATATTAACAATACAAAAAAACCTTACTTTAGGATGCTTC
Source organism: Coreoperca whiteheadi (assembly GCA_011952105.1). Classification (NCBI taxonomy): domain Eukaryota; kingdom Metazoa; phylum Chordata; class Actinopteri; order Centrarchiformes; family Sinipercidae; genus Coreoperca; species Coreoperca whiteheadi. The sequence continues at coordinate 27,624,191 of CM022485.1, read as the reverse complement.
TTCAGGTTGGAGGTGGAGTCTTTGGATGCTGAAAGGAGGTTGCACTGCACAGTTATATTTCGTTTTCTTTAATGTGAAATGCTGTTTGAATTTCCAAGATATAAACGCATTCTTGCACGGGCTCTGTTGTTCTGGCTCCATCTCTACCTGTAGCTCCCGCTGCTCCTCTTCCGACTCCATTGTGACTGATCAGACAGTGTGTGAAAACGCAAACCGCGCATTTTTAAAAAAAAAAGTCATATTGGGGCTTCTGGGAAATGCATCGAGTTGCCTTAAATCATTTAGAAAGTGAATAAACTCGTTAAACAGAAAAGTACCGTCATGTAATCCATTGATTTCAACAAAGTAACTGTATTCTAAATACCAACTATTTAAATTGTAACTGTAACGGAATACAGTTACTCATAATTTGTATTCTGAATACGTAACGCCGGTACATGTATTCCGTTAGTCCCCAACACTGTCTGTTAGATCTATTCTTATCAGTGAAAGTTAATTTGTCAAACTAGCCTATCTTTGTTGCTAGCCAGGGTAAAGTTGACGGAGATAGAGGAGGGACGAAATTAACCACTGTTAGTTTTGTCCTGGTGTTATTAAAGATGTATTTCTTTGCTCATGATATTTGCAGGAAATTCCCCGGGTTAGGGTGAGGAAGACCAACAGAGGTCTCACCAGTCCAGATGTGTATGCTAGAGCATGTCAGGCTGTGTTCTGTAAGAGGTGATTATGCACTAAGGTGAGTTTGACGCATTGGATCAGTTTCATACAACTGCGACATTGACATTATAAATTGATTTGTGAGTGAAATGATAATTTGCTTGGAGGGCTAACTGACGCATTAGTGAGCGTTGTATGCCAGAAATATTAAGTACTTACTTGTTTTGTGGTCGATTTATCCATCCGTTACTTTCTTCCCACACCTGTGTTTCTTTTGTACTGACAGAGAGGGGCGAAAATAATGCAACACAGGTTATATTTGAGACAGAAAAGAATCTGGGTTATAAAAAAAGGAATGCTTACAATCAATTTTTCTTGACTTTGCCTCCTGGAATATCTCAAGTCTGAGTCACACAGGATTTGATCATTTTGGCAGAATTTTTGCCTCTGAAGCTTCTTTGCGGGGGTCTCTGATATCATTACACTGTTAGCCCATTCCACACATTTTTGCTTTCAAATTCACTATTCATCTGTTATTGATGAGAGCAGGCGTACATCACTTCCCTGTCTTCTGAATGATTACACCTCTTTTTGGGTGAAAACAAGTGCTGTAAAATTGCCATATACTAAATTGAAAAAACTAGTGGCACCATGCCTAAAAGCTTCTGGCTCACATTTTGCACGTTAAACAAAAAAACCATAAACAAAACCCAGTTCACAATTTCTTTTTTCTCCCCGAAAGAGCAAAGGACAGTAAAATAAGAGATCTGTGGTTTCAGGCCCACCACAGAGAGGATGAAAATGCATTATAAAACACATGCTTTTATAATGGAGTTTGGTTCAACAGTCTGTCCACTCGAAAGACCCGGGAGCAGAGGGTATTTTAACATTAATGATTAACATAAATTGAGCTGACCTAAGTTCTGATAATGAACCTTGCTAAAACCGACCTGTTTTCAACTTCTCAGCTTGTAGTAAAAGCTCACGTAATAAGCACAAACGGATGTCAAAACAGAGACAGGTGTCACTTCACCACAGCGATGTAATTAGTTTACAGTAACTTCACATTGAACTGACTATCAAAATAACAAAAAATAAGTTTCTTAACAACAGAAAAAATGACATATGTCAGAAATACATTACCTTGAGATTCAATAGAGGAATGAATCCTAAAACCCGGAAATGAGTTACCATTTGTGCACTTACTATTCCCTTGTCTCGCAGTCAATGGGTTTTTTAAATGGGATTTTGGTTAGATGCCTGAAATAAGGTCTGTGGTTAACACAAGCTTAAGAGATTTTCACGTTTTGTTGTAAAAAAAAAAAAAAAAAAAGGTGGTTGCTAACAAGTGGCTGAATGAGACTATAGAGGTTGTCGGGGTCATTAAACGTCATCACGCCGAACACAGAAACTAATCTGCTCACTAGTCTGCCTTTACAGCCTCGTTGTGTCAAGTTGGTGTGATGTATTACACATCCATGGTTTATGGCTCTTGCAAACTATTCTAGGTCACGCTAAGAGGAAAGGCTTTTGTAGAGGAGATAAGCGGGTGAAATCACATTGCAAGTTGGAAGCTTAGTGGTGGTGATGTTGAAGTCATGTGACTGCGGTGTAGTATTTTTTATAGTCTAATATTAGCTTTTTTCTTTTTACACTTCAAAAATCATAAAAATGGTGTTAATTTCTGAAGATTATCTTTGGGAACAAAACGTGTAAGTGTCATAAACCTTTGTTTGCCACAGAGTTTATTTTCTGCAATCATCCAAAATCCAATTGAAAAATCACATTGAGGGATTTTTTTTGAGGGAACCAGAGCGATGCTAACTTCTGGGGTGGCCTACAAAAAACGTAATCCCTTCAACACCGTATACAGTAATTGTACAGTTATAATTGTATAGTTACAGGTTAGTCCACTTGCTTCGTTTCAACCTCTGTTTCTTTATTTTCTTTCTATATAACGATGCGGATCATTAATTGGCAACGCCATAACATAAGGCGGACTGGGCATAGGATTAGGGCTCCTAAAAGCAATACAGTATTCTTATTTTATGCTATTAAATTGGCAAAGACCTCAGAATTTGCATGTACTGCCAGTTAAATGCAGTAAATTAGAGGGGCTGCTTTCACCCAAAAGGGGGTGGGGGCTTGAAGCAGGGGCAAAGTACCTGGATGAGCTGCTCTCATCTGTAGATGAAGTACTCACTCCATTTGCACACATACAGTCCGCAAATACAGCTGTGCTTGACCTGACTTCATCTTTACTGGCATCACTAGACATGAGGGCTCTTCATTGGTGACATGATTTACCTGTTTCTGATCTTTTGAGCCATTCTGTTGCCAGAAGGCAGAAAGGCCTCTTTACAGCTTGCATTCACATGCGTCTCATGTGTGGATTGTGTCCACATCAGATATGCTGCTGCATTCAGTTTCCTCTTTCTGTTGCCAAAATACAGTTTGGACGAGTACATTCATGTGATTTCCACCCTTTAAAATGATACACATGTATCCTGAAAATCCATTATATTAAAGTATTGTTCTATCCAAGTTGTTTTTCCCCCCTGTGTTTCCTGGTTGAATATGGATGAATGTTTGTTGCCGTCTATGTAGCTGTGTGGTTTAAGAACTCTTTCAATCCCTCCAGGAATTAAAACACAATTAACTAATCACTGCTTTATTTCAGTATTTAGAATTTTGCCTAATCCCTTTAGTACTTGCATCAAATGGTCAAATTGGATTGAATGTTTGCAATGTTTTCCACATGAAGCAATCCAGTTCAGAACCATTGTTACAAGCCAAGGCAGAGCAAACCACAATTCAACTAAAGTGGTCTTCTCAGGCAAACCATCACTCCCAGACTGTGTATCACCCCTAACAAGCTCTACCAAACAAGTTCCTATAGTTATTTGGGGTCAGCCTTGCAAATTTGAAAACATACCAACTTTTATTGCAAAATATAACGGAAAAAAGAAAATGCTGCAATTTGCATCCTAATTTTTAGCCACACCACAATATTAGGATAGCAATGTGCCACCATGAAGTTGAACTTTCTGATTTTGAGCGAAATATCTCCACAACTATTGGACAGGTAATAACATTCCTATCAGTCCCAGCTGTACTTCGTGTTTAGAGCTAATAAAGGAAAGTTCGCATGCTAACATGCTAAAATAAGATGGTGAACATGTTACATGGTACTTTCTAAATGTCAGTATGTTAGCATTGTCATTGTTAGCATGTCGACGTTAGTATTTAGCTTAAAACACTGCTGTGCCTAAGTACAGCCTCACAGAGCTGCTAGCATGGCATTTATAGCTCTATAATCAAAGAGAGGCTGACTCATAAAACATTAACATCTTCCTGTCAGTGTGGCCAGGTGTGTCTCTGAACACCTGTACTGATGATTTGGATTGTGGGGTCCTCAGCATGTGTGTGTTTCATTGACACCTGTAATTTACAGACCAGACAATGTGTTTTATGATATCTAATTAACAGTGTGATCACCCACATACTGTAGGATACAATATTAGCAACTGTAAAGTACAAATCTGTGTGTGACAGACCCAGAAATATGAAGCCGTGACTTTGTAAAGTCCACATGAACTTCAATTTTTTACTTGGTTGCTTTTAGTCGGTGAACATTGTTGTTGGCTTGACTTAGTGAGTTAAAATCTTTCGTTGGGATTTGCTTGTTTCGCTAAGTGGACCACAGTGTCTGTCTTTTTTTGGGTTGAGTTAGTGGGCCACAGCTTTAGACTTTGCTTTGGGTTTTAAGCAATCTGTATGGACTTCCTTAAAGGGGTTATTGAAGGTTAGCTATTTGTTTGCTGATCTCTACACATCAGCTGTTCCCTCTCTTCACTTAAGAGCTAGTCTCGGCTCCTTATACAGGCCACGAACGCTCATGTAATCATATTTGGTCTGGGACACGAAGACCTGTCACTGCCTGGAGAGTGGATACCATTGGTTTTGTAGCTCAAGCCACATTGTATGTTTATAGCATAATTTGAAAATCCTGCCAAACAAAAGTTTTGTTTTCTTTGTTTTTGGTCAGAAAGTACAAGGTGGAATTGTTAAAGACCTTGTTAACATGTATGGAAACTCTCAAAGTGGTCTGTAAGAGTTGTAGATTCCCAAGCACCAAGTCCAAGTATAACCCCCCCCAAGAGTTGCCCTGTGTCACCCAGAAACATTTAAAGTGTTCATTAATGAAACCCGACTCATGGCCTGGACTCCATCTCCACTCTACAGCTTCTCTTGTTCTTGTTGGACTCAGACTCTCTGTTTTGCTCTGGAGAGACAGAAGCCAGGCCTCCGTCTAGTAGCCTGAGTATTAACGCTGGGGTTGAGGTCGGGTCAAATGAAATAAACAACAAGTTTCACACATGCCAAGTGTTGTTTTGAAGTGCGCATAATTACAGAACTTTGATGGTTGCTTTGTGCTAACCTGAGATGGTCGGTAAGGTTAGTGTTGAGAAAGTGGTCCTGTCGTCGTCCTTGTCAAAAATGATCATGTCTGATCATTTATAGAGATATTCATTCATTTTTTTTTTAAGTATGAGAGGAAACACTTTAGTCTGTCTTGATTTGCTCTTTTCTGAGCACCGGCAGCCTCTACATGTGTCCTGTTTGTTCCACCTCTTCGGACCGTGGTGTCTTTGAACGGGGTAAGGATGAGGACACCGGGGAGCATCTCTGGTGTCATGGTCCCTCTGAGAGATGAGGATGTGTAAAGTTTCAGCAGTTAAACCTCTGAAATAACACTGAGATGGGAGAGTCTGCTTACAGACTGAATGATAGCCTGATGATTGAATGTCCAACTGACTGACTAAGTTGCTGACTGATTGACTTGCTGGGATGATTGATTAACATACTGACAGCTGGAGGCTGAGATCCAAGCTTGTATGGTGCATTTTGGATGTGATCCCTGTGTGAGAGTGTATGTGAACTTTGCTCCTTGAATGGAGGACAGCTCCCTCTTATCTCCTTTGTTTTCCTCTCGATTTGCGGCATTAGACTTGGTTCTCACCTCAACTCTGAATCGTACGTGGTCTTTTCACATACTTTCAAAGCTACGAACCTTCCCCCCTACATACACGTGCTTGTTAAACCCAAGTGTTAGTAGTAATGATGCAACACTAAGTAGCTAACTTGCCACAGAGTGTGAAGACAAAACAGGCCAAGTGAAAGCAGGACTTTCAGTCAGAATAAAATGCATAAACAAAAGAGCCACAAGCAGTTCAGAAAAGAGCAACAGCACAGCAGATTAGCTATAAAATAAACTGAGGTAATGAATTATCCAGTTAACCAAACACTGGCAATCACTGAGACTAACGAGACACATACAGTGTAAACAAGACAGATAAAGATATGAAAGCCACATGAGAGACACAGAGTCCCCAGTGAATGCAGTAAATGAGACAAAACATAATGTAGCATGCTGCTGTGAGAGGTTCCTCACTCTCTAAAGTCATGGTGACTTTCATGCAGTCATCAGTTTACCAAATTTGTCGGCTAAAAATGTGAACAACAGTTATTTCAGCTATTCAATAATACCATGCCCATCACTCAGAAAATGCATGTTTCTTTGATAGTAATCTGACACAGTGAACTCCAGAAACTGGGGAAACAGTAGGAAAGATGGATGACAGAAGAACACTCTTAACACAGTCCTGATCCCAAAAACTCTTTTCACAGCCCAGTTTTGGCTTGATGCTCTGTCAAAAAAAAAATCCATCTACAATAGTTTCTCGCCCGTGGGGCTGGGTGCTCATGTGGGGTCGCTTGATATGCAGACCGACATATGGGAAATGCCTTTAATTAAAGGGGACCTATTATGCTCATTTGAAGCTCTGTATTTTTATTCTGGGACTCCACTAGAGTAGCTTTGAAACAAACAGCTTGAAACAGCGCTCTCTCTCTCTCTCTCTCTCTCTTGCTCGCTCTCTCATGTTGACTTTTCCCTCCACTTCATCCACGTTAAGCATTGTTTCGTTGGCAATCATCCATGCCAAATTTACCTTAATTAAAGCACAACAAAGAAAAGCAGAGTTAGGGTGACACGTTTCTTTAAAGTGTCGGACTGTGGAGAAATTAAAATAATGTGAGCCACATTTTTGCGCACAGTGATCCATCTTTTTCATTTGGACTGACTTGTGAAGACAAGGATCTTTGGGCATATATATTGAATTATTAAACATATGGGGTTTTTTCTATGAAACAAATAGCAGCTCCTGGGCCACTAACAAACAGCATAGTTGGGTTAATGAAACAAAAAGATCACAGAAATTTGCACAGAAGGGAAAACTACAGCAAGGTGGCAGATGTAGAAAAGGAAAGAAAGTTTAGTAAAGGAGAGGGGGGCTTTGGAAGCAGAGGTATGTTTTTGATCCAAACGAAATAAAGCTGCACCATGGCAGGCCGAGCGCTCTCAGTGGGAGATTTGCCTGGAAAACCACGTTGATGTCTTTAAAAAGAGCAAGAAGGGAAATCAGAGCAGGGAGGGAAGTTGCTACGTGTTTTTGTCTCTCTCCTGTAATTGGCTTCCCACCTAGATAAGGACTGACCCTAACCCTGGCTGAGGCTCCGCTGACGGACGCTGTCAGCGAATCAGGCGTTCACCAGGAGAGCAGCAGCTCCGCTCTGTTGACATCCACATTACATTCATACACTTTACCTCTCGCATTCCCTCTCAAATTCTTTCCTCCCATTATTACTGCCCTTCTTGTCTTTTTTCATCCGTTACCCTCACTTTCATTTTCTTTTGTCTGTCTCCCCTCTCATCCTCTTACATCTCCATCCATCCTGCCCATCTGTCTTCTGACCTCTTTGTCTGTATCTTTTTCTCCCTTTCTCTCTGCTGTGTCGTTTTCTCTTTTATTTGTCCAGTTTGTTCTTCCTCTCTCTCTCTCTCCCTCTCCCTTGCTCTGTGACTCACCTTCACTCTTACTTGGGTGTTTCTCTGTCTTCTGTTCCTCTCACCCCCCCCCTCCTCTTTGTTTTCCTCTTCGGATCAGAAACATCAGTCATTTTAGAATAGCATGAAATACAGAGCACCTGCTCCAAACACACACTGATTTCCCTTGTGTGTGACAATTCTGTTTAGTCTACCTAGCTGCCTTGTGTATAGTCTTATCTAAATCTACACGTATACAGTGCAAAGGAACAGGGATTTATCCCTCCCACAGCACTTGAAGTCAACACTAATTATATTTGTGGATTCAGTTTAGAATATATGTCCACAGTCTTTTTGACAACTTGACATCAACTGACTTTTTTCACAGCAGCTATTTTGACTTGCCAGGGCAGGAGAAGCACAGGTGTTGCTAATAACATTAACAATGGCTGCATTCAGTTTACGTGTTCAGTTTAAGTTCCATGGTATTGTGCAGGCTGGCTTACTGTCATGGCTTACTAAGACACTTCAGTGCTTTTCCTGCTATGGCACATCAACATGCAAAGTGTCTATTTGACAACATTTGCAAGGCAACCTTTTTTAAAACGACAGTGACTGTTTATTACTGATTAGTTTGGAGAGGGTTAGCATCATTAGAGGGGATTGACAATATTCAAATCTACGCACTATGGAGCATTACATTGTGGGATTGGTAGCAGAAAGTAGTGTACAAGCAATGGACACTCCTTTGTGAGAATTTCTGAGGGCACTATAGGCTGCAGAAAATGAAATGGACACTTAGAGGTTAAATATATATAATATATATTGTATATAAACTATGAATTTGTTATATACATATAATAAATACAAAGTGACATAGGAACACAGCCCAAGTGTCCAGTAAGTGGATAACAAGATCTTGAAACTGAAGAGGATGAATGAAACTCCTCATTATTTTATTATTTACACCTACCTATGACAAAATATCTATGAAACAGGCCTATCTGTTTTCTCTCTTGTCTGCCTGCTTTTTTCTGTCTTCAGCTAGTAGGAACATCTACAGCGTGTTTTACGTTAGCAACTTACCATGTTAACCTGGCTTCAACAGTTAAACACAAAGAGAACACAAACCCGAGTCAGACGCTGACGCGACAGAGTTTCGAAAGTCCAATCCTACCCAATGAGTTCTGAATGCAGACGGAGAGCAACCTATGCAAGCTAACGTTAGCACTAATACAATTAGTCAAGATGAGCAATTCTTTGACTGTTGGTCAACTGAGTAAAGTTCAGTATTTTTGCTCACAGAACAGATGCTGTCAAAGAAAAAAAGCCTAGGGGCTAACTTTATTTTTGTTCAGTTGTATTTAATTGCTTTACCATACTGGTTAGCCAACTGGCAGTGTCTCTTTTCCTCACTGTGTCTGAGACACAGATACAGAGAGAGAAACAGGCGGAATGTATCACATCATTGAAGTGCTCGTTCATCTGTATCTGGTTGTAAAGACAGATGGCTGCTTTCTATAGCAGGTGATGAGCAGCAGGCGTGTGCGTTCTCCACATGTTCTCTCTTCTGTGCTGTATGTTGGTGTGTGGCTCGTACTATACACCGCAGGGCTGAACGTTCATGACCTGCTGGGATCTGCAGTCAAGAGGTCCCCCTCTTACAAGCCATAAAACAAGCCATTACATTGATGCTGTCACTGCAAAAAACAAAAAAAACCTACTGCAAGTATGATGTTTTAGTTTTTCTGGCATTCATTGAAAATGTGCGTCTGTATTTTCCTCTTCCTTTCTAAAAAAGCAATGGGCTGTTTGCATGTTATCATCTGATGAATAATATTACGCACTCATTTCACCAGTAGCACAAGTGGCTTGTCCTCCAGTGATAGGCTCAATACATAAAATGGACAAACAGTAAACAGTGAAATTAGGTGCTACAGCCAGTTATGTCAAACAGCAGGACAGCAGAATGGAAGGAGGTGATTTGATTTTGGTCTGAAACAGGTAACAAGGACCAGATGCCTGCATCAGTGTGTGTGTCTGGACATATGTTTATGAGTAGTATGTGAATATGTTTGTGCATGGGTGCATGTGTGAGTTGTTATACTTTGTAGATGTCTGGATTGAATATCACAGCATTTGATACTTTTGTGTGTGTGTGTGTCTGTCTGTGTGTGTGTGTGTGTGCACAGGTGCCCATAAATGAGATCATCCTCTACGCTTGTAAATGTGTGCACAACAGTGGATGCGTATGCAGCCTTACTTTGCAGAGGTCTGGTGGTACTGAGTGGGACAACGTTTGATAAACTGTAAACATATGTGTGTGCATAAATGGTACATATTGCATGTGTGTGTGCGCGTTCTGACGATTAAATTCCCCCTACCAGCAGTCTACTGTTTATCATACAGAGGACTTTAGTGAGGCGCTGACAGCTCTGTCTCCAGCTCAGTCCTCATCATTAACACAGTGGATGAAGTCCTATATTTTTTTTTTGCCTTAAGCTCGTGAGCTCAAAACGTTGAAATGCTTGCTGAAATTTCTGCTCTCACCAAGTGGAAGCGAACAGTCGACTCGCACATTAGGGCAACAGATTGGGACTGAACACGATCCGCTCACGGATTGTTTGTGCTACATCCAGAAGTCCATAGGGGCATCCTATTCAAACTATCACTCTCTTTTCTCCCTTCGGCATTTGCTCTCTGTATACTTTGGATGGTGATCAACAAACCTCAAGCTGTGGGAACAGTAACCTGTTCATTGTTCTCACTCTTGGAGTTGACACAAGATTCTTTCAACGAAGCTATACTGCTCTGAGTTTTGCTGTTTCATTACGCTGAGAAGCACTTAACGCTGTCCTCTGTCTTAATTTTCTCAGAGAAAACCTTTACGAGGCCTTCGAGTTAAGCTTCCTGTGTTTAATGGAAGTTTGTAGAGCTGTAGACCAGAGTCGGACCTCCCAAAAAAAATCCAGTCACCATTTTACAGGTTTTTCTGATTAGTGCGCACCTGAACGGCCCTCTGGACAAGCACAATGGCTGTCTCCCCCCCCCCCCCCCCCCCCCCCCCCCTATCTCCCCTCCCCTTCTCCCCTCTCCTCCTCCCTTCTCCTCCTTCT
>CM022485.1:27574767-27613504 GCA_011952105.1 Coreoperca whiteheadi | reverse complement strand
TCCCCCCCCCCCCCCTCTGTTTTGTGTACAATCTGCTCAAGATTAGCTCTTTTCAGCCCTTTTATGGCTGCGCTGTCACTGCCAATACCTCAACAAAACAAATCATCGGCCAATTGATAACAGACTGGAACAACATTGTTGTTGCCCTATTGTTTGAAGTCAACAAGCCCAGCGGGGTGCATGTTCCTGTATGTATGAAGCTTTGTCTCATGTAACAAAATTGAAAACGGAGAATAGAGGCGGTGTGGAGCCGGGGACCTACAACTGAACAGTTATAAATCTCTCAATACCTCCAGGATTTTTCAACATCAAGGCAGTCACAAGGCCATTTAGAAGACTTGGAAAACCTTCTTGGTCTTATCAGTCCATTAGTGTGAGCCTCAGTTACAGTGTCTAGTGGGATTTTTAGTAAAAGGTCCAGCTTTAACACAGCTTTCCTGTCTGGCATCAAGACTCAACCAGACACATCATTATGAGGGATCTGTCCATAGCTTGACCTCACTGCTTAGCTGCTCTCACTCACCCTTATCATGCGCTTACCCATCCCACTTTGGTCACTGTGTCCCCCGCTCTCTGTTCCCTTATCTCTGTATCGGAACATCATCCACTATCTTCTGCACAATTCATTCAGCTAAAGAGTTACCTTTAACAGATTATCTTTTTGTCACACCTATATACTGATGTGATACATTCTACCAGTCCACAGCTGGGTTTTCATCCAGTTATTTTTACACCAATACGTTATGCCAGAAAAATCATACAATGAATATGATGGAAACATTGGTCTGGTAAATAGCTATATTGCCAATATTTCCTGTGGCTTCCTGGATACTTTCACAATGTGGAGGAGGAGGCATTAACATCTGGTATCAGTGGACCAGTGAGTAAATCAAAGTCTTTTGGCCTTAATCATTGTTGACAGTTGTTGCAGACATTAAAACATCTGTAAAATATTTGACAGAAACAAATGTGTTTAGCTGATATCTAAGATCAATACTGATCATTACCAAAACTTATGATGTGGATGTGTTTTTGGTTAAGTCAGGAAGGTCTTGATTCACTTCAGTCAAGCTGATGGAAACCAGCCTAATTTACACTTTATTTTTGCAACTTTTTAAACATTTAATCCCATTTGTCTGCATAGAATTATAGCCAGAAACATAGCTTGTCTGTGAATCCCTCCCCACATGTCACCCCCACATGTTCTCTGACCGTTCTTTGCTGTCATGTACAGTAGGATACCTGACCTCTATCTCCCTGTAGACTTGGACAGAGCAGATGACGTGTGTTTCACAGAAAGCAGCTCAGAACTCTGTCACCCCGAGACACACACGTTAACACATGTTCATCACAATCATGAAACTCCTTTAATCTTCTTGAAACAAGTGAAAATCAGGCAACAATAAACATGTTGCCCTGTAAATGTTCCAGTCTCTTAATGGCAGAGCACTTACAAACCCATCTTGTTTTGACCTAAAACCATAGTATTTATGAGCCAATTTGAAAGACTCGCATGAAGTGTGAAATTGAATCATTCGCCTGCGTTTCATTCAAATCTGGCCAATGGTTCCTGGGATGGATGAAGAAACAATGTAGAGTAATTTACAAAATGTCACAGTGAGCTGGCGAGATGCTGCATCATTCTCAATCATCAAGTTTGGTTGGAAATCTGGTCTGTGGTGTCTGCGGTTTTATGTGTAATGGAGCAATGAACAAAAAGGCAGGAAAAGGGGTCTGATCTCACACTCACACTTTTAATAACCCTGCCAATTAGGTGATTCCACTTATTTTCTTTGCTGTTCATCATATTTTAAGGACTTGCCTGGCTTTTAAAGAAAAAGTTCATTATTTTGGGGATATAGGGGCATGGTTAGCTTAGCTTAGCATAAATTCTTCAAACATGGGGTAACAGCACCCCTACAACTCGCTAATTAACACATTTGTATCCTGTTTGTTAAATCCGTGCATTAACAGAAACGCAAAAAGTGACAATTTGTGCTTCTAGGGAGAATTATGTGCTGTAACTAACTGTTCTTGGCAAACAACACTAGGGTGCAGTGACTATGTGTACCATCCTGAAGTCTTAACATCACATGAGGTTGCCAGGTTTCCTGGTTTGAACCTGGTTCAAAACTGCACCTGGCAACCTGCGCTATAGCTAGAGATGCTGCATGGAAGTGCTGGACGGATGGATAAACTGAATAGCTACAGCATGAAACTCCCTCTAAGTTAAGTGTATTTCTAAAGATGTGGAGTAGAAAATGTATTTATCTCAGCCAATAGGGATATTCTAAATGTTTTAAATCAAAAATAATAAAAGACCTAACACAGGATCATGAGGCTTAAGGTGTTTTTTGACAAACCAACTACTTCCTTATAATTATTCTTTGGGCATTTGATCCCTTCATCAGATAAAGCCAGCCGAGACATGACAGGAAACAAGGAAGAGAGAGATGCAATAAAGGTCCCTAGCCAGACCCGAACCAGGGACGCTTCGGGCCACAGAAACCTGTTTCATCCTTGAAACATCGCATCATGAAGGAAAAGTTTGACACATCAGGAAATAGTTATTCACTTTCTTGCCAAGCGTTAAGAGTTGAGTGTCTCTGGTTTCCTGGCAAACTCCTGGTGATGACAAGACTCCAGGAAGTCTCTGCATCTGGCCAAGAAAGAGTTATAGCACGTGCACAGATTAAACAAAGGAGACGTGTTAATAAGTGAGCTTTAGAGATGCTGTCAAGCGGATTATTTATCTTTGGAGTGACCAGGCTAGCTGTTTCCCACTGCTTCCAGTCTTTATGCTAAGCTAAGCTAATCACCTCCTGACTACAGATCCATACTTAGTGTACAGACATGAGAGTGGAATCAAACCATTGAGCAATTCTTTTTACAGCTTAAGAGAGAAAGAGAGACGGTGAAGGAGGAAAATGTTCAGCCAGCTCCTTCAACTTATGTTGGATATCCAAAAGTTATCACAAACGCTAAAACCTCAGCACTCAGTAGCTGTGAGTACAAAGGCAGCAGAGGTCCAGTGGATAGAAAGGAGAGCGGTTTATAGTTAGCAGACACTATAATATATAATCATGAAATTATGATGAGGGACAAAAGGTTAAAGGGTGGTTTGAAAGAGGGGGTCAGGAGAAATGATGGAAAGATGAGGCTGGTGTGGAGAGGTGAGCCATAACAGAGGGAGGAGGAGTGCAGGTCAGCCTGTATTTTTGTGGAAGTGGTTCAGACCTCCTGTGATCCCAGTCAAAGCTTCCTCTGTTAGGCCAGAGCTCTGATGTTTCCCCTGAGGCCCTTGGTCCTGGAAGTGGGCTGGCAGAGCAAATAAACAGAGAGGAGGTGCTCAAGCTCGCCACATTAACACCTTCACATATGTATACTCACACGAGTTTCAAAAGAATATTCACACACACACACACACACACAATGATACGCTTACACTAAAAGAGCTGTACATGGGGATGTCCGCAACACCTTCACGCCTTTAGGAGGAAGCTGATGTAGAGGCTGGTTTTGTTTAATTTGCTGAGATGAAACCTCCAAGATCATGAGAGGGTTTGTGGAGTTTAGGACACTTGCGAGACAAATGGGTGGAAAAGTACCAATTAGTTTAGCCTTCTTCTGAAGTCGTATAAATGTGCTTTCACTGGGGATTTAAAAAACACAGAAAGGGCTTATGGACAGAACACCTTATAAAAAAATCCCACCAGCCGCAGAAAATCAGCCACACATTGAAAACAAAAAGATAAAAAAGCTCAATTTCAGAAATGACCGATACTGACTCCCAAAAGAACATACAGTATATAAGAAATGGACATGGCAGCCATCCAAAAGTGTGTTTTATTGTTGGTCTCATCATGCTAATGTGTTTCAGCGTAATCCATCATCACACCATCGCACACAACACGACCAGCCAAGTTTTTTAACGGCTTGCGACTGTGAGGGTTGCTGAGCAAATAAATCAATTACAGCATGGTTGATGAATACAACATGCTGTAATTGTAATACGTATATAAGCCACATCGGTAAGAAGCATCCATCAAAATGACAGGACGTACACACACATATTCACACACACATGGCCGGTCTCCTGTCCTGGCGTGTCAAGAGGCCATTGACCTCCACTGAGCTTCACTTCCTGTGTTCCTCCCACCAGCGTCCCAAGAGGGAAACTCTAAGCTGACAACAACCTTCATCCCTGTCTTTTAACCATCCTCCTCCTTTTTACTCGTGGCATTTCCTCCCCCATCATCTTAACATCCCCCCTCAGATCATCCCACATCGTTTCAATCTGAGGCGATACACAGGAGATGTGATGTATTTCGAAGGACATCAGAAGAGAGGGATACTGAAGCATCTTATAATCTCCCTCACGTGTAGAAACTCTACCTATAAACTAGGAGAACGACCCTCTGTAATGTGAATGAGACTCATAATGCATAGTGACAGCATCATCCATGGAAAGAATCATCCATACTGTGCCCTCCTCTCAGGACCCCTGCACTGTCTGTCTGGAGACATGGGGAGGTAGTGGGGTTTTCTTGGGGGGCTATAATGAATATCCTGTCTTTGTAGCACATTCCTGCCTGCAAATGCACAAATAAATCACAGTAATGCTGGATGGGAAACCATAACAGTGAGCATCGCCCCCCCTGGAAGGAGACCCCTTGCTAAAGTACATTATCTTCAGTGTAAAGTGATCCAGGCCCAGGCCTGCCTCTGGATCCTGTCTCAGTCTTTCCTCCAGTGCCGCCGTGCTGATTTTGGCAGCAGCTGCCGCAGCAGACTGGGGTTGTACATGGGCTGGCCTGCACCCTTTGCTGGGCAGGTAGGTGCTGGGTTAGCCACTACCAGCACAAGGGACTGGTGGGAGTAAGGTGGTACCCAAAGAACAGAGAGAAGGATGGTCAGGGGTGAAGTTTAGGATACTTTGAATGGGATCAGGTCAGTGTGGCATGCAGACTCAGTATGGAGTGGTTATGACATGCAGGAGGTTGCCTGTAGACACCATCAGCCATCCTCAAGACTTTATTTTTTACCTTGCTCACCTTTTCCCTCCTAAAAGCAGCAAGAATCAGTTCGCTGCTTGCTACAGATCCTGTCCCTCTGCAGGATCTCTATCAGAGCCAGAGCCATGAACTATTTAATGTCCAGTACATTTCCAGTTCTTTGTTTATTGTAATTTATCACGCTCTGGGTACACAAGCTGTCAAAAACAGCAGCCAGCAGTCAAAGTTAATGATATCCACACTGACAGTGTGGAGAGGCTGCCCAAATCCTCTCCAACCCTTTCTATCATCCATGTATTTTGTTAATGCAGAGCTAATCAGCTGCAATAACATATGCAAATTGATACTAATTACAACATACATTTTACTGCCGGCTTACAAAGCCAAAAAGCCAGAAGAGTCAATACTGCAGGTCAACCTATGCTAGGTGGTAAATACTCCATGATACAGGCTGAGCCAAGCTGACATAAGCTGATCGCAAGGACAATTCAGAACCAATAAACAACAATATCTTGCTTCATCTCTACTATTTAGTACTAGGTTGTCAAATCATTATAATAATTGGACATTTCTCTACTTATTTTGGAAACTTCAGTGCTGTGGCCGTTTAGTTTAGTTGATTTCTTGTTTATGCCACCAACTATTCCTCTGAATGAAATAAAGATGGAAAAGTCGGACACCTCATCAGGCTTCATGGACAGAGGGCAACATGAGGCCACCAACATGTCAGACTGAAGAGAAGAGAAAGAGAGACAGTGATTATGTCAACAACTAGTGAACCAGTAGAGTTCACTGTGAAACAAGAGGCCGATAGAATGGCTTGAATATAAATCGACATGTTTCAAATCACAGCCTAGATGTAGGGAGAGTGAAGTAAAGTGCACTGAGAGGACATGAAAAACGAGAGAGGAGAGAAGAGGGGGAGCTTGCTAGCGTCATGGATCGCTCTCACTAATAAGCCCTGACTGACATTAAAAGGCTGTACCCAATTACTGAATGGTATCCCAGCCCTCACACAGACTAAAACACACACACACACGCACACACACACATCTTGTATGTGCAGATGTAATCTCACAGACACGAACACACACATTTAGATTGTTCTAACGTCTGTTCTGATCTTTTTTAATCATGGGTGCTGATAGCCATATTCAATTATTGCCCATGCCAAAATAATACGACTACAATTTCTACTTCTATTATATATGCTGATAAAAGAAACACTCTTGTAATCACACCAGACAAACTTCTACACACACATACACAGAAGTCAGATTCCACTGAGTGTAATGGGCAGTGTTTTAGAAGGCGTGTCACGTTGACTGGGCCTGTTGCCTGTCTGACCAACATACATTCACATTCCCAAACAAAAACACTGGTTACCTCTTCTGTATGACAAACTGACCTATGATGATTCAGTTTGGGATGAGAGAGGACATTAAAACTAGCGGTGATTGTAAACGGTAAGAGCAGTGTTTTCTGCTTACTCACCAAACATCATTCATAAATCCTACAGTTTCATTTACTGTTGATGTACAAAGGTACTCACATAGTGAACTTACTTATTTTTGATGTTTTATAAATAAAGAGGGTCTTAAGATAAATCTGGAGTGGATGATTGCCAACAAAACAACACTTAACATTGACAAAAGGCAATCCAGTGTGTAGATACATACAGGAAGGAGAGAGTGACTCTCTTAACTGTCTAACCTGTAATATTTCTCTCCCATAGACTTGCACTGAATTGATTCCTGTATCAATTCAATATGGAACACGTCTTTTAGTTTCCAATTACGGGACGATTCCGTATTTTATGGGACAGTTGGCAGCCCTAGTGTACTCTGTAAGTTTCTTCTGTGAGCTTTCGGTTGGTCTGTTTTGGCTAGTTTTCACATTTTTGACTAATGTGCAAATGTGTCATGATTTACCACAAACATTAGGGTTTCACTGACAATGTAAGAATGTGTATGTGTATGCAAGTGTGTGAGGGAAGGTTAGTAGCTTTGAAAGTATGCACAGAGACGGTGCAGGGTCCAGAGTTGAGGTGAGTGCTCAGTGAATGATGCTGTGAATCATCCCAGCTTGAGTGACACAACCAATACAATTATTTGGTTGTTATCATCTTAGTAGAGAGGCTTACTAAAGTCCGTGCTTCTAAAAAGTAAGATCTTAATTATTATCATATTAGCAATTCCAAAGTTTCGATTGGTCAGGATGAATTCTGTTTTTTGTGTAGTCTTGAATTGTTGCTGTCAGAGAAATGACCTGTTACAAAATCGGGATCATCATCTTGAGGTTGACAGTCTCTGTTTTAACGGAAATTGTGACTGTCACATCAGAACCAGAATAACTTCAATCTTTAAGTAAATCTTTTAGTGGCTTTCATGCTAAGGAATAAACTTATGGAGTTCCTCCCCAGGAGAGACTTGCATCTGCAAAGTATTTACCCAACTTAGATCACCGACTAACTGATTGATGGATTGACTGATTGACTGATTGAATGAGTGACAATGTTCATCTCAGCGTTCACTCTCCTTTCTCCCCCTCTTATCCTTATCCATCCCTTTCAACACTCCCAGCTACAGGCTGCAGATTAAAGCTGCTCTCATCTGGATCTCATCAGTTTAGGCTGGCCTTGCCATTTTATAGGTTATTTTTCATTCGGGGGGGGGGGGTTCTCCGAGTGATTTAGGGTTACACTGCATGGAGGCTGGAGGCGAATAAAAGCAACTTGTTGTCTTGAGGGGGAAGTGAATGAGGCAGCAAGTTAAATCCCCCCGGTAACAGCATGCAGGTTTTAGGACAGGAGTCACGCATTCTTCCCCTTTTTCGTCAAATGTGTGTGTGTGTGTTTGTGTCTGTGTGTGTGTGATATTTGTTGCGTGGCTGTGCTGCTCCAGTTTCTGAGCCATTTCCTCTCTCTTTTTCCAACTGTAATGTCTGTAACATGTGATAGATTGTTGTGTGATGGCTGGACGAGTGTCATTGCCAAACACC
The DNA here is from genome assembly GCA_011952105.1 of Coreoperca whiteheadi. Lineage (NCBI taxonomy): Eukaryota > Metazoa > Chordata > Actinopteri > Centrarchiformes > Sinipercidae > Coreoperca > Coreoperca whiteheadi. Next base: position 27,605,489 of record CM022485.1, on the reverse strand, counting down.
ATAAATCAATTTTGGGAGAAGTAGTTGCCCAATATTCATTGTACTATGGCGTATTTGAAAAATACTGCATCCACCGATCTGTTACGAGCTTACATCACAAATGCAGAGATTGTAAAGGATTTAAAAACCTGAGTCTAAGTAACAGTTTTTAGTTGTTTATTTGGTCAGGGTTCAAGTCCTGGCCAGAAAACAAAAAGAGAAATAAGTCAAAGCAGAATAAGTAGTGCCTAAACTGCAGCTACTCTTCCACATATATTTACATTTATCAGTGGACTTCTTTAATGTGGAGTGAAAACGGCAGAACAGACCAGAAGCCCTCAGACAGCTCGAGTGACAATCTGCTGAAATGTTTGCATATACAGTATGTGTTTGCTATACAATATATAAACTGGCTGCAATGCAGAAATAGCAAAAGACTGGCCACAACTGAACAACTGCTGTGCAAGATCCTGTGTGTCAGAAGTGCTTCAGATGTGCATCAATTTACAAAGATTTACAAAGATGACTATTGACTGATAGTTACACTATTATCAGAGGTTTGACGTTGTTTATAATAATAATAGAGTTGTAGGCGTATTATTTGTGCAGGACCCCCTCTCTTTGTTACCATGTCGTGATGTCTACTAATAAGTAAAATGTTAACTGGGCTTACCAATTAGTGCGACCCCTGTTTCTTCCTTTCGCTGCCTCACCATGTCGGGTCTGTATGTTGATGCTTTCAGCTGCCTCTGAATGGTCTGTTGTCAGCCGACTGTAAGACATGGGATGTCATTGATGTCCAAACAGTTTGCTGGATGTGTACATGTTATGCCATTTAATTAATGTGTCCCTCAACAGTTCTTGTGGACAGAGGCAAGTCTTTCATCTGGGATATGATGGTGTCTTTATTTGGAACTCCATCAAACTAAACCTCCTTTATGTATTCTCCATTTTTATGCTAAACTATGATAACTAGTTTCTAGCTTCATACTTTCTATACAAACATGAGGGTGGTATCAAACTCTTGGCAAGAAAGCAAATTTCCTTTACTGTAATGATGATAGGCTGAAGGGCTGGCCCTGCTGCTGTGAACGTTGAATGAAAATGATGGTAGAAATACAAACATCTGATTACTTTTTCCTTTTTCTTTTTTTTCAGGAGGAAATGCTGTGACGGATTCAGGTTTGTGATGGGGCAGTGCATACCTGAAAGTAGGTAAACCATACACTGTCCTCTAAGTTTGGCTCATGAACTCTCAGGTCTGATTCACATGATTCAAATCTGATATAGTTTCTCCATTACAGCAGTTTATAGATTAAGTCAGGCTGCACAAAACATGGCCTGGAGACCACATTTGTCTATTTGGACCGCCACAGAAGTTCAGATAATGCACATATTATGGATGACTATTGTCAATTTGGAGTAATTATGTTTAAAAAGAGTCATTTCAGATAACTAGCACATTGCAGTGCACTGCAATAAACAACATAAAAAGAAACCGTCCAGTTTTGGCACAGACAACCACCACATTTTGTTGTTATCATTCATCGAAATAATCTGAAAATTGGGAAAATTGGACTTACATAATCATGATCAGGAACATTGGTGAACAGTATTGATAAACAGGTTAAGTCTCTATGGCATCAGTACTTGGAATATAGACTGTAGTGTTCTGTCATAGAATAACAGTGATTCATGTCGGCCACTAGAGAACACTGTTCCTCCATGGACATAACAGCCTTTTAAGGATGGATGTCCAAGAAACAAGTCAGCTAATGCAACTGTGCATGAGAAATTCTATAAGTATAATAATAATAACCATTTATATAGCACCTTTCAAAAACAAATTTACAAAGTGCTATACAATAAAAACATAAAAGCCCGGTCACCTTTAGAGACAAGTCAAGATTTTGGAACTATAAGTAGGGCCCTGCCAGAAGATCTCAAGCAGCGATCAGGCTCATCGGGAGTTAGCAGATCACCGATATAGGCTGGAGCCTGACCCTTCAAGGCTTAAAATCTATACTAAAAGTCACAGTTAACCAGTGAAGGGCGGCAAGGATCGGTGTAATATGGTCGCTTCGCTTTGTATGTGTTGAAAGCCTGGCAGCAGCTTTTTGTATCAGCTGCAATCTTTGGCTGTTTCGCCTGCTAACACCAGAGTAAAGTGCATTGCAATAGTCAAGTCAGGAGGAGATAAATGCATGGATGACCTTTTTAGGTCTGCAGAGGAAAGGAATCACCTGATCTTGGTTAGCTGTCTCAGTTGTGCAAAACAGGACTGCACCACTTTAGTCACCTGAGCATCAAACAGGAGGGGACCCAAAATAGATCCTCGGGGGACCCCACAAAATAGAGGAGCACAAGAAGTGGAGGCATCTCCAAGCACTACAGAGAAGGACCTGTTCGACAGATAGGCGATTAACCAATCCAGAGCCACTCATGGGTGCCAACATAGGTCTTGAGATGGTTGATTAAGATATCATGGTCCACTGTGTCAAAGGCTAATCTGAGGTCAAAGAGAATTAAAATGGAGTACAAGTCAGTGTCAGCTGCAAGCAGCAGGTCATTTGTGACTTTGACCAGAGCAGTCTCAGTGCTGTGTCAGGAGTGGAAACCAGATTGAAATTGTTCAAAGATTTGATTGTTATTCATAAAAGAAATAATTTGAGTTGACACAACATTTTCTAAAATCTTTGATAAAAATGGCAGCTTGAAGATATGTCTAAAATTACTTAAAACAGAGGGGTCTAGAAAGGGGGTAAACAGTGGCACGTTTAAAATTGTATAGAAAAATACAAGTAGATAGAGAGCAGTTAATAATGGCTAAAATATCTGGACCAACCGTCTAAAATAAATCTTTTAAAAACCAAGTGGGAATGCAGTCTGAAGGGCAAGTAATTAAATAGTTGTAATTAAAACCAAAATGAATTCTGGCATTCACTGGAAACAAATAAAGTTCAGTCATTATAATAGGCCTTTTTCACAGCAGACATTTTGGCTATGTATTACCGCAGAGTGCAGTGTATTTACCCACTGTCATTTTATTTGAGAGTGTGAAACTTACACGCTATATGTTGCCCTAACAAATTCCCACAATGGAACGAAAAAATTAGTGTCCATGGCTGTAGATTACTTTATGCTAACAATCCCACGATGCAACGGGTTGTATTTTAAAGATACAAAAATGACAGCAGTGTGACCCTACATCTGTCAGTGATGACGCAAAATACTGATGATTCATAAGTGTCCAAACTCTCAATTTACTGCTCACTATAGCGTCAACTACTGAGTGTTTATTCAATGGGGAGCAGTGAAGGAGTGAACAAGGGAGTGATTTTGGACACACTTTGACTTGTCACAGCAGGAAAAGCACTGGTGTTACAAATAACATTAACGATGACTCCGTTCCATTTAAGTGTTCCAGTAAGCCATGACAGTGTGACAGTGAGCCAGGACCCTGACCCATTCATGTTATCATTTACACCTGGGCTTTTCTTACTGTTACATGTCAAAATGTCTTCTGGGAGAAAGGGCTTAAAAAGCTGTTCGTGCTGACAGTAGAAGCTGTGCTGGTCATTTCCCAGTTGTGGATGTGGAACTTTATGAGTGTAAGGAGGTGGTAATAAAGATTAATAGTGCTCCTGGGTGATTACAGTAATGTTGGTTTATAACAATGTTGGGAATAACTTTAACATGCTTAGTCCGCGTGCTCTCTGCCTCCTCTCTCTCTGTCTGTAGACGTGGATGTGTGTGCAGCGTCGCCCTGCGAGCAGCAGTGCACTGATAACTTTGGACGAGTTGTCTGCACATGTTATCCCGGCTATCGCTTCGACCGGGAAAGACACCGCAACCACAAATCTCCTTACTGTCTGGGTCAGTACACTCCCTTCTCATTTCTCGGTTAAATACTTTTGACTATCATGTCTATCACTGTCATGGGATATTTCTCACCCATTTCATCACGCCACAGCCTTTTATTCCTTACATTGACCCACATGCATATTAAAAGAGGTTGCTCAAACAAATAACATCCTTTTGGCTGCTTTAAACAGTGCCAACGTGTTGGAAGTGATTTTTTTCAGGATTTACAGGAAAAACAGTGCCCTCCTCCTGTTTTGTGTAGCAGTTTGCCTCTTTGCCATAAAGCAATTCAGCAGATTTCTTACAAAATCTGCACCCCAGTGGCATATAATGTAAAAAACCATTTAGACGCAATTATATTATAATGAAGTCACAACATGGTTATTAGATATAGCTTTAAATCACAGTCTCAAGTTAGGAATAACTTAAGTTCCAAACCTCCAAACTTACTATTTTGTTTGTTTGTCATCATGTAAATGTTTTCCCTCTTTCTCCCCCTCTCTCCACACACACACACACACACACACACACACACACACACACACACACACACAAATACAGACATTGATGAGTGTGAGCACCCAGACAGCAGCATGTGTGACCATGAGTGTGTGAACACAGTGGGCAGCTTCCTGTGTCGCTGCCGCAGTGGCTACATACTCGCGCCGGACCAACACTCCTGCATCCCTGTACACAACTGTGAGTTTATGTGTTTCAATTGAGCGTCACAGCTTTTGGATGAAAATTCTGTTGCAAAGGCGCAAATGCGGTTTGATTCCCAGTGTGGCCACCGACGCTGAAAATGTGTGCTAGGAATGTTTTAAATGTATGTTTTGTCTCGCAGTGAGTTCGTCGGGGAAGTCAGACACCTTGATGAGTGCTGGTACCTGCTCGTTCACCTGTCAGGATTTTATGAACATGAAAAACAGTCTACTGCAGCTAAAACTGAGGCTGGGCAACACACAGTCACCCAACCAAGTAAACCAGTCCAAATACTATTTAGCAGTAGTTGATTATTTTTACCAAGATGCCAGATAGAAGGGTTGCCACCTTTTGCTACTTATAGCATTTGAATGTACATGGAATTATTTTTATATATTTATATTGTATGTGATCGATGACACTCATTGATTGATCACTAAACTTACTACAGCCATTGTGTCATGTAGCAGCCTGGAAAATAAATGTTTAGATTTGGTTTAACTGATCTATAAAACTGAGGGTGGCACAAAGCAAAATGTGGGGAACCCCATACCCTACCCTGCTTTCCTCCATTCATCCTACTTCCTGCGTGTGTTTGTAGGTACCTGGCCTGGCCAACAGCAGTGACAAACCATCTCTGGGGAGGGCAGGGAAAAGTCCTGATAGCCCCTGTCTCCCTGGTCTACCCGGTCCTCCAGGAGCTCCTGGGGTCCCAGGTAATGTAGATGTAACTGTAAGATTATAAAAGTTAAGTTTGGGTTTAATGAAGTCAGCATCTGCGACAACAACAGTGCTGCTTAAAGTTGCTAGAACAAGTAAGCAAGATGGTAAGGAGGAAGGAAAAGAGGAAAAGTGTGCTGAAAAAGAATCAAATAAAAGAAAATGCTGTATGTTTACTAATCTGAGCACTGCTAGAAACATTTTAATGAGATTAAAGCAGAAAAGTGTGGGGGTTCGTGTCACCTTTGAGCTTAATTTTGGATGCAAATTATTTCCAAAACCAAAGCTTTATAGTGACGAGGGTTTTAAATGGCCTGTCTGAGGAGTTTAGTACATGTGTCGCTCTGTTTCCTGTTGATATTGCAGTTCGTCACTATGAGGCTAATGATGACTACCCAAGTTTAAATAGTTCTCTTTATTGCTGTATCCATCTGTCCTCACCAGGACACCCAGGAGAACCAGGAGAGAGAGGGGACCCAGGGGAGAGGGGCCAGCCTGGCCCTCGGGGTCCACGGGGAGACATGGGACCCATGGGTCCAGAGCCTGACCTGAAGCACATCAAAAGAGGCCGCAGGGGGCCAGTGGTAAAAAAACCACAACAACTATTCCGTAATGTAGCTTATCACATGGTTTGTAGTCATAAGTTTTGAAGTGTAGTTCCCTCTGGAGCCTCTACTTCAGGACATCAAAGTAGCATCTCAAAACCTGGAGCACGGCATATGAATATGGGTTTGGTGCCACTATGAAGTGACAGTGCTCATGAGACGGTAAAGTCAGCCATCACCCACTGCCTTCAGTTCCCATGAAGAAGGGAGGAACTAAAGGTGGAGAGGAGGTAGCAAGTGTTCATTTAAAACAGTATGGTGGAATATTATGTTCGCTAATCTCTGATACAAAGTGCCAGACCTAGTCAGATCTTATATAAGATTTATCTTTAGAGAGAATTTCTTGTCATCTCTGGTTTTAAACAAACTTGTCGTAGCATGAAAGGTGTGTGTCTTAAGCAGGACACTGCTTCTCTGCAGTTGTAACAACATAAATGAATGTGTTTAACAGAACAGTCTGCTTTCGGCTCATATTATTAGCTTGACCAACCTTCTCATAGCTGTGTCTTCTCATTCATACAGGGACCCACTGGGGCACCAGGAAGAGATGGACTAAAGGTCATTGTTATATATCATTATTTTCCTCATATGTGCTTTGAATTCTTGTCCTCGTGTGTGTCTCCGTACAGTATGAATGTTGTGGAGTTGCACTGTTGCCATCTAGTGTCTACATTGCCTTTAGACGCCTGTCACTGAGTGAATGGAGTCCACTAAAGCCGCGACATTGGCTGCTCTGACTGGGTCACATACAGTGGCAAAACAAAGTGGCAATCAAGTTGTAAAATCTAACTAGAAGCAGTTCTAAAAAGCTAACTTTGCCATGTATCTGGTTTCTTTGTTTCTTCCTTATACAAATACATTGACAGCGATTATATATGTACTACACATAATTGCGATACTAATCATTACAGTTTTATCCTGCTTGACATTCAATTGAAAGGTTTTCAGGGCACTTGAGCAAGTCGTTACTCACTAAATAGAACAACGTGTTCTTAATTTATTTGAATCAATTAGGCACTGTGCAGTTTGTACAGCTCTTAGAAAGCTGTGTCTGGTGAAATTGGGTTAATTGGTGCTGTTTCTTGTCTACAGGGTGACAGAGGAGCTTCAGGCCCCAGAGGTCCACCTGTAAGTTCATTTATACTCAAAACACATAGTAAATTCACATCTTTAAAGCTACTGTATGAATCTACCCATGAACGTGCTCTGAAAATGCTACAGTCACATTTTTCCATATGCTGATTCCTTAGCATGCCTGCCTCCATCTTTATTTTGTCCTAATTTTTTAATAATAATAAATGACAAACAAATGTAAATGACAAATGTACACCTGCACTCCTTTTTTTCAGGATGTAGACATTTACACACTGAAGCTTGCACTTGGACTGTTAATTTATTATCTACAAATTGCATTTATAAATCTATTCATAGGTACCTTAACAAGAATTTGTTGAAGCCAAAAATGGCTCCATATCTGCGTGATGTATCTGTAATTTAACTATGTTTCAATTATTGCATCTTAATGTAACTTTTAGTCATTGTTGCCATAGTGGCCAGGTTTTCGTTCCTGGATCAGGAGCTTTCATTTCATTTTACTTGCATGTTTGAAGTGGATGTGGTAGTTAGTGTAATCAGTGAGGACAGTGTATTTGGACAGTCATTTTGTGTCAGTGTAATAGACCTTTTTTTCTGCTTTGAAAAAGGTCAATAATACTTTATTTGGATAGTCTGCCAACCCATAGGTTATAGAGTATTTGTAACATTTCAACTGTTTTGCTGTTGTCTGTAGATGTTTAACAGATTATCACTGGTATATGTGACAATTCATGAACATACCCTAGATGTTTTTTGTGCTTAAACCTAACCAAGCCTTTATTTATGAAACTGTTGAAATGTTCCAAATAATCTCTAATCTATCTTTAGGTGGACTATTCAAGTAAAGTGTAACCAGAAGATCTATTGGGCATCACACGTCCTAAAAGGAAACCCATTTTACTGATTGTCAAACCCAGTTAAAAATGACGTGCAGGGCATCTCAATCAATTCCTCAATTTGTCCTCTGTCCCCAGGGACCACCCGGCTCCTTCGACTTCCTTTTGCTAATGATGGCTGACATCCGCAATGACATAATTGAACTGCAGGAGAAGGTGTTTGGGGAGCGGCGAGGCATCACTCTGGACAGTCCTCCTCATTCCAGCGGGGAAGTGGAATTTGTGGAGTGGGGCTCTGGACAAGGAGATCTCACTCTCAATACCTGACCTTTGGCATCCCGCTCGCACTAACAGTCACCGGAACACAGAAAAACAAGACTGTTTGTTTCTTTCATGAACAAGGAGGCTGGTGGTCAAAGTGCCAACATGTAAATAATTCCTAGCCTCACATTAGGGATGAACTGGGCAAAGAGCCTTGATTACACTCTCACCACTGCCAGAGACAGTAAAACACAGAGATACATGGATTATATAAAAAGAAATTGAACCGCAGACTCTCTTAACCACTGCAAGCACTGTCTGGCTGCAGTTCATATTCTGTGATGTGAGTGAGGGCTGTGTGTGCAGGACGTAGAGTGAGAAAGATGCAGTCTGAGCCTCTGAGCTGAACTACTTCAAACGATGAACTTTTTCATCTACATCTCTTCCTGTTCCTGAGTCTGTCCATGGAAGCTCTGCTGCCACTGTCAGTTTGCCTGCAGGGTGTTGGTCTTAAGACCCAGGACCCGCACTGTGAACCTCCCTGGCACCTGTCTGCAATATCCAGCCCTCAAGTCGGAGCTCTGCAGCTACTCTCTACTCTGAGGCAAAAACAAATTCATGAGTTTCACGAGTATTACAATCGCAATCCTGTACTGTTGGACAAAAACAGTAATGCCTGATGTATATTCGAAATTGTGCAAGTTAACAACTCAAGTTCAAGCATGGAAAGACAACCAAACCCTGCTGCTGCAATATGTTCATCTAAATATAATCTAAGAGAGATGTTAAACATGTAAGACATCCAGTATTTAGACTGTACATTTTAAATGAGTGTAGAATCTGCGTGTGTATCTATTATCAGGCAAGCTGACATTTTGTGAACATATTCTTACTTAGAGAAATGGCTTGAAGGGGACAGTTTCATGGGGACAGGGGTTGCACATTTTCTCCAACTTTCCCTTGGGAGAACTAAAGGGCGGCTGCTTGAAAGTTTTTTTACTGTGAAGCAGCTGCCAATAAGGGCTTATTCAATTAAGGTTTGCCTAAATGTAGATTGTCCAAATCTAGATTTGAACCGTTTCAATATTTATTTTGCAAGTGTGCAAAGAAGTAACAAACATTACATATTCTGACAAAGCATGGCAAAATTTAGTGCATCAACAAACAAAAACAATACAGTATTGTTTTGTGTCATGTAGTTCCGTTTTAGTTTAGAAAACAAAAAACTATGAAATAAAAAAGATGGACCCATAAATCAACCAAATAACAGAAGAGTTTGACATTTAGAATGAGAAGATACCACTCTCATGTCTGTCCATTAAATATGAAGCTACCACCAACCACCGGTTAGCCAAGCTTGTCCGCGATATATCCGACAGTTGTGGCGTGTTAATTAGTGGAGTTGGTTGGTGAATTTGGTTGACTTTGGATAAAGCCAGGCTAGCTGTGTCCAGTCATTATGCTAATGTTAAGCTAAGCGAACCAGCCCATGGCGGTAGCTTCATATTTATTGTACAGATATGATCTGGGTATCGATCCTCTCATCTAGCTCTTGGCTGGTGAGCGAAAGCTTACTAATTAACCTATCGTATCTTGTTTGTTTAATCCGCTCACACAAACCTTCAGAGGAGCTTTAGAGGCACATGGTAGGCAGATTGTGTTACCTTTGCACAAAACCAGGCTAGCTGTTTCCCTGTTTCCAGTCCATATGCTATGCTGAGCTAACTGTCTCCTAGATCCAGCCTATTTAACGGACATAGGCCAATACAAGAGCAGTATCAATCTTCTCTCCTGTAACTCTGCAAGAAAAGCAAATAAGCATATTTTCCAAAATGTTGCACTATACCTCTAACTTCGCCCTGTAGGTCAAGATACACAGTTCAGCAGTTCACCACTATAAAACAAGGCTCATTTGCAAGAGTTGCAATAGCAGTTTGGGGATTCTGGAACCTTCAACCAGGATCAGCAGCTCCATGTTTATATGGCCATGGGGGCACAGTTGAGACCAAAGGCTTAAGGGCTTTAATGAATACAAACCAGGTGAAACAACCAAAGTGGCAGTGCTTTTTCACAGCACTACACCCTCATATACTTACCAACCATAAATATTGACACTTGAAAACATGCAAGTTATGAAAAATAAGACATGCCCCCCACTCATTATCCTCAGCACAAACTGTTGAACTGTAGCGTGGCTGGGTGTCATTATGAAAGGTGTGGGTATCAGAGGTCAGAGGTCAAATGCCTGGGTATAAACAGCTGGAGGGATAATTAAAGGCCGCAGGCTGTCAGAGGGGGCCTGTTTGGGCTCGTACCCACCATCAAGACATGGTTGAAAGATAACACACTGCGTGTTTGATCTGCTCTGGTGGAGTTCACACTGTCTGGCCTTTTGGTGCGTTTGATGCTTTGATCTTGATGAACAGATCTCAGTAAATTCTGCTGAGCGTCTGTGTTTATGTGAGTATATTGATTGCGTGTGTATTTTTAATGTCGGCTTGTATGCATCATATCTAATTTTTGTATTTATTTCTGTATTTATCCCTATACCTATATCAGTGTGTGTGTGTGTGTGTGTGTGTGTGTGTTACTTGACAGGCTTCTCACCAGCTCCGCCCCCTGCCGTGCGGTCACAGCTCACAGTACAGTCGTTGCCGGAGCAACCAGGATCAGGAAAAACAACACGAAACAATTTAAGAACCATGTCAGCGAGAGAAAGGCAAGAGAGTGAAAGAGATTATCTCATTTCCTTCACCACTTGTCATGCAATTGGAGGCTTTCCTCTCTGCCTGAAGGGGACAGCAGAGACGAGGTCAACAGAGTGCATGTCGAAGCAAAAAGTTCACATGCCACCGGTGACAACAGATCCGTCAGCTCCATCATAACGAGATCAGCAATAGGACCAAAAACGGTCCTATTTTCAGAACTTTGAATTTTCTTACATTTTAATATCTTATATTTACAACTTGTATCATAATTCATAATTGTCAACAAAAAAATAAAATTGAGTAAAATATAATTTATTTTTTATTGGCATCGCTGATGACAATGCTTTAACATCACAGGTTTTCTAAAAATATATATAGTATACTGTATCTCTTTTTAAAACCCTTCAAACAATCATATCTCTAACTATCTCTGACATAACACATTTTACAAGTGTTTTCATCCAGGATGTTGAGATGCCAGATTCCATGGACGCTGTACTGTGAGGAGAGCTGTGTAAGTATTTGCTGGCATCTTTAGATGAAAAGAAAGATACAACAGATCAAATATGGCTAGATGTTTTCCAGTATGAGAGGAATATCCGTACTGGCACACTATAGCCATTCATAAATACACCTCGTGCACGACACGGCTGTCATTTCAAGCAGTCTGGGCCTCTGCGTGTGTGTGTGTGTGTGTGTGTGTGTATGTGTGTGTGTGTTTACATGTGTGTGAGGGAGCTCATGAGAGTGGCCTGTGTGCATGTCTGTTAGTGTGTAAGGGAAGCGTGTTTATACTGTATGTGTTTTTGGAAATGCAAATGCGTGTATTCGCATGTGTATTCAGGTCAGTTGATGCAGTTATTGGGTTCTCGTCGGTTAATCTGCGTTTGGAAATCTTTTCTTTTAGCTGCCTTCAGGGGAGGGTCAGAGGTCACAATAAGAAATTATACATTATTCAGTGTTTAGCTCAAGGATGAATCAGCAGGTCAGAAAGGGTCTCCAACTACTAAACTCCCAATTGCTATTAAAGGACAATACCACTGATTTTACAAATTTAAACAATCTATACCATAAATGTTGGGATTGATTTCATACATTCGAGGAAATCATTAACTGTACAAAATCCAGAAACTGGAAACTTGTTTAAAAGGTTGTTATAGATAATCTGTCATAGTGAATGTCATTTAAAGTTATGCAGTCACAACAAGGCAATCTATTTCAAACCTTTCAATCCAGCCCAATGCAATGATTACCTGTCACAGGCCTCTGCTAGTTGATTTTCCTACGGTAGAAAAAATACATGTGAGGTGGCCCTGTGGCCTGGGGGCTGAGGTGGGACCTTGAACTGCAACATCCCCGGTTTGCGTCCGGCCAGGAACCTTTGTTGCAGGTCATTCCCCATCTTCCCTCATTTCCTGTCATCTCTTAACTTGAAAAGGCATCAAAATGGCCCAAAAATAATTATAGAATAAAGAAATCTTACAAATGTGATATGCTAAGTTAAATGTTAATGGTAATTTGAACGGTGTGTAATTTGTAATGAATGGGCTGAAACAGGCATACACTGATGTGTCTAAACTACACAGGAAATAATGTGTCAGCAGATAACCACACTTATGTTGATGGCATTGATGGCTGATGAAGCTGCTGAATCTTCTTCTTATTGACTGTCATGATTTAGCAAGCAGGCATCAATACATGCAATGATTAACTGAGAATTCACATCAGCTTATCGGCTGTGGACTCGCTTTCTAAACAGAGGTCAAGGGACAGCCAGGACCATCAGCCTGTTGGAAAAACCCAGGGAGTCCAAACACATATCACAAACATTATTCTTCTAAATTCGGTTCGGTCCTCCACCAGGCTAGGATCAACGGCCCCTAGCTGACCACATCTCTTCATTCCACCCGGAAAGTATTCGATCATAATCTAAATTCACTCAATGACATCAGGGACTTTTATGGTATTATTTGTGTGTGGGCTTCCTGAAACTTCACTGCACGTCTTGTTTCATTTCTGCCAGGAAATCATATGGAAACTGCCTTCATCGCAAGAGAAGGAACCACTGAGCTGTACGGTACTTTTCACCACAGTTTTATGATATACAGTACAGAAGTAAGAAAAAATCCAGCGTATTCACCCTGAGAGCAGCATAAGTAAGCGTCCTTCACAAAAGTATGAAAATAGTTTTCAGAACAAATGCAGGCTCCAGCAGCAGGTCAACATAGCTGCAGGTTTATCATTCATCACTTCTTTGTAAGCCATGAAGAAACCTCCAAGAGACAGAAAGAAGAGGCACGTACAAATGTCTAAGACAAAATTCCTGCCCAGCACCAAATGGCAAAGGGGCAAAGTTAGCAACTAGCTAGCAAATAGCTGGTGAGCATAGTGAAGCTTTTAGCAACTAAAGAGCCAGATATGTTTCTCAGGAGCTGACTGAGACCAAAACAGAGCTACAAGGAGGGTGAATAAACAGTACATTCCTCAGGTGAACGATACTCGACTCCAAATGAAGGCTAATGTTGCTACAAGTCTGCTGGATGTTCAAATACGCAATTGTTTGCTAACACGTCAGCTTTAACAACTCTTTATACGGTGATAGTACGCCCCTGTTGTGTTCACATCTTGTTCTGTCTGTCAAGTGGCCACCACAATCTATCAATACTGCTTTATTTCTGCAGTTTTAATTAATCAAAAGACTTTGCCTCTGTTGTCATTTGAGGTTTCAGCTTGACAGGAAGTAGATTTTCAGCAGGAGGCATGTGAAGAGTATTCATGAATGTCACCTACAGGATTTATTTGTTTGTTGTTGCTTTAAACACCGATTATATAATGTGAAAATTGTGACCTCCAAAAATGTAGCATTGCTCAATCACAACACAGGTTGGAACAGCCTCAGTCAGAGTCCATGAGTCAAACCCACAGGCGCAGGTAATTGTAATAGTTGGAGGTGACGCAGAAATCTTACAGTTTATATAACCAGATTTAATGTGTCAGCAAAAGGGCGAGGATTGGAAGTTGCCTGGCCCAGCGGCTGAACTGCTGCAATTCTTGAAAACATATTTAGATGTTTTCAGGGATCCGTGGCCATTGCAGGCGTGCGGTAAATCCCAGGTGTCCATCATCGCTAGGGTATGCAGCTGCGTGCAACAAAACGAGGTCTTACTATCTAACATGCAGCCATGCACGCACATATCTACCGCACGAAACACAGGCATGCCACAGAACACCTGACAGGTGCAGGTGTGGTCTGCTGCAAGACACGCTATCTTGACACGCTAACTCATTCTTAAATCTGAGTTACGTGCCTGAGGCAATGTGCTGAGCACCCTAGTTTACTCTCTGAAGCCTGTTCCATTTCCAGTCCTTGTCTCTGGGCGCGCCCTCTTCCGATTGTAGGCCGACTTCTGTCATTCTGTTCAGAATGGAGCTGCTAAGCGGCCTGAGAATTGTAGTTTGTCTGATGAGTAATGCACTTATTAGCTATGTCAAAAACATGCCACCAATCCCATGAACAGAATGTATTATCTGTTGTCCTGCAGGTGCCTGTTTGTGAAGCCACTGCATGATAATTTGTTTTTTTCTTTCACAGGAAGCTGTCTGCACACTGCAATTGATTCTAGTGTGTCTCTGAATTTGTGTCTGTGCAGATCCCTCTGAGGTACACATGCAAGCTCAGAGAAGGCCAGTGCAGGCAACATAAGAATGATTAAAACACACCAAATGCTCTACCGTAATATGCATATAGCCGTGCCTGCAAGAGCACTAGATTTTAAGCCTGATGTATTTACCATGTGAATGACACACGCATGATTTGACTCGCCACCGTAGTGCCTCTTGGCGGACTTTACATAGATACAATATACCATCTGTCAAGAATGCATAGCAAAGAGTTGCCAAATGCTTTTACTTAGCTTCACAGGAAAGTTGCACTTGATTGGCATTGTTATGGCAGAAATGAAGAGAAAAATCTGAGAGGACGGATTAATGGCAACACGCTGTGTAAACTCCCCAGGCCTGAGGCACTTGGTCTCTATGCAGCTTGGCTTGCTCTGTCCTTTACAAGCTGTTCGCATGCACGCAGCATGCAGAGCCAAGAGTGTGAAAAACCGGATGAGCAAGTCCACAGCTCTCTTGTTTTGTAGGGGATAAAAGAGTGTGGCCTCCGGTTGCAGAGTTGCCTTGCGTGAGGACAACAGCTTCATCTTTTTAGACCTACAGACCTCCTCACCTGGCCTGTGGCAGCGGCACTTTTACAACTTTCTTTTCTTTTTTTTCTTTTCACATGCTTAGAGCATGTGTCGAAAAGTAGTGGGGACATAAGGAAAAAAACCTTTTAAAATGGTCTCCATATGCAATTTTAGTGAATGTAATGGGGGGGGATCGCTATGAGGTCAGAGTAGATAGTTACGGCGGGTTAGCAAAAACAAAAAAGCGTAACGGCGCATCAAAAGCGCAGAGCCGAGGCTACTACAGAGTCGACTATACAAGAATACTCAGCATAAAACGCATAACAAGTAGGAGTCATCATCACTTCCACAGCTGCAACACCACGTCAATGGAACAACGCCAACACCTACTGTAGAAAGCACCAGTGGGTCAGTCAGCCCAGCGATAACAATATTCAATTTCACTGCCCTAAAATAGGACTAAATAGTAACAACTGAAGGAATAATGTTAACAACGCTAAAGATAATAAATCAACCTTACCTTTAGATGTTAAGTTAAACTGCCTTGTTGTTCGCTTATTTTATTGTATTTATGGTTCATTTTATTTATTTATTTTTATTTTTCTGTCTTGTTAAACATTTTATCCTGGTTTTTGTCTAGTTTTTATCTATTTATTTTATTATTATTATTATTATTATTATAGCTTTTAATCCTTCTCTCATTGTCATAATTTTTATCTTTGTTCTGTCTTTTAAGCCATTTTATTTCACTCTATTACAGTCTACGCTGCTGTCTTATTATCATTGTCAGTCATTTAGGAAGTACTTTAAACTGCACTAACCTGTATGAAAGGTGCTGTACAAATAAAGTTTGACTGATTGATTGACACAGTGGTGGAACATTTAGCAGATAATGAGCCAGACATTTCCCTCAGGAGCTGGTGGAGACCAAAACAAAGCTAAAAGCAGAGTGAATACTGGACATTCATCAGTTAGCCAGGGAAAAAAACTCCACGTTAATGCAAATATTGCTTTGTGGCCATAAAGTCAATTAATGCATGAGTGAAAAGGAAATTGGAAACTTTCAGACTACAGCAAGGATGACTAAGAGTCTAGTGTGTGTCTGTAAAACTATATCACCTTCAGCATTAGCTTTATCAACAGTCCAGATATTTTACCAGAAACAGAGCCTTTAGCTTCAAGGCGACTGTGGCTTAGAGGTGGAGTGGGTCATCCTTTAACCCAAAGATCAGCGGTTTGATCCTGGCTTACCACATGTCCACGCATCCGTGGGCAAGACACTGAACCCCAAGTTGCTGAAATAAAATTCACTTTTGCTCCATGTAAGATACAAATATCTGTATTTGGCGATAACATCTATTAGCCTATTTCACAATATCACCAGTGTTTATGCACACATGATGAACTGATTAATTGACTCTGTTCTCACAGCAGCCATTCTTTGCGCGTCAATCATTTTCCTGTCAGTAACATAATAGCAGCGTTTTACACGAGCTCGTTTTGTGATTTAAGAAAATAATACTATTGCTATGATTACGTGTGTTCCTACAATCTTCACATTTTTCAAAACAAATGCAAGTTGTAACATCTCCTGTCATCAGTTTGGCTCTGCAATGGCAGTTAATTTCCTGTGTCGGCTTCCCAGTTACCTGTTGTGGGAAACTGAGGACTTGTTGATATTATGGGGCCAAACCACAGCTGGGTAACTGTGATGGCATGCCGACGAACCACTAAATCAACCAACGGCGCTCATGTGGGCAATATATCTGTTTAAGACACCTGGAGCATTCAGGTTTAACCCTTGTGTTTGTTTAATCTCAGTACAAATCACTTTGATTGTCAAGGCTGATACATGCACAGCCACTTATCCTGCTGACACTGGTGCAGAGAAACTGACACAACACAAACACGCACAGCACAGCTTCACAAACTGTTGTTTTTGGCCGAAGCAGACTGAGTTTTCTGGCATGGTAGTGGCATCTATGATAGTGGAATTTCCAAGTGGCCTACTCTGGAAAACAGGCTGATAATTCAATTAGAGCTTGGCAACCAATGTGCAGACACCAGTAGCATTACGAAATGACTCCCACCATAACAAAGGACTTGCTTAAACAGCAGCTGCATGGAACTGGCTGGAGAGTGGCATGGAGACTGGAGTCTCGTGCCCTTTTTTGAGCTGTTATTTATCCAACAGCAGGTGTTTAGATTACACAACTGCTGGCCTGGAGACCAGGGACTTGTATTTTCTTGTCATTTTTTCTTTCTGTGATTGTATTTCTTACTCAATTAGTGTTATAATAGATTACTGAATGTGGTTGTTTTGGGTTTTTTTTACCTTCCAGGCAATGATTTTCCTTTGAAAACTAACTTGCAGAGACTTGACACCTGCTTGATCTAGGCACTCCTTTTGTGAATTTCTCTTGTTTAATTTTTTAGCAAACATATTACACTGACACAACAATTCAAACACAGTACAATCATATAAAAAAGGAAAAATGTGAATTTGACAGTGAATCTGCAAGTATCGGAAAGTTTTATTTTACTTATTATTTTTACAATCTGTTGACTGGGAAAAAAAACAAATATGTAAAAGCCAACAAAGCTTTCCCCATGCCATGACCGGCTAACAAATACTAAATGGATGTTAAGATTTAGTTCAGCAGCAGTTTAAACACATGTGGCTCTGATTGGAATTTACGTTATTATTTTTTTTATTGATTTGTGTGTGTGTGTGTGTGTGTGTGTGTGTGTTCCCCCAGAGAGGAAAACTGGGGTTATGACACAGGGGTTATGATCTTCCCTCCATATACGACCACCTCATAGTACGTGTAGAAGTCCTGAGCAGGTTCCACTCCTTCTAGAAGGCAATGGGATACAGCCGAAAACATCGGGAATAAGTAAGTGAGCCTTGAGTTTACAGTTTTTATCACAGTATAAACGGAAATTGTTCCTAGAGAAAACTTCCTGTATAAACTATGCTTAGCTAATAGACAGTCGATATCATGAGGCAGCGTGCGGGCTAGCCTCTGTTCCACCAGCTTTTGTAACTCTGTAACATCGCTCATTCAACAGTTCTTTAATTGGTCTTATTGAAAAAATGTCCTGGTGGTTTACTTTCCATATTCTAAAATCAGCATCCACTACAGCGGTAGCGTATATTCAGTATGTATATATACAGTATATATATATACAAGAAATGGAAACCTTCTTGATTTTAATAAAGTTAAACAATGTTTACTTTGTGAGCATGGAAAAAACTACAGCTCCCATGTACTACAAGTGCAGCAACGTCCATATGCATACAATTCACCAAAGGTCTCTTCTAAAGTAATTTTTTTCAGCTCCCTAGTTGTAATCTCAGCTGTCTAAAAACCTTGACAACATTCATTCCGCTCTGTGCCGCTGTTCTTACAGACTCGCTCATGAATCCAGCCGTGAAGTTTAGCCCGCCAACATCTGGGGGTTTTGGGAAATGGTGTTCGTTAAAGTCCGCTAAAAATATAAACCTTGAATACATACTGATATTAGATCGTTTCTCTATAAACTACCATCCTCATCTAAGTCTATATAAGAAAAAACCCCAACATTTTTATGCTCACATATTATACTGTGTAGTAGACAATGTCGGTGTCTCTGTTATGTTAGTAGGTAAATTGAGCAACAGGCCAAACTAGAAAACTGAGGTGGGACCCAAAATGAAAAAAACATTTTTGTATCATATCGTACAAAAATGACAGCCTTGTTTTTCGTTACAATAATACCCATTTTAAATTTCTGTCAATGTACACCATATATAAAAACATGTGTATATATATATATATATACAGTATAGCAGCAGGATTTTTCATATACAGTTAGATTAGGCTCCACTATTCTACTGACTAAGAAAACAAAAATCAACACCATGATGAAAGCCTCAATGTTTTTCTGAGCAGATGAAAATACCACCAACCTGTGATCAACTGTTGAAGGTGTGGGGGGTAAACATTTTCTTTAGTGAATGCCTAATGTGTATATGTGCTGGTATGTGTGCCCATCACCAGGTGTGTAGACTGGAGGTCAAACACAGCCTGTCTGGTTGGGTATGAGGCAGGAAACGTTCCACTAATAAAAATGTTTGACAGACAGTTAAAAAGGAGTTTTGATTTACAGTCCATCATAGAAATCCTGCAACATCAAAAGGCTGTGGAGGCGTTTCGTGTCTCTTTGATGGATTCATCCTGAGGGCACAGTAGAATTTCCTCCGCAGTTAGATCTGTTAAATTCTGAATGAAAGGAAATCAATGCCGTCAGTCTATTAGGTGTGAATGGTTTTGCTTAAAGCAGCACGAAAGAGGTTGTTTTGGGAATGATGTTTCAGCTTTCCTTTATTTCTTTCTGTTGTATCAGTATCTCTTCACACATGGATTCACACATACACAATAAAAGTAAAGCACACAAATAGAGAGAGCGTGCCCACCCTGTTGATAGTAGTTAAGATTACGACAGAACAGTGCCTGCTGGGTCATGAAAGCTTGTTAATTAAACAAGAGCATGGAATTAACCCTGGCACTGCGCTCAATGATATTCATGTTTTGTTCTCAACCCTCGGTTACTGTAACATAGGTTAAATTCCTCATTGTGTACTCATGCATAACTGTGAATCATACAGACTCATACCCTCGCATTTGAATCATACAGCTTATTGAAGGGTGAATTATATTAATGTTTTATTTTGGGAAACAAGCTGCCAATTGCTGATATCTTGCCCCTAAATTTATATAATTTCAATGTTCAAAATGTGGTCATGTTCACCTTTGAGATATTGTTTAAGAACTAACCTCTAGCAATGTTTTGGACCCAAGTCTCCTGGAAGGGGCAACCAAGGCAATATATGATGAGTCACAGAGACATACTACCCTCTGTTGTCCTGCTAAGAGACCTTAATGGCCATCTTTCCCTTGAGGAATCTAGCCATGCAAAGAGCTCTTGTTAAAATGTTCTGCCCAAACCCAGTTTTTGAATAATCGCAGAGCTTAACAGAGCTGACTGCTTTAAATAATGTTGAGCTGTCGTGGATAACAGATATTTGCAATGTCACATGTATATCGCGGAACAATGGCCTTGGATTGATAATGAGGGTGGTGGTCCCCATTGTCAAGAGTCTACAGCCATGCTAGAGTCTTTGCGAGGCTATAAAATGGTACTTTGAGCTAAATGCTAACATGTCCACAATGGCAATGCAAACATGTTGTTGTTTAGGTATGTTTACCAAGTTAACCATGTCAGTTCATCATTTGTGAATTAGCACTTGATTAACACAAAGTACAGCTGAGGTTGACGGGAATGTCATTAGTTTTGCAGGTATTTGGTCATAAACCAAAGTTTTGGACAGTTAAAATGTTGACCTCATAATGGCACAGGAGGACAGGTCAGGGGATCACTAGAGCACTGTAGATAGGTTTTCAGATATTACAATTTGGACCAAATTGGTGGTCCAACACAGACATTGCCATCTCTAGAGCTACGCCGAGTAACTAAAAAAAGACTCATACTCATCTTCCATTGGACAGCCTACATGGTCCTGAGAAGGGAACTCTACTGATTGTACATAGTACACAACAGTGCAGATCAGCTTTTTACCATTTCCCAATTAACTAAGGGGTCATGGTGGGCATATAATCTGGAAAACACATATGACCATTTTTCCCTGTGGGATGTACTGGATTATGAAGGGGTTGCTGCAGGGAGACAATAATTTCCTGTGCGCTGGAAGTTAGAGCTATGTTTACATTCTTTGCATTGTTGACAAGGGTGTCACATCTCCCATTTGTGATAGTCGGGGGGGTTCTTTTGCGCAACACCGCCTCCATTTTTGGCTTTGCTCACTGTGGTCTGACAAGGCTCAACAGTCGTTTACTTGGGACCGACGAGGCTTGATGGAGCTGTACACAATATTCACTTCTCTCTTTCACACCACTTTTTGGGATGTCATGGGTATTTGACTCTGATTTTCAAACAGCAGGAGCTGTTCCGGAAATGGCGCCAAATATTTGTTGCATACATCTGTCAGGCTCAGTCAAATTTCAATCAGTGTTTTCGAGATCTGAATCTTGTAGCGAAAATTGCCTGACTTTGCACGCTATAGTTTTGCCATCTGATAATCACACCAAATAAACATGACTTTCTCAACCAAGCGTGTTATGGTTATTGCAGTGCTAGGTCTGCGTTCAGTCCCATTCCCATTTCCTCTGGCGCCATCAAACACAACTGGTGCTGCTGCTTATGGGTGGTAAGCCCATGAGAGACTGTGTTTTTGTTGCCACAATCATTCCCTACTGACTGGCAAATATTCAGCATCTGCCAGGTGAGTTCAAATTGAAAAAACAAATCAAGGAAACACTGCTGTAATAGTAAACACTGTTGTGCAAACGACTGCAGAAAAGATTCAGAAAAAGTTTTTACAGACTGTCAGAGAGAAGAGAAGCAAATAGATCACTGTAACCCAACAGGGCAATTAGAATTCTGGTGCTGAAACTTGAATATGTAGTATGTAAAATCAAACATGAGATTATTTTTGGACTACTCGGTGTCTCTGTCTTCATTGTAATATGCTGTACAGATTGAAAAGCCCCCTGAGGCAAATTGTGATTTGTGATATTAGGCTATATATATAAAATTGACTTGAAAAAATTGACTGTTCTCTGTATGCGTCGAAGCATCCTTGAGCAAGATACTGAACCCCAAAAACGCTCCCGAAGCTGCGCCTTCGGTTTGTAAATGTTCTCATATGTAAGTCGCTTTGGATAAAAGCGTCTGCTAAATGGCTAAATGTAAATGTAAATGTTTAGTGTTTACACCTTTTAGTGTACTTACCTGAAATTAACATAAAAAGAATATGTCAGGAAACTAAATTATTGGTCACATTTCAACATCTAAAGACCACTGGCCCGGGATCATTGTGTTTTTCCATTGCCTTTGCTTTTTCGAAATATGACTTTGATTTCCTCCTGGCATCTCCACTCACCCCTTCAATACAGCCACAGCGGGTGATGATGAGGGTTGTACCACGTGAAAGGTTGCTTAGAACAGCAGATGAATGGACAAAACTTTATTGTGTCCCGATTATCAGTGAAAAGCGCAGCAACATGGATGTTTATTTAAATGAGGACATTGTTATTATCTTTAATACGTTATTCCCAAAAGGGAATTTTTCACTGTCGTACTACTGGACCATCATTACCCTACCCTAATGGGTACTATCATTATGTTTGACCAAAGGACCCGCATGCCTGTACTCTCAGAGTTCTCCTCTGTGCCCTACGATTTGGAGCCTGCTACTGCCAAAGAAATCAGCTTGTCCTCAGTTGGGAAGGTCATGAATGACAGACAGAGAGAACACTTTGTCAAGCGGCTGCTGTCATTCACAAAAAGTTTTCATTCACCTGTGCCTGGGAGTGTCTCCAAGACTGTTTATGTGCTCACTGTGGAGCTTAATGACTCTGATTTGGAGAATAACAAGGTTATCTGCAAGACTGGCAGCACATGTGAATCCTTCTGTTCAGTGTGCACTTTAATATTGTGTAATTTATATAATAGTGACACATGGAGATAACATACAGCATTTCTATCGCTGCCATCTGTGCTAGCCAAATTGTCAGTCTCTATGAGGATCATCATTCTCTATTTAACAGATTTCTTTTCAGTTGTTGCAGCCACTAGCACCTCTCTTCACAAAAAAACATCTCCCTAACATGAAAGCACTATTTGCAAGTCTGAAGCATTTGGGCTGATTGCTCGAAAGTATAGGCCTATGTATGAGTCACTCTGGGAACTCGAGTGCAAAGTGGCATACCTGCACATTTACTCACTTGCCTTTGTGCACACAAGAAACATGGACATGTTGGTGCCCCACCCATGCATGAACAGCTTTCCGTGATATTCCCTTCCTTTAATGCCCCCTTATACACGCTGCATGGATCCACATGTAACATTTTTTAGATATTTTGTGTTGAAATTGCAAATATTTTGTATGAGTTCATTTACAGATGTCTAAGCCTATTTTACATACATGTATCTCCCCAGCCTTTTGTACATTCTTATTTGGGTCTTATTTTGCTAGTTTTGGTCATCATTTGGCCATCAGTTATGGTAACACTGTGCTCACCAGAACCAGAATACCCTTTGAAGAAACAGCTCAACGTTATGGGAAATATACTTATTTGCTTTCTTGAGTTTGATGAGAAGATCAATACCACTCTCATGTCTGTGCACTACATATGAAGCTACCGCCAGCAGCTGGTTAGCTTAGCTTAACACTAGCAAAAGGCCTGGAAAAAGCTAGCCTGGCTTTGTCCAAAGTTAAGAAAAATCCATCCACCAGCACCTCTAAAGATCACTAATTAGCTTTTTATATCTCGTTTTGTTAAATCTGTAAAAAATAATAAAGTGTAGCTGTCTCCCTGTTTTTTAGTCTTTGTTCTAAGCTAAGCTAACTGAATGCTGCTGTTAGTTTCATATTTACTGTGCAGACATGAGAGTGGTATCAATCTCGCTGTCCACTGTCATTGTTGGCAAAAAAGCAAAACATGTCAAACTATTTCTTCAATGGTGTAAAATCTGGCTGAAACGTTATTGTGAGTTGTGCCTTAATATTTTGAATGAAACTCTCAGTGCCTGGTGCAATTACGACTGAATGGCAGTGATCGACAACCATACCAATCGTGCGAATTATGACACACGTACTGTAACTTACACATCGTTGAGTAATGTTGGTTGACCTGTTACACAATGGGTCAAGTTGTGTCATTTTGTCATGACAGAGCGTGAGCCTGTAGAGACAAATTTAGAGGGTGAATCATGTGTGAAATAGAATGATACTTATTTGTGGTAAGTCTTTTTCTCTGATTGCACGCAAAAACCATTATTAAGGTGTGGCCACATTGGGCAAGATGAAAAATGTGATGTCATGGCTGTGACGTGAGTAATACATAAATAGTATGTAGTCTGGTAATGTATTATGGAACATAACTGGGTGATGGCATGCCCCTAAAAGAGTGACCCCTCCATTTCCAAACACAAGATGCATCGACACAGCGCTACTTCGATTGGCTGATTGGGCACATTTGCAGGTCATAGTTGAACAAACGTGCGTGACCGTTGACCTTCAAGTCTGCCAAGAGCTGGCCAGGAGCTCCCACCGAAACAGGAAATCTTGACTTCAGCTGAATGGGAGACAGAGAGAATATTCACAGAGACTGGTGCTAATGTCTTATCTGCTTATCTCACTATCTACAGCAGCAATAGTATTCACCTTTTCTGCTGACGTCAGTGTTGGGTCAGTCTCTTACATTACAACAAAGGGTCTAGTGTTTATTTGAGACATTAAATGATACACAACAGCTGATACTAAAACTGCTTTACTAATGAAATGACTGATAACACTGGAGAGCATTTGCTGATTGAACTGACAGTCTACTAATGATCCTTGAACAAACATAAGTACTATATGTTCGATTTTAGATAACATACTGTACCATTTTATGGCAGCAAGGGCACTCGCACTTCACACGTTAGCTGTATCCAGTATGATCTTGGAGTATCAGTGTGCAGAACACATACACATCAAAGACACTCAGTCCGACAATAAAATGCTACAGTACAACAACCTGAGGCCAAGCACTAACGTATTAGGCAGATTTTTGTGGAACTTCTACAATTATGATTGCTCATAAATTAAATTTGGCAGCTGAGAACTGGCTTGAGATCAATTCACAATAATTTCTCACATGACAGGCAATCTAATGGGCTGTTGGCAGATATATTTGCAACCTGATTTGATGTGGCACTGGAGGGCAGACTGTGTGAACACTGTGTCCTGTCACCACATGTGACATGACATCATAGTCTCTTCTTCCCCAATTCAAACTATATTATCAAATGTGACTTCCACATCAGTCATCAGCTGTCAGTTTTTATTAAGCATGCTTGTTTGAATGCAGAAAGCCTGCCGAGTGTGGACAAGCAAAAGAGGAGTGGATAGTGTTGGGTTTCTGGAAACATGCGAAGGAGAAGGAGCTGGAAAAGGAGACAAAGGGAAGAGAGACAAATCTTTGTTGTGGTGTTTACGAGATGCTCACATCGCAGAGATGGGTGGATGACAAGCAGTGCTGCCCTGTAGGGATCAAAATTTATTTAAGCCAGGTTACACCCATTGGCAACAAACAACTAGACTCCCCACTCTGTCATTCTCACACACACTCATGTCAAAAGCTTACACGCATCCTTACCGCCACACATACCTACAGCGGTGGACATGCACACACACCGACAAGAATTACGACATATAGGAATGCCAGGCGTGGAAGCTCCTACTGCGGTTTCTGTCGTGCCTCTTTAAAATTCCTGTATCATGATGACCATCTTTAATCTCCCGCTGTGTAAGGGCCTGCAAGCTAACAAGCTGCTGCATTACCGCCTTTACTTATCACACACGCCAGCACGGCACACAACAGCCAGGGCTCACTTCTTCACTTTTTATCTGCATATGCATGAATTGCATAATATATACATGCATACATAAGCACATAGAAGTGTGTTGTTTGCTCACTTTTCCTTTTTTGTTCAATCACTGCGCCAATAAACCACTTCAGTCATCACTGCAAATACGTTCAAAAATAAGCAGTGAAACTGCACAAATACACATGTTACTATGGGCCCTGTGACACACAGTATGTATTCCCATATTCACATGCATATGCATACATGCAAACACACGCACACAAGCCTAGAGGCCAGATGTGTCAGCCCTCGTAGGTATCTTTTTATCTGTCTCCTTGTCACTCACTGTGTTGCATAAAATAGCGTGTTGCGACACAGAGGGATCAGATGCTGGAGTGCTTCACAATGCACACGATTAAATCTATTCCCACTGGTACAAAAAGAGGGCCGGTGGCTGTGTAATTTACACTGCTGTCCAGCGGCTAAGTCAGCACTATCAGCCAGGGTGTCGTCATCCTGCCGCTGTACTCCCACCGCATGTAATGAATCCAATGTGTCTGAGCCTTGGCATGCACAAATGATTAACTGGTGGCAAAGAGAACTGATTAAGGAGATAAAGCTTGGCACACAATAGCCTCAGTGCTACACGTGTACCTGCATAACCAGAGCTTCCTCACGCAAGGGAAATATTCACCTCTGCTAATCATTCTATTAAGATTCTAACACCCTATATACCAAAGTTTCTTGAAAGCAGATGACAGAAAAGGTATATTCATCTGTAATAAATGTACAAATTTGCATGTAGAGTCTTTCGGTGTGATTGTTTGTTACCTTAGAATTGACAGTATGAAAGAGCAGGACTATAATCTGTAGCAATTTAGGGAAAGGTTTGGGTCACATTGGTAGAAAATGTAACTATTGAAAGAAACTGAGGGGTGCTGAAAGTTATGTGAAATTCTTGCCAAGAAAGTAGTAAAAGAAATAATAACTTTGCGCTATAATACACAATACGTACGTAAGCACTTACGTATTATAGACCTAACCTGGAAGTACCAGTAGAGCACAAACCACAGTCAAGTGCACAAAGTGTAATGTGCAGAGGACATGGCAGCGCACATTTGGTAGTTTTGTGGCTGGAGATGGATGGTACACCCGTGGGCCACATGGAAACGAGATGGGCTTCGAAAGAATCCATTATCATACATTATCAGTGGTTGGTTAGCGGCTGGTAATAATCACTGACATTCACATGGTCTCTTCTCATCCGCTTTAAAAGCAGTGCTCTCCCCACCATGGAGACCGCTTCGCCTCAGAGGAAATCATATTCTTTCATTATTATTATGCAAGTGTCAATATACAGCAGCCCAAATAGGGTGAGCAAGACTGAATCAAGGTAACGTGCATAGTTGCACTTTGTGTCATTACAATTAACGACAGCAGATGGAACTCAATATTGGCTGTGCTGCAAGTAAATGAATGTGATTGGAATAATAATAATAAATGTCTATAATGAAAGTGAAATAGACAAATATAACATACATAAAAGGGGTTTGTGTGATTTTGGAGAGGTATATATGGGTGTGACTCTACCAACTAAAGTGACAAAATAGAGCATAGGAGTGCCATGCACTGCTGATCTGATCTGAGGATGCAGACGGCATATGGTGCAAGCGCTGTGACTCTAAACACCAAAACAGTTACGGAGCCTGCTGGATTGCTGATGACAGACCACTACTGGGCCTCTCCTCCCACTCCTCACTACACATGGGGAAAATGACACGTCACACGCACAAAGCAGCGCGTTGTATGAACAACTTTTTCCAGGGTTGCTGCCACGGTGTCTGGCTGCGTCTGGGTTCTAGTCATTGTCAGCATCTGACCTGTTTTACTTGGCAAGACTACCTTCCAGGAAAAAGGTGCCCAGGTGGGAAAGTGTGTGTAGCGTAAATCTCTCAGTCCAACCAGTGAATAAGAAATTGGAGGCCGATAACGCTTAAGCATCATGTGTCTATAGCGCCTTCATCTTCTTGTTGTTCTTTTGTCCCCTTAGTGGTTGCTACATATGGAAAGGTGCATGGACAAGGAGGTGTACAACATGACCAAGAAGAAATAATTATCCCCCCACAGTGGGTTGCACAACCTCTTATAGCATACTGTCAGATTTGGGAAAGCCACTGTATTCTAATGGATTCAATGTACATGAGCCAAATTGTCGGGTGTTTTGTGAGGGAACTGGTTAAGACTTCTCCAACACAAGTGGATGCCCTCTCCCGCGAGATTCAGGTGCCAGGAGGATGTTATTCATTAAGTTACCTCCAAAGGTTTTTTCCCCAGTCACTATTCATTTTGGGCATCTTCGTTTCCTTGTTCTTTTAAAGAAGAAAACATTTTGGCAACACTTCTGTTGCATCTCAGCCGTATTGCAACAGGTCGCTCCCTTGCTCAGGCCGGATATCAGTCGACAACCCTGAATACAGTATACAGCGTCCACCCCCACTATTATATGTATATGCCTGCATCTCTCTGTCTCTCTGACACACACACACACACACACACACAAAGCCATGTAACCAGTTAAGTGGGCCAACTTGTCTCAGGAGGGTTATTGTTATTCTTGAACGTGTTTAATTTGATTAGGCAACAGCAGTCTGGGGAGAGGCCCACTGAGGCACCCTGAAGACACACTGCTCACTGCAGATAGATACCGAGCCACAATACACACATCCGGCTAAAACACTGTGTATGTTAACATGCACACCAGTACACCAGTTTTTTTCTGTCTTTTTCCAGGTTTTAAACATATTAGCGACGTGATGTTTGGGTGGAATATAAGTAAAGCCGGTTATTCCTCTCCCTGTGCACTGTGCATGATTTTAACAGTATCCAGGTTTGCGATAAGCCAGTGCTCGCATGTCTTTGACTGTTCCACCTCCAGCCACCCTGTCATTTCTGTACCCATGGAGTTCCCTCAGCAGTTGAGGATGAACTCAGTTTTCTGACTGCCTGATACTGCTGCATTTTCCACCCTGCTGATTTTGGCTTCACCTAATTACCAGTAAAACAAAAGTGCGTTGTTTTTCCTACTTACTACTGCTAATCAGGCCTCAGGACACATAGACAGCAGACTGCGCTTGCTATAGGAGTACTACGGCTAACGTGCTTGGGTGTCTCTAAAACATTTCAAGAGCTTCTCCAGGTTTCTGAAACCAGGATAACTGCAAAATTAACAGGCACTCACACACGTGAGTTCACACCACAGAGGTTCTGTGAGTGAGAGGCTTTCATTAATTCCCTACCATTATTTCATTTTGTTCTCCTAACGTGTATTGTGCATTATCCCAGCAAAATGCACAGTTGGCCTACAAATGCATAACAGCAAACCTTTTTCTGTCTTTTTATGTTACACAACCTAGCATGCTTTCCTAAAAAAAAACACACACACACACTAAAAAAAACCGGCTGATGATTGTTTTGATAGAAAAGGGTGACCGATACCTCACTCAGCTCTTTCTGTACACAACCTCCCGACCCTTGGCTCTGTCCAAGCAAACACAGTCTGCACGCAACGCACGATGATTAACCCGTAGATCGTCTATTGAGGGAGGAATCACTCAGTAGGCAGAAAAAACTGGCCCAGTTTTCCCTTCAACAACACACACCCCTCTTTTTTGCCCTGCTCTCTGTTGAACCTATGATGCACTTTTTTGTTGTCTCTCTTAAAAGGAAAATACTTTCCTCCCTAAGTTCTCTCAGCAGGGAAATGTGGAGATGGATTGTTCTGGGAAAATGGGATTATACATGTTGCCATTGCAACTCCACCTGATATCACTGTTGATGGTACAAACAATTTAAATGCTAATGTTGACCCATCTACCAAAAGTCTGCCTTTCCAAGCCATGCACGTAGCTCTCCAACAGAAATCAGAGCGCTGTGTGCTGGCTTGAACATTTTGCTTTATTATGTCTATGGTATGGCTTTTTTTTTTTGGCATTTCTCACTGAGCAAAGAAATTAACACACAAATTAATTGTTTGATTTCTCTATTAAATACTTCAAAGGTGCATATGAATGTGACATTTTGGTCCAACAAGTGGGTAGAAAGGAATTTTAGCATTTCTAAAACTGTGCAGTTTTGTATGGGATATAATGACTCTTTATTTATGATGTATGACTTATATACCATTTGTGATATTGCTGAATCTATCATCAGTGGATTTAGAGAACATTTGGTTAGTGTATATTTCACTGGCCAGAGCTCATAGCCTCGCACTCGCACATGAAAGGATCAAAATGGACTTCAAGGCTAAAAAGATGAAGAAGTTCACTAAACCAGCTTTCAGGCACAATAATAATAAGAATAATAATAATAAAATCAATTAAATTATCCTAATCCTCAAGAAAACGGCTAATTTGGTCAAAGTTAACATTATTATAAAGGAGGTTATCTACAACAACTGATTATGCTAAATTTCCCATTGATGCAAATCCACTGTAAGCAAGTTGGCCATTCCTTACGGTCCACAGCAAATGGATCAGAGTGAGACGTCTTTGCTGTGGATTAACCCGTAGATGATAGGTTGGTTGTCGGCCCCGTTGGTTCGCACTGCAGCGAGAATGAAGGTTGTGGTGGGGGGGGGGGGGGGTGGAAGAGGCTAATTTCTGTCATGCATGACTTGTTTTGCGTGCCAAGCTTATCCATATCTTATTTCCCCATAGAAAAAAAGGACCGGCTACCAGAACAAATGCCACAACACACCTATAAACTAGTTTTTATCCTATAGAGAATAAATGGCCTAATAACGAGGCAAAAAAGAGTGACCACAAACTGATGAGATCAATCGTCTTGTGAATCCCTGCTCACTACATGGAAAGAACATTATAGCAATATTAAACCTACGGTATACCAAAAAAAAGCATAAGAAGCCATTTCAAACAATATTTTTGAATATTAGAATATTAGAATTAATTTGCATATAGTGGTAATATTCATCAAGGTCATATGATGAGATACCACAGAATATTTAAGATATACATGCAACTAGCACATTGTCAAAAGACGGGAATGAACTTCTAACGTACAAACGAAATTATTGTTAATTTCCATGTAGAACCGGTTTTCTGGCGGCGGGACAAATCCTGACTGCAGGCAGCATCTCACACCATCCACCTCTGCAAGCGCGTAAAGACAGTGAACGGAGGTCACGGCCCCAATTAACTGTCTGGCCACGGCCGCACGCTGGCGCCACGGTAAAAAAAAAGGGGGATGGAGGGTGTGTGTGTGTGT
>CM022485.1:27555072-27574742 GCA_011952105.1 Coreoperca whiteheadi | reverse complement strand
TATATATATATATATATATATATAATATATTATAATGATTCTTCTCAAAACTAGTTCTTCCTTAAGTCCAAAACAGATGTTTCAAATAGACTTTTATAATTTTGTTTTGTGTTTTTTTGTTAATGTCCTAACTTATTTACAGGCCTATCCAGTGTGGATATTTTATTTCACATTACAAGCAATGAATAAACTCTTTGGGGAATTTCCATGGGCATTTCTTCGATGTTTACTTTGACAATAAAATCAAACTTTACATGTACAGTTACATTAACTTTACAGCATAATCATCCCTATCTACGTGGTACCAGCTAGTGCTGGTGGATGGCGAATATGGGTGGTAACTTGCCAGTTCTTGCA
Organism: Coreoperca whiteheadi; assembly: GCA_011952105.1. Lineage (NCBI taxonomy): Eukaryota > Metazoa > Chordata > Actinopteri > Centrarchiformes > Sinipercidae > Coreoperca > Coreoperca whiteheadi. The sequence continues at coordinate 27,574,385 of CM022485.1, read as the reverse complement.
GATGTGCGCCATGTTCTAGTTACTGCAGTCACTCTCCGTGCTGATTTTCGCGTTGGCCGTTTGCCATGCCGAACATGAATGTTTTGTGTATTTCAAATCCATTTTGTTTAAATAAAAAGAGTAATATGTCTTAATAATAATAATAATTGATGTACTGGTTGAATACAGTATACAGAATATTTATAATTTCTGATCAGAAAATGATTTTGAAAAACCATTTCCATCATTTGAGATGTGATCTATAAGCTATATCCATTCTGCTGTTTTAAGCTGAAACTAAGCCAAATATTGTATATAGCTTGTCTGGCCTGGTCGTTTCCCCTTTTTTATTATTTTATTATTTATCTGGACTCTCCTCAGACACGCATCTTAAGGGGTTTCCCTTTAGGATCTCGCCTTCCTCGGCCTCAGTTCTGACACCTTCGTGCTGCGCCGGAGAGGGAGAGGTGACAGAAAGATGGATGACCGAGATATTTCCGCACGCAACTATTGTTATTGCCGCGGAGCGCAAATACTGCCTTGCACAACTGATGAGGGTTGTGGGCATGGGAGGGAGTGGGGGGAGGGAGGGGAAACCATTAGCTCAGTTACTAATCTGGTATTCACGCCTGGTCAGGAAGGGAAGGTGATCCAGTACCCCCCCCCACCCATACGCACACACACACACAGACACACGCGATGTTTCTCTCACCGCCATGCAACACACAAACATACACACACATTGTGTGACTAGGATTTTCCTTCTGAGGGACGTTGCACCATATTTATGTTGAGTTCACGGTTGCGTGTAAAAGACAAGCTTACGTGTGACCCCCCTGACCCTGTTATCTATCGGTCGCGTCTGTTCTGACCTGCACTGATGTGAGCTCCCTGGGACTCTGTCTTTTAAAACAGTGCGCTCACCTGTTGCACCAGCCACCGTCTCACCACGTCTCGTGTATCCCGAGAGCTGCTGCCGGAGGAGAGTGAACGCGCACTACCACGTGTTTTCAGAAGCGCGTGAATTTATTGCTTTGTGTTTCTTAAACCTTAGAGTGATCCACGTGACCTTGAGACTGATCATGTACACGTTAAATTAAATAAAGCGTCACGCCGGGTTACCTTTATTGTAATATCCACTTGAAAATCTGCTCCATGAGAGAATGAGGTGTCATCCATAAAAATGAAAATAGAAATCACATCATCAAGAGCACTGGACGCATTTTACAAGATCTATAGGCTATTGTACAAAAAAATAAATAATCTAATTCCAATTCATCAGTGGATGAAAGCTTGATACTGAGGCAACACAGACGTATTTTGTGTGTGCAACACGTGGCTCTGGCGTGTTAGTGTCTCCGCGGTGAATCTGTAAAATCAAATTATAGTAGGTGCATGGTTTCACATTTCTGCTGGTGAGAACAATGTCGTGTTGTGCCATTTGAGTCCATTTCCTCATATTGAAAGAAAACGATCATCGTGTCTCATGTTTCACATGGAGTATGAGCATCCTCCAGTTCTGACACTGAGTGGTGGAAATCATATGAATTGTCTTTGAAGGATTGAATCTGACAACAGTAGTATTTCCCTTTTATGCTACTTTACTGCACTGCATTTCAGAGGGACATATTACACTTTTTACGCCATAACATTTTTTAACAGCTATAGTTACTAGCTACTTTTCAGACTGAGATTTTATATACAAAACGATTGATCAGCTTATACTATATGACCCTTAATATTGTTTCTGGTCGAGCTACTATAAACTCCTCTACTATTGTGTAGTTTAAATATAAAACAAAGTTCCACATACCCATTTTGAACAGGAGAAAGAAAAGTATATCAATAAGGTAATATATAATCAAAATGGCACACTGAATGTGTACTTAACAGACGTTCAAGCAACAGTCGGAGTGGTGCGCTGAAAGTTGCAACTACAAAGCAAGAACTTTTACACCCTGCATGCAGCACAGAGTTGTACACAGTTTTACCGTCAAATTGAGTACTTTGACCATATCACATGCAACAGATAAGATAAGAGATAATAATGTGTGCTGGACAACCTCAAATGCAGTTTTGTGGAGCACGGGATGATCTGCAAAAACTGAACCGAAGTGCATCATGCAGTGAATGGGATATGCTGTAAGTTTGTATTAGGTCATAGGCAACATTTATGTGAGGTGTCATGACCTGCAGTCCAAAATAATCCTATTAAGGTTTGCTCGATCGGCCACACGCAAGGCCAGGAGCCTGCTCACTGATGTCCAACTGGTCAAGCCATTGTTCTCTTTGATAGCAGAGCAACTGTATCATTGCACTGATGTTGCAGTAAGGTTTAGCTGTTGAATTCAGTAGAGAAAGCATTAAAGGGCCGCTCCACCCCTTTTACTCGTGGAGTTCAGTTTACTCGTCAGCCGTATGTCTTCTGTGGCTGTGGAGGGAGCTGTCCAACGTTTGTTTTTTTTTGTTTTTTTTTACAAAGATAACCCTGGTGGTGAGGCAAGAAAGATGCTACTGAGTTGCATTATGGGAGATGTAGAGAGAGCTTGACCCAAACAGACTAAAAGTCAGGATTTCTTAAGCTACAGTGTGTCGTGTTCTGTGTCTTGTTTAGAGGCACCTCTGACCGAGCTGTGCTGAGAAAAGAAAGTAAAGTAACTCCTTACTTTGGCTGTCGACTAATTAGTAATGTAATTACTTTTTCAATGAGCATTGTGTAATGAGTGATTGATTACAGTAACTTGCCCAGCACTGCTTGGGAGTCCCCCCCCAACAGTTTTTTGGTTTGGCTACCATGGATTTATTATTATTTTTATCTACATGTTTTGGAGATGTTTTATTGCTTCATGACAGCCCCGTGGAGGTGCATTCAGCTCACGCTAAATCATGAAAACACACCTGCTGCAGAGGTGGGTAGGGTGTGCGTGACAGCCTTTGCGTGAGTAGAAACTAACAACCCTCACAGTCATTATGTTATTAGAGGTGTATGGCTGTGGGCACATTTTTTTTCCTGCCCCCCCCCCACCCCAAAAGTCTGTGAAATGGACACAGGCAAACTAAAACCACACGCCTCCAGGCCAGCATCCAGCTCTGCATTCCAGCTCATCCTGACACTCACCACTGCTTTCGCTGTGGTCAACTCTACACACGGCTTTGGATCTGCACAGTAGCAGGCTGGTAGCACTGCTCTTCACTTCCTGTAGTAGCCTGTAATCTTTACAATCTTTTTAAGAAGCTGAGAGTCTACCTCAGCTCAGAATCTCGACCACTGACTCACGTCCGAGCTTCCACATCCTTCCTCTTCTGCTCCCCTAGTTTTCTCTCAGCAGAAAAACGAATCCCCTCACTTCAGCTTTGATTTTTCTGGTCTTTCACCTGCTCCTTTTCTTGCTGGAGCAGCTGCTTCTCTTCTTCTCTTCTTTTGACATCTAAAAGCTGAAGCCTGGCTGGTGAGAGGACTCACGGCTAAATGCCTAAAATGTGAATTCGAAAGGCGAGGGGCAGTTTTCAGCCCAGCCTTGTGACATTTACAGCTGCTCCGTGTCCGGCTGTGAATGCCGCTCTCCTGTTGTGAGCTGACACACACTCCTGCAGCCTGAGCGCTCACTGAGAATGCAGCCGGCTCTCACCTCAGGCAGTCCGCAACCCCAGTCACGTTAATCTTTTATCAGGTTCAGTTTCATCCCCGAGGAGCACAATGACACTCACTTAAAACGCAATGATTGAAGTGTGGACGAGATTCACTTTGATTGCTGAATACAGTTTCAGGAGTTCATTTGGAGACATTGCTCTAGATTTCAAATCTGTTGAGGATCACTGCACTGTACTAAAATCATAATTACTGTCAAGTAATTCTCCCTTCATGGGTTTATAATTTGAACCTGTTCTGTATCAAAACATGGGGTATCTCTTTACTTATGGACCCACAAGAGCAACAGGATGATGATACATAATGTATACCTGTGAACATATAGGATTAAGAGCTGGGTTTTCTCTCTTATTATGGGATTCTCAAATTTTTCACATCAATTCTTAAAGTATCTTTTATTCTTATTGTCGTTTTACAATGGAAATGTATATATTATTATATTATATATTCTTTGTATATAAATCAACTCTTAAAATGAAACCACTGCTCAAATTAGGCGTCCGTTTTCATTTTCACTCTGTCCAGACTCCAAGTTAAACATGAAATAACTCTCAGTTTTGTGGAAAAACCCCATGCATCCCCTTCACCAATCCCGGGCTCCACGTCAGCTGCCTGAGAGAAAGGGGGACTAGTTCACCTGTTTTATAAGTTCCAGTTTTCATAACTTGTTTTGCCGTTTGGTGGGATCTCGCCTGTATCAGTCCGGCCCCACCGTGTTGCATGACTGCAATGAATGAAGCCTGAGTGGCAGATTGCATGACTCCAAAGCCCCAAGATCCTCGCAGTTACAGAAGCTATAGCGCGCAAATATGTGCACCTTCGTGCCCAAGCAGGGGAGGGGGAGAGAGTCTCACGTCCTGCGCTCTTTGTTCTGCAAGTTTAAGACCCTTGTGTCTTTTCCAGAGGCTGCTGCCTTCGCGTGACTTGACCAAGCAGATTTAGGATTGTCCAGAAGACCGAGACCCACCCCTCTGTACGGCAGCTCCGCTTCTCACGCAAGCTGCAGCACCAGAGGCGCAGCCCCGCGGCGCACGGCGAGAGTCCCCTGAGAGTGAACACACAGCCCGGGAGGATCGGGACAGCGCTGAGCCGCGCGGATTATGCAAAATAAACTAACCACCAAAACTTTCCCCCTAATTTAAAACACTCCTTTGACTTCGTAGCTATACATTCGGGTCGCAGCACCTGTAGTGGGATTGGCGATACGCCTAACGACATTAATAAGAACCCATAATGTGCCAACAGTGTTTATTTTCAACCGCGAAGGACTTTATGAGAAACACTTTCCAAACTTTTGAGAACAAATCTCTGCATAACTTGTTCAAGTCAAAGACAAATCTAGACACAGAATCTTCAAAGGGAATTCGTTGGTAATAAATCAGATTCTTGTGCTTCACCCCTTTTTTTTCTTCCTTTTTCTGGGGTCAATTTCTGTCCAAATCCCGAAGTAACCCTTGTATAGTTCGCCTACAGATCGTTTATAGCGTTTTTGTAACATTTCAACAGTTTCGCTGTTGCCTCTAGATGTTTAGCAGATTAATAATAAAGTATATGTGACAATTCATGAAAATACCCTAAGATGTTTATTGTGCCTAAACCTAACCAAACCTTTATTTGTGAACAAGTTGAATTGTTGAATCTCAACTAATAAGCTGTTGAAATGTCACAAATACTCTATAAACTATGTGTAGGCGGACCTGCCCCGTGCCACTTTGAATTGCATAATTAGAAATACACAATTCAAGGAAGGCAAACAAGAATGAAAGTCCTATAGCACCAATTTGTTATTTACCCAGATTAAATTTAAATAATAATTGACCTTTACATTAACCTAGATTATGTAGTTGGCCTTGTATTTAAAATAAATGAAAAGTGCGGAACCTTTCACACACCACCAATAACGTGGTTGTCTTGAGAGAAGGCTCTGCTTTCATGGGCCTTAGAATCATTATGGAGGAATGTTTTGGGAGCTTGGCTCCAAAATGAGCCTTCACATTTTTAAGGATATAAAAATTAGACTAGGATATGCCTTTTGTGTAGCAGTCACAGTATACAAACGAGATTCTCTTATCTTTTTCATGCTTTCCCCCCCCAAAAGTGACATGATGTGTACCCAGTAGCCTACTGGTTATACTTTAGTCCTTCATCCACCCATTGTCACATGTCTGAATTGCATTGTACAGATTTCATGTCCAAATTCGGTTAAACAAAAACCCAAAGCCACACTGACAGCTTTAGATTCCCGAACCACCTGCTCCAGGTGAAAGGAAACACATTATTAGCGCAAAATGAGCTTCTTGGTGACTTAAATTAGGATGACTGATGAGACAATGCAAAAATAGGTCCATATAAAAGCGGTAGTTGGTGATAAAGTAGGATTCGACATTAAATGAATCTGTTGAAATTTAGTTTTACATCTAGTTAGTTTGTGTAAAATATGAAATACTATGGACCAGTCCCAGCTGTGATATCTAACCGTTTTAAGGTTTTAAAAATATAATGCTTGCTATTCTCATTTCTCAGTTCACATATCGAATGAAGCTATCAGATATTGTGCTCTTCGAGCCCCAAATGGCGCAGAGCAAAATGGTGCAAAGCTTAGGCTACTTTGAATATATGGAGCGGTGCTGTTCTGCGAAAGCCTACTTTTTTTTCTTCTTTTTTTTTTTTATAGAAAATGCTCTCTGGGCACAAAAGGTTGAAAAGGGGACAAAGAGGAATGGTTTTGAACTCATCTACCCTTGTACTCCAGCAGTGCAGCAAGATTGAGCCCCCCTCCCTCCCTCCCCAGCATCCTCTTCAAAGGGGAGGTGAGGGTTTGATCACTGCGCTCTCACGCAACTGGTCAATGTTTAACTCCAGCCGAGAACTAGCAGGTACGAGCACGACATGGCATTTGGCTGTTTTATCAGGACTTAAACCTGCCTGGGTGGTTGCTGTGGCAGCTGTCACAAACTCCGATTCTCACGCCAAACCTTGATTTGATTACTCTAGGCAAACAGCACTAACTTTAGAAGACAGAAAGCCAGCCCTAAGAAAAACCGTGACACTGATACTTGTAGACATGGTGTTTTCCTGTCCTGGTGTTTATAGATCATTGCCTTTAATATAAGGCTGTCATAGTTTTGTTTTTGTTTTTTTTTCACGAAAAAGACAAATCGCTCCGCTGCAATAAAATGAAAAAAATTAAAAATGAATTCCCACCACGTTGTTAACAACCGTTCCCAAAATCTTAGGTCAGTTTGAAATCTCATCAACATCGCGTGCTGGACCGGAATTCGTGAGATGTATCAACGTGCAATCGCCTTAATGAAAACTCCTCTGCAATTATCAACAGGGTGATCAATAACGTTTTGATTGAGCATTTAATAGGTATAGGAAAGTCATTTGTAACACATGAGATATTGGTAGCAGCGTGGATTCGATTCATTGATCGGAAGAAAGTTAGATGAATACGGTTTCTGCATCAGCAAACACAACGTTGCCACAGATGAGGTCAGCGTAGGCTATTATATATTATAGCCCGAATATTGCGCACACACACACACACACACACACACACACAAAAGCCAAAATGAATTCGCATCTGCAAATCGTTTCAAACCCACCTGCAGAACCGTAGGTGTCATGTATTAAATTGAACACTGTTATCACAGGTTGGATTTTTATAGTGGACGTAAAACTTAGTTTCAGCAACTGTGAATTTCTTAATTGACATGAAGTTTTACACAATTTCGAAACTTTGCACGCACACAAATACCACACACACACACCCACACACACAAGCACACATGTTTTCTCTCTACTCAACTTCATTCATGACAAACAGAGAGAGAGAGAGAGAGAGAGAGAGAGAGATATTACGTCACGGACAGCAGCCAATGAAACTGTGGAGCGCACTATAAAGCAAGATCCCATGCTCTGTTTTGGGGAAATCAAGAGAGTTAACTTGGACAGCAAACTCTACCATAACATATTTTTCCTATTTTGAAAAGTACTTTGGGGACCACAGCATTGTTCCTCTTTTACAATTCGACTAAGGTAAGCTTATGCATATGATGGCAGATTGATTTCTAACTTAGCAGGCAATGTCAGAGCAAAGTGCTGAGTGGAGATTATTTTGCCAGCATAACTATTAATAAGTATGAGTTTGGGCTTTGCAGTTGCAACTTTTAGTATGCACATTCTTCTTTTTAATCAGAATGTTTTCTTAATTACGTTATGTTTCCTATGAGTCATAGCATGGTGGTAATAAACTTTTCATAGCCCACAACTTTGCACAGCCTAAAGAGTTTTTAGTTTGTGTGTTTTGTTTGCGCAGCATGTATAGCACCTGTAGCGTCCAATTAATAACAAAACACATGCCGTGTGACAGTCATCAGTTACCTTAAACGTTATGGTGCATGTAGTCAACAGGTTGCACAACACCCTTCCACCCTGCCTTCACCACTCTAATGCCTCTCCTATTTAATTTCCAGGTTGTGCCAAAGCCAGAAAAAAAAAGAAGTTGTCATCATGGCACTAATGATACTGCCTTTCATTGGATCAGTGTCTGTATCTGAGAGTTTGGTGGCCATGGCAACAATGTGCCTGGTCTACCTAATCCTCAAGTTTTTCCACACTGAGATTCCCGAGGGGCTTCGTCGGCTGCCTGGACCAAAGCCCCTGCCTATCATTGGGAATGTGCTGGAGGTGGGCAGCGAACCTTACCTGAGTCTAACTGCCATGAGCAAGCAGTACGGCCATATCTTCCAGATCCAGATTGGCATGCGTCCTGTGGTCGTGCTGAGTGGCAGTGAAATCGTTCGGCAGGCTCTCATCAAGCAAGGGGACGAGTTTGCGAGCAGACCTGACCTGTACAGCTTCAGGTTCATCAACGACGGCAAAAGTCTGGCCTTCAGTACTGACCAGGCCGGCGTCTGGCGTGCCCGCAGGAAGCTGGCCTACAGTGCCCTGCGCTCCTTTTCCACCCTGGAGGGCACAACCCCAGAGTACTCCTGCATGCTGGAGGAACACATCTGCAAAGAGGGAGAGTATCTGGTCAAACAGCTCAACACTGTCATGAAGGCTGACGGCAGCTTCGACCCCTTCCGCCACATTGTTGTCTCTGTGGCCAATGTGATCTGCGGCATGTGCTTTGGCCGACGCTACGACCACAATGACCAGGAGCTGCTCAGCCTTGTGAACCTCAGCGATGAGTTTGGCCAGGTGGTGGGCAGTGGTAACCCTGCAGACTTCATCCCTGCTCTTCAATTCCTGCCCAGCCCAACAATGAAGAAGTTTAAGAGCATCAATGCCCGCTTCAACGTGTTTGTGCAAAAGATCGTCAGCGAGCACTATGCCACGTATGACAAGGTATGCCACACACTAAATTATGCATGAAAACCTAAGTAGTCCACTTTTTCTTCAACTTTATTAATGAAAAATGAGACATTGATTTCCCTTTTAGTCACCTTTTAGTCATGTAAGATTTATCGAGCTCGCCCAATCATCTCCTTTCAGGACAATATTCGTGACATCACCGACTCCCTCATTGATCACTGTGAGGACAGGAAGCTGGATGAGAACTCCAATGTTCAGATGTCAGATGAGAAGATTGTAGGAATTGTCAATGACCTGTTTGGAGCTGGTATGTTGAATTTCTCCACATGTTGAATGATCCGTTTGGAAGTGACCGCTCCATAAATAAAAGTGTCCTCACAGAGATAATTTTTCTCTTCTAGGTTTTGACACCATCTCCACTGCGCTGTCTTGGTCAGTGATGTACTTGGTTGCTTACCCAGAGATACAGGAAAGGCTTTATCAAGAACTGAGTAAGTACAGCTATTTTACACAAAATACTTCCTTTGATGATATTGGATACAATGCAGGAATTCACATTTTGCTGCTCTCAAAGTTAAATGCTTGATTGTGATTCTTGAATCAAGTAAAAATGTGAGACAGAACTACAGACTGCAACCGGTATCCTCATCCTAAACTAATAGTCAATGACATATTTTTCATTTCCAGTCAACAAAGTGGGCGTGGATCGCAGTCCTCTTCTCTCTGATAAACCCAACTTACCATTTCTGGAGGCCTTCATCCTGGAGATCTTACGCCATTCTTCATTCCTGCCCTTCACTATCCCACACTGGTGCGGTTCATCTCGTTTTGAATGCATGAGAGCACCACATGTGCCTATGAAAACTCGGTGTTGATGACATGCTAAGTTCTCACAGAACCATACAAAGGGAGAACAACAACATAGCCATCACGAGCATAAAAATATATGTGTCATAAACCTATACACATTGGACTAACACTTTGTCCTTCTTTTTCAGCACGGCAAAAGACACATCTCTGAACGGCTACTTTATTCCCAAAGACACCTGTGTCTTCATCAATCAGTGGCAGATCAACCATGATCCGTAAGTTCTTCATTAAAACGGTTGAAGATGGCTGAGCTAACATTCACACTTCAAAGCTGCCCAGTACAGCCAGTAGAGAGAGCTTTGTGAAAGCAGAGGAAGGTTTACATGCCTTAATAAATGATGGACCTGCGTTTTTATTGACATGTATTTGCGCATCTCGTCTCATTTCTTCATTCTCTGCACTTTTCAGTGAGCTGTGGAAAGATCCGTCTTCCTTCAACCCAGACCGCTTCCTGAGCGCTGATGGCACTGAGGTCAACAAGCTGGAGGGAGAGAAGGTGATGACTTTTGGCATGGGAAAGCGGCGCTGCATCGGCGAGGTCATTGCACGAAATGAAGTCTACCTCTTCTTGGCAATCATTGTCCAGAAGCTGCACTTCCACGTGATTCCTGGGGAGCCGCTGGACATGACCCCAGAATACGGTCTCACAATGAAGCACAAACGCTGCCACCTGAGAGCCACAATGCGAGCAAGGAATGAGCAGTGAAGCTATTTCGAATGTACAATGTACAACTCAGTAGGTGGTATAAGTTGACCCTAACAATGTATGGGTCCCAGTCAGGTTAAAGGTCAGTAAAAGAAGCATCTTTCTCAGAATGTAAGGCACTGGATGCCGCATTTGATTTACAGCACTAATGGCATTGAAGCAAATATGTGAATTTTGCTTGCTGCAGATTGGCAAGAGATGTCTAGGTTTGTATGAACATATCTTTGTCATGTTTTTGGTTCTTTAAGAGAAATGTCTTCACATAATTGGTGCTTCTCAATGAAGTATAAGGATATGCTTGGTCCTCCTGCATTGTGTAGTAAACCAAACTGCTCCCATTAAGAAGTTGTAAAACCCTCATAGACTAAGTTGCCTTGTTCAACTTTGGGACAAACAGTATGTTTTATTGGACTGCATTACATTTTAGACCACTGCAAGTTTTTCTGTGACAGAGGACTCTGAACTGAACAGATATTAGGCTACCTTTTGATGCCATTTACACATGTAAGCTAATTTTTTTTTATTCCATTATAATGTGGATGTAAGACACTGAAGCTATATTTGTATCCCAAAATGTGATTTTGTGTGTATATGAAGTTCACTGTAGTGAACTTTATGTGCCTTGCGTTTGTATATATTTGAGGTGGAATATGTTTGCTATGTATCTATATGAAATATCAAGACGCCAAAAGAGTTCCAGCGATGTTTGGAGAATATTAGAAGGCTATACAGTTTTGTATTTCTATCTCTCTTGTATCAATGATTGTATGACATGTTTGTGATTGGAGCATTCTTTAACAAACAAAATAAAAGATATGTTGTAATGATCATTATCTTCCTGTTGTATGCTTGATTTGAAAGTAATACAGTGACACATAGATGGGTGCTCTCAATGATGTGCAAAAAAGTGAATCTATGTTAGAATGTACCAGAATATTGAAAGGAAGAAAAAATCACAACAAACCCACGTGGGCGATAAGGGAAGTGACGTTGCGTGTCAACCCGGAAATCGGCACAAACACCAGCTGGAGCTTTGGCTTTCCTTGACACCTCGCTACAGATTTATCGACAAGGTAAATCTTTCCGTCCCTGACTGAATATACTCAGGTTGGGTATTCAAAAATAGTAAGCACTTCTCAAAAGCTTACAACATACCGCTTAGATAAAATGCGAACAGGAGCGAAGCTAATGTTAGCTGTCCAGATAGCCAGCACAGCTTACTGGTTGTATACGTTAGTTAATTAAATTGTGATTGTTCATTATTGCTCCGAACACTGCCCTCACATGGATGTTATTTTTAAGGGTTATTCCCCATCCCTAGGTTTCTAATACTCAACCCTACCCCAGACAGGTTCACGCAACGTAGGAAAAAGCTTTTAAATGAACGGTAGCAGCTAACGCTAGCTAAGGGAAGCTAATACTTCCACGAAGCTCGGTAGATAAAGCATAAATGACGACCTTTCTTAATTTAACGGTCCGGTTTTTAATACGCCGAAACACCAAGCTGTCCATTATTTATCAGTTACATTTCATATTTCAGCTTCTTCCATGTCTTCTCTGCACCGGTGGAAGTAACGTTAACTCACTTACTACAGTGAGTGCAGGGGAGCAGCGTGAACCAGGCCGTATCAGTTTAACGTTAATGTCTCTAATTAAAGTGTACTGGGTAAGACATTTGCTCATAAGATTAGCAACAATAATCTAGAAGATAATAACGTTATACAAATTGATATGGTCTTCTGGTAACGTTACGCAGCACCTGGTTCACGCATTGCAATTCGTGAGTCAACTTTACAGGGCTGGGATTATAGGGCCATAGCCATGATTTTAGAAATACTGAGGTCATAAGTTCAAGTGTCCCCAAAGCAACTCCCACCCCTCTGAAAAATATGACAAGACACCTAAAAAAGAAAAGCTCTAAAAACAATCATTTCATTCTTCTTTAGATACAGTATTTGTGACAACTGCTGTAGCTTTGATTATCATTTCTCTCGTTTGTGTTTTTTGAACCCACAGGATCACAGAATGGCCACCAACTGGCTGGGTAGTGTTGTGTCTATAAACTGTGGGCTGACGCTGGGCGTGTATCAGGGAGAGGTGTCCTCAGTTGACCACGCCAGCCAGACCATCTCACTGAGACAGCCCTATCACAATGGGATCAGATGTCCTGTTCCTGAGGTCACTTTCAGGTAAGAAAGAAGGAGGATGCTGACGAATGTTCTTATCAACAGGAGAGGCCCAGATGTAATCGACCTCAACTTAGGCAACGTTGAAGGCTCTACAAGTAGTCCGATGTTTCAAATTTGTAATTATTACTACCAAGGATATTATCAGAGACAGAATCAGCTTTATTGCCAAGTAGGTTGACACATACGAGGAATTTTCTTTGGTAAAAAAATAAACATACCTGAAATATAAAGAAACACAAAGCAAGTACTGCAGGTCAAGAATTGTAACTATAAAAATCAACAATAAGATATCAAAGAATTTTAAACCAAAAAATTAGAAGAAAATACTAATCAAAGAATAGAATATGTACAATATGGCGTTTTTAGTGTCAACACTCGTTAAAAGGCCTCAGTGACATTTGGTGGGAAAGACGGACGAACCAGTGATCGGTTTTAATGCAATTTAGATCCAGGAATTTTAAAAACAATTTCTTATCATTATGAGACAGGGCGTTTGACCATTTATGTTTGTTTCTGAAATATCTATGCCAGCATTTTCTATCACCGTGTGTATTTAGATTCAGATCCAGCTCTAAATGCAGATTCAAAATATTACGACAGTTTTAAAAATAAACCAAATTTAAAGGTTTGTGCAGCCTCGTTGGAGGATATGTACATTAAACTCTTATCACTTTAAATGTTGGTGCCTTTTTCCATCCGATGAGCTACACAGGCCATGTCTGATTGTTTTCTACTGTGGCACGGCGACCGAAAATAAATGCCTACAAATCTAGAGATCTGTTGAATTTTAAAATGGGGACACATTTTGTAGGGACCATGTGAGAGGCTGTGCATTTTCCTGTACATCAGCACAACACAGTATGAGCTCCAAGTAAGGTCAGTAATGGGTTTGTCTTCTAGTGCCATGGATATCAAGGAGTTGAAGTTCCTAGACATCCACAGCACGGTCAACAAGCCCGGCTCTGGCCAGGCAGCGGCAACCGAACCCTGCGCCATGCCTTCAGGACGCCATGGTCAGAGAGTCCCTCACCCTCATGCGACAAGCAGCAGCGCTCCTTCCAGCACTGCTCCCATCACCATCCTGCGCAGAGGTAGGTAGATGGGTGACCAAGGGTTTGATCACCCTCACAGTTAATTTTCTTTGGTAGTGACCATTGTGAAAAAGTGTTGACATTATTTAGAGTTAAATAATGCCTGATAATTAGTGACGTTGTAGAACGTCACATAAAAATACCTCATTGATTGGACATATTTGGTAACATGTCGTGGAATTCTAGTCCCTTTCATTTCAGCTAGCATGATTGAGTTGTTCGACACATTTAACGAACGTCTGTTGGCGTTCTAACGAGTAAGAAACGCACCGAGAAATAGCTGCATGTGAGCATCAGTTCACACGGCAACTTTGACCTATCGACATTGGCTCATTTGCTATTGTAAACTGTGCTTTCCCGGTGCGAGTGAAGGTTGCTAACAGCATCAGCAGCAGATAACAGGATCAGGTTTTGTGCCGAAGCCCCGTGACCTTCATACCTAAAGCTGCAGTTGCTAATCAAGCTGCAACAACCCAACATTGTCCAAAGAGAGCATGATTGTGCAGTGGAACACTAGAAGGCTGAGACGTTGATTTACAAATGTTCCAAAAATGTTAAGACAGTTTGACGTAGGTTTTCATAGGTTAGGAAAGCCCAGTTCATTTGAAGCTTTTGCTTATTCGTTGTGAAGCTGCATTTCCTAGTTCTTAAATAAGAGCGCTATTGTTGCAAAGTGCATATTGGGAGTCATTACTGCGTGACTGGAATTTAACCAAGCGATGGTCATGCAGTACTCTGCTGTTGAAGAACAGAAAATAGCTATTGTTCATTGACTGAAGGAAAAGTGACACACACCGCTGTCACATATTACCCATCTGCTTTCATAATTCCCAGAACGTTGTCACTTGGTGATGGGCTAAAACTGCAAAGTCACCCAACAGCACTGTTTTTGATTGTGCAGCAGACACACGCGATGTTTTCTAGTCGGCAATAAGAAGGAAGTCAGTTTTCTCTTCAGGTCAAATGATTTTTCAGATGATTTAAAATGTCTAAAAAGTTCTCAATAACGTTTCTCACAAACTGCGTGTCTACCAAATAACAACACTCCAGTGCCACTACAAGAGTGATGCTTCGATCACACAGGCTTTTCTTTATTGAATAAGGCTTGTGATATTCTAATATATAGCCAACAGCACAGCGGCTCGTCTCTCAGTACTTTGACTTCCCCAGCAGGTATGTGGCTCTCAGCCCCAAGCCCCTTAGTTCCTCAGAAAGAAATCTTTCAAAACTGCTTACAAATATTTCATTTCATTTCATTACAGCTCAGTCATTTTATACAACAACTAGACACTGTAGTTTTGAGCAAACGTTTCTCAAATGAGAGTAAATCGTGTATCTGGATGGTGAATGTGGGATCGACTCAAAAAAATAAAATAAAAATAAATGTCACCCAGTGCAACATTGATTTGTTTTAAATCGTTTTTGGACAACAGTGGAGCTCTACGGCGCAGAGGAATAAGATACATCCAGCTAAATAAAACTTGCTAGTGGGACTGAGGGTTTTGGCCTTTTCAGCGGATTTATTTGGGTACAAAGCGTGCCATCCTAAAAAATACGCAGACAGACAGACAAAATAAGTGAAACACTCTGAAAAGGGGCTTTAACTTTAAAGTAACTAATCGCCCCTTCAGCTCAACACAGGGTCTGCAGTCGGTCTGCACGGGCCAGTGTGTGTTACCAGACCTTCCTCCTGACGACGGGAGGCTGTGCGGCTTTGGTGAAAGAGACTTTCTTAGGGATACGAATTTAGTTGTAATGTAATTAATATAATGCAAGGCTTTGTTCAATGTTATTGACTTTTATGTTACCACCTGCTCGGCCAGTCTAAAGAAGGGAGAGTAACAGGAACAGTTAACAATGTTATCGAGTCCAACACAGTGGCCCAAGCCAAAACATTCTACCATTGTGAAGCTTACGTTGTTGTTTATATTAGAGCTTAGACTGTGAAGTGGAAGGGTTGATTCTGTAGTCTTTTGTGATGTAGTGTTGATAAGCAGGTGTCTCGTCTAGTGTCTTTAGTCATTAGTGACGAGGGTCAACTTGTGACAGCTGTTCCTCTGGCAGATGTCGAGAGTCATTTGAGAATGTATTATGAGTCATCTGTAGCTGTCTATGTGACTTATTTCAGAGTTAATATGCTCTGTCATTCAGTGCTTTAGATATTTTGTAGCCCCGCTACTGAAAACATGTAAAACACGAAAAGGGGTCTGCGCACTGTAGCTCCCTTACGCGCAATTTACTGGCAAATCTAACAGTGATGTTTCGAGCTGCTGCTCTTCTTCAGACTTAGTAGTACACACAGAGGCGCCATCTTTAAATATACATGCCTTTCATCTGATAGTCACAAGATACCAGTGGAACTATATAAAGCCCACATAAGAAAAGCGCAAACGTACATCAACATATATAGAAGATGCTCACAGCACACAAGAATAATATCAGGCCAATGGCTGTCTGCCTGGCTTGATCTAGATGGATGTTCCTAAACTACACGCTCCAATCAGAATTTAGCTCATGAATTTAATTAGTTTTTTCAAAATGAACACTTTTGTGAACGATTTTGATTTCAAAACGGGACAGTAAAGCATTTACCACTTTGTCATGTTGCCTTTCCTTTTCCCAACACTTAAAAGACGTTTAGGGACCGAAGACACCAAGTGATGAAGCGTTTCAGGTGTAATTTTGTCCCATTCTTCCCGCGAACAAGTCTTGAGGTGTACAGCAGTACGAGGTCTTTGTTGTCGCATTTTGCGTTTCAAAATGCCCCACGCATCCTCTTTTGGGGACAGGTCGGGACTGCAGGAAGGCCAGTCCATCACCTGCCCCCTCTTCTTCAGCAGCCATGTCTTTGTAATGTGTGCAGTATGTGCTTTTGGACTCTCTTAGCATGGGCGTCCCTGGAAAAGATGCCTTCTTGAAGGCAGCGTATGTTGCTCCGAAATCTCTTTGCACTTATCGGCGTTCATGGTGCCATCACAGAAGTGTAAGTTACCCCTGCCAAGGGCACAGACACAACCGCATACCATGACAGACCCTGGCTTTTGGACTTGTTGCTGGTAACACGCTGGGTGGTCCTTTTCTTCTTTGGTCCAAAGCACACATTGTCTATTTCCTCCAAGAAAAGAGCTAAAAAACTGATTCGACAGACTGTGATGGTCCATGCCAGATGCCTCTGAGCCTTATGGGTTAAAATAAGGCTACCTTTTGGCACCGTAAAGTTTTAACTGGCATTTGTAGATGTCAGTACGCATTGTAGTGGTTGACAAAGGTTGTGCCCTTGCCCTTTACGCACTGATATTCCTCCAGATTCCCTGAATCTTTTAATTATGTTATGCATCACAGATGGTGAACTATTCAAATGCCTTCCTGCCTTTCTTTGGGGAACATAGTTTTTAAACATTTCAATACTTTCCTCACGCATTTGTTGGCAAAGTGCCGATTGCTGGGCCCATCTTTGCTCCCAAAGGACGAGGCCTTTTCCTGGATGCTGCTTTTATTGGCTGTTGACATCACCTGTTTCACATCACATCATTATTTAATTATTTTACTTCATTACTAACCCTGGATTTTGGAATGTGTTGCAGGCCTGAATAGCAAGACTGGATGTATATTTGCAAATGAAATGAAGTTGACCAGAAAAACAAAATAGAAATATCTTGTATTCATACTGTCCGCAATGACATACAAGTCAAGGTGAATTTAGAAATCACTGCTTTCTTTTTTTTTATTTGCATTTTCCATTCCGTCCCAACACATAGTGAAATGCAATCAATTTATGTTTAGCGAAAGACCACAGCTCCACTCACGGTAACAATCAGTAGGCCAGAAAACCACAGGACAGCATCAAAGACCCCCAATTTCACCACAATGATCTGACACAGTCCATAGAGTTACTTGACCCTGACCTTTTTTTCTTTCACCTTTCCATATCACAGGAATGGTCTGATATTCAAATCGTCATTCTGACCTCGTAGTGTGAGCGTACCCCGTGTGTGTGTGTGTGTGTGTGTGTGTGTGTGTGTGTGTGTGTGTGTGTGTGTGTGTGTGTGTGTGTGTGTGTGTGTGTGTGTGTGTGTGTGTGTGTGTGTGTGTGTGTGTGTGTGTGTGTGTGTGTGTGTGTGTGTGTGTGTGTGTGTGTGTGTGTGTGTGTGTGTGTGTGTGTGTCCAAAATAATTCATGACATATACAGCCTATAGTATGTTTGTACTCCTCAGGAGCAGAGAGTCAGTGTCATCTCTTATAGCCTTAAAAACCAGTGTATCTGAGAAGTGGCTATGTTGTGCTGGGCTTCAGCATAGTAGAGCGCTACTGGACTTGATATATCATGATTATGATTGGCACTTTTGAGTTCAGTGATCCCAGTTTTCGGGGCTCTTGTTGTTTTTCCTTTATATATCTAAGGCCACAGTGATATATCAGCATATATATGACCTTTTTTCCATTTAACAAGTAGCCCTGCTCCTGCCAAGATTGTCTTTTAGGCTATGTGTGCACACTGTTAGGTACTTTTTGAAAACTCTAAAATGTTGACATTTTAACTGTTACAGATAGCTAATTATAAAACCTTCAATTTTGGCTGTAGTTTTACTTTCATGGCAGCAGTCATTTGTAGTTTTGTTAATTGAAATGAACCTCTTTGTATCCACAATGTGATTGAATAAAAATCTAAATGACAAAAAAATGTGATAAATTGTCAGGGCAGGTTTGCTGTCACATGTCTGTCATGCAGCGAAATCGTGCTTTCGTGTTTTTTAACACACGTTTATACAGAAAAGCACCTCTGCATTCTCCTGTCCAAGGTTGTACATGTAGTCGTAAAAATAACAATGCGGTACTCAACCTTCCATATTAGATAAAGGTTAAAAACGGCATTTCCTCTTGTCAATATGCAGTCAGCAGGAAGTCTGCTTGGACTGCTCTGTGGCCACTGCCGGAATCAGTTCAAGTCAGTTCACTTTCACATTCAGGATCACCAAACAATGGAGAAGTCAAGAGGTCAGTAGAATTGGCTAATGGACAATGTGTAATATTCCTCAGCGTGGTTGTAAAAATGACCTCTGCCTTGGTGCTTTTTCCTGTGCATGGAAGATGAAGCGTGCATAATAGGAAGCCAGTCTCTTTAAGCCCCCCCGCAAGAAAAAAAACCGTTGTGAAAAGAAATGTGTTCATATTCCACTTTTTGGCTTTGTGTCAGCAAGACTCGTAGCTCGTTGCTCAATCTCCCTTCTACTCTGTGTGCCACTAGTTCCTATTAAAAAAAGCTTGAGCATGGGACCCAAACACTGTCTTGCTGTGACCCCCCCCCCCCTAAGATTCCCATAGCGTGCTAACGCCTTGTACCAAAGTTCCTCTTTACAATATGTGTGTGACTAAGATCAATAAACATTCCCCCTCCCTCTCCGTGTCTGCTCCTAAAGAGACGGTTATGCAAAGCCGGGCTTTCGTGCCTCGGTGCCCTCCTGCTCTCTCTCTCTCTCTCTCTCTCTCTCTCTCTCTCTCTCTCTCTC
>CM022485.1:27521753-27550610 GCA_011952105.1 Coreoperca whiteheadi | reverse complement strand
GCCACCCCACTTCTCCCTCTTGTTTTTTTTTTTTCTTCTTTTAAATGTGTATAAGAGAGGGCCTATAGAAATTTAAATAGAGTTGTAGTCTTTTTTTTTTTTTGCAGTGCTGGTTTTTGGTGATTTTTATGGACCCCCCCCCCCCCACACACACACACACAGACATACACACCATAATCTGAATTCACATGCGATAGTTAACACTGTGTTTGTTTTGTGCCTGGAAACCCCTTGAGATAAAATGACATTTTATCAGTGAGCATGTCAGCTTCGTGAACACAGTGTATGTTTTGGAAGGAGTATACTTTTTTTCCACTGTGTTCAAACTTTGACCAGGCGTACCATCTGTTTATCTACTAACACTGTTTTGAAGCACATTTTGGAAGCACAGTTCCAGCTCTTGCAAAAAGTTTAAGCATTTGAAACTTTTTTTACACTTGATCCTGGGCATAATACTGAGAAGCTCTCACTGAGGAATGTGCTGTAGTGTCTCTTTCTATAAAACACAATGAGAAAACCACATGCACTATAAGGGGGGGCGGATATTTCTCTCACTGGCCATAGAGCGGTCACTTTGGGGCAAGCTGACTATCCTCCTGGTTACTGTTTATCATGGAGCTGACTTTTGACTGCCCACTACCCCCCTGCAACACTTCAGCTCCTTCGGGAACCTGAGTGTTACATAACTGGCTACTACAGACATTAGATAAGTAAATGGCACGCTAACATAGGCCCTGGAGTCTAAGGTGCGAGTGAAATAGTCCAGTCTTTGTATCATTTCACTCTGTGGGAACTGGAGCCGTGAGAAGGGGGAGGGTGGGTGGTAACAGAGAAAGGGCTGAGTGGTATGGTGTATGAGGATGGGTTGTGCTAGAACTAGAGGGGTCAAACTCCACCTTTCTCTGGTCGGAAGAAGTAGTTTACAGGGTCCATGTAGACGGGGAAGCAAGCATATATTGGACAAATCAAGCCCCCCATCATTATGCTCAATAAAAGCCCTACTCTTGGCTGGTCCACACCAAATTATTCTAATCTGTTTGTGTTTTGCGCAGCAGTTAAGGTCATATATGCAGTATCTCCCCTGTCCTGAAGAGTGCTCAGATGACTGAAACAAGGACGATGGTTGATGAGAATTTTAGCTCCTCGTTCCCCAGGCTGTGTCAGTGACAGGCCGGTTGTAGTAGTGATGGGGTTTCTAGGATTTCTATCCCAGACTGACAATCTGATTGTGGTGGCAGCGCAGCTCAGCAGGAGCAGCTGCAGGTAGCTGCCAAGCAGAGCCACCTTTTCTTACCACACGGGCAGATCTGCTTCCCAGGGCTGTCATCCTAATCCCCGTCCTCTGCACTCTGTAATTAGCATGCCGCCATACAGCCTTACATAAACAGCACCTCTGAAACGGGCACAAACCACAAGTGCTCTTGACCTGGAATCTTTGCCAGTAAACAGATAAAGTGCTCAGCTGTATGCTAGGGTTGCCATAACACACTGGCAGGCCTGTTTCTAGGTATTGTTGTGTTGTTGCAGTCTGTATAAGTTTAGTTTTGCAATTGTCTTGCTTTCCTGTGGTGTGATTGACTCCAGCTGTGCAGTGAAACCTCAGTGTGAACCAGGCGTCTCAAAAATAATTACGCTATCGACTTATTGTTAACAAAAATACGATGGTGATTATTGCCTGTCGTGATATCGACTTATCATGTATGGACATGACCTCGATCATTTTGGCTGTCTTCGATATTGCCTATTGTGTTTACACGTGGGTTGTTTTTGTTTTTCTTTTAGATTAGAAAGTCACTACCATTTTGGCCAACATCATGCCAGAATGAACAGCAGGCTTTTCCCTACCATTACTATATTGCCTTATTTAGGATGTTTAAATGTGTTTTTCACATTCCATTTCCAATGTCGGAATATTCTTAAGAATGAAGTTATTCAAGGGGTGTACTTGCACTATTATGCTTATCATTATATCAGTGGCATAACATGGTCTTAAACTGACAATAATATCATTTATTGCAATTATTTCTGGGACAATATATCACCCAACAAAAATATCGTTATAGTTATCGTGACAGGCCTAGTGCAAACAAGCCAGGCTGCAACACAAATTGCATCCAAGCCTGTCAACTGTCAGCTGGTTTTCCTAATTTTTCAAATGTATTTATTTATTAATGCTGTATGACTTTGGAGAAAACAGGATGCCGACTTGGAAATTTGCGTCACCAACTGAACCTCCATGCGTTTTATGATCTTCTCTTGAAACTGCATGCTATCAGGTGACAAGAAGGCTGAGCACTTGGGGGTTGGGAGACACCGGACACACGTGGATGTGATGCATTTGAAATTTAAAAGCTGCAGTTTTGACCTATTTGCTCCATAGATCTTCATATGAATTTTACCTGATGGAGGCCTCACTTACTACAAAGTTCGTAAACTCCAGTGAATCTTATATGCAGGTGTGTGGGACCATAAACTCTGTGATAGAATCCTGCACACGGATGACCATGAGTTCGTACTCACTTCATTTGTTTTCAACGTTTTGGTCCTCAAGCCTTCATCAGGTAAAATTTATATTAAAATTTGTATGAATTATTTTTTTTTGGTTCTTTCCCCCGTGAAGTGAGAACTTTGTATGAAGTGTCCGGCAACAGCAATCATAGCTTGTTTGGAAAATTCACAATTTAAGTGAATAATTGACATGAACAGACAAGTTGAAGGCTGCTAGAGAAGTGAACTTTACCAACAGAAAATCCGATGAAATGCAGTTTTTTGTTTTTTTTAATGGTTTGATTAATGAGTGATTTGTGCGAAACAAAGTGCAGAAAGCCCCAACCATGAGCTGTTGGCACGAAAGATATGACCAAAATGATAAGAAAAAACCCCAAAAGCATTATGCTTGTTTCCTGTGCCCCGTCTTCCTACCTGCTCAGCGTGCAGGTCAACGTAGTTCTGCTCTTGCAGTGCAGCCAAGAAAGGAACTGCCTCATCTAACCCTCCCTATCCCATCACAAGCCTTAGTCACACACATGGCCCGCATCCAGCCAGCGTGTATTGCTTTCAGTCCCGTCAGTTCCCTTGTCATGCTTGAAGGATTGCTTCCAGCTCAGTTTATTTTAGTGCTGCTGCATACTCATGGCTACCCGGTTTAGCTAGTTGACTGTTGAGTTTGTTTTCGCACCACATCGTGTGTGTGTGTGTGTGTGTGTGTGTGTGTGTGTGTGTGTGTGTGTGTGTGTGTGTGTGTGTGTGTGTGTGTGTGTGTGTGTGTGTGTGTGTGTGTGTGTGTGTGTGTGTGTGTGTGTGTGTGTGTGTGTGTGTGTGTGTGTGTGTGTGTGTGTGTGTGTGTAAATCACTGCATGTGTGTGACAGTGTGAGGGAGGAGGAGATGGCGTGTGTATGTAAGCGCGGTGGGGGGGGGGGGGGGTGGGGATGTTTGGTAGCGGCAGCTTCAGCAAGCGAGTTATTAAGAAGCGCACCTGGTGGGATGGTTGAAAAGCAATTAGTGCATACTGGTGCAACTCCCACTTCCCCTGAGCTTGGCACTCAAGGCAGGAGTTTGCATGACAAGAGGCAGTTGACTTCGCTGTGCTTATCGCTCACATACGGATTGGCATGTTTCAGATTTCTGTTTCCCACTGAAACATATTAGCCGTCTTTGTGCGGTATCAATAAAAGAACAGTGGGAGGGGCGCAGGGCCAACCTAAAGATAAGCGAGAATTTCGGTCCGGCACGGCATGAGTCTCTGGTGTGGGAGGGTGTGTGTGTGTGTGTGTGAGAGAGAGAGAGAGAGAGATGTTGCGTGGAGTCACTCTGCTCGTGTTGCACGCCAGGGTGAAACGTTGTGTGCGTACATGTGTTTGTACATCAGGTCGTTGTGTGTGCGAGCTGTAGGATGAGGTGTATGCTCGAATGCGCGCGTGTGTCAGTGGGAATTTGTGCACACCAGTGAGGCCACCAAGTTCTCAGCTACCAGGCCAGAGATCTGTAGGAGGCCATTAAGGACTTAACTGCCTCCCAGCAGCTTTATTTATCAAAGGGATCCTGAGCCGGGCAGTTCCCCCAGCTTGACTTTCATTACCCTTCTAATGTGCCACAGGCAGTAGACAGCTAGGGATTAGCACAGGCTCTTTAAAAGGTTTCCACACACTTCAGTTTGTACAGTGATAAAAGGCTGAATTGTAGTTCTGTAATACAGTAATTCACAAAATACACAGAAGAGAACAATTCTGACCAGGTCAAGTGACTTGACATGACAAGACCAATGAACCCAAAGGGATTTAAGCATTTTTCTCAAAATAAAGATGGTTACTAAAGAGTTTCATAACAGAATGTTCTTTTGGAAAACAAGGCCCGACGTGATAGCGGTAGTAAGTGGAAAGAGACGTCCAATCCCCATGTAGCCACGAGATATCCGACCTGGTAAGAACATTTGCAATACAAAAGCTAAACATCTGCCGAATTCTAAAAGCCAATCCTTAGTGTCGTGCGCTGCATGTCAGGCCTCCTACCATAAAATAGATCATCCATTATGGCAATGAGGGAGTGCAACAGCGCTGCCCAAAGAAACCCATGCGACACAAATGTATTTTCTTTGGTTCGACGCCCTTACATACCAGAGAGCACTGCCAATTTAGCGTTTCAACTGTTAAATGTTCTGAGCAAATTTGACGGATCAGGATTATTATCAGAAATGTTTGTGCACGTTATTTTGTATGTACAGTAAAACAAAGAGTATTTGCTGATGTAGCTTTAGCAGATTTTTAAAAACTCTTAAATATTGCTATCCGTACATCCTAGTAAGTCTAGCTCTCTGTCAGGATAGGGGGATTCAAAGCGCTCATGAGGCAGCTTCTCTGCCACTGTCCCGGTGTTAATAACAAGTCTTATGCCTATTTGTGTAAGAAAAGGTAGTTTACTCAGTGTTGTGAGTGGTGTACTTATTGTATTTTCGCCGGGAAAGCACCACTCGGAAACAAACGTGTTTGCCATAGCGACAGCATTGCTTCCTTGTTGTCAAATGGACTTTGCATATGCCCACAACCAATAACTGAGTTTGGCCCCTAACGTGAAAATGTGAATTGCTGAAGTTTTTGAATAGTGTTTGGGGAGCACTGAATTCGCTGACTCAGCAATCTAGAGAGTTTTGGCAGTATTGACGAGTGCTCCATCACAGACACGACGATTTGAAAGACATTGTGCATTCCTTTTTAAATCCTACACTTGAAAGACAACTGGAAGTAACTTGGGCGACATGAGCCAAACTCCAACTGACAGTCTAGGAATCACAAAGTCGTCTGGGTTTGATAGCCATTGGCAGATGAGTCAAATTTTATTTTAAGGAACTGAATTGAATCCACCGTTTAGCCCAGTCACCACCATGCCTCCTCCATGTTTAGTCCTCCCCAATCTCTCACCACGAGCCGTTGGGATACAGGCGCAGGTGTTCATATGTATGTATTGTTTGTCCCCTTTTCTGTCACGCCAACCTTCCGCATGTTTTGACTTAGACGGCAGCCGATGTGGGGGGTCCAGCTCAGGGCAGCCCCGTCCCAGAGCTAAGGATTGGGGATTGGTCAGAAACCACGTGATGGTGCGTGTGAACTCGGGTCCCGCTGGGAATAGGCGTCTCACTCTGGCTGCCTCATGTTTGTCATGTTTTGTTAAGGCTGCCAATCTTCCCTTTGTTGCCGCAGACAGCAGTGACAAAAAGGAGAGGAAATGGAGAATCTTCCGTGATGGGAACAAGATCGGGTCATGAGGGGGAGGAAGGGCTTTTCCCCGGGGGAAGGGGTTCCTCGCATGAGGATCTGTGTTGCTTACACGTACCTACCACCCCCTGAGAACCTGGGAGTGTGTTTATGGGCTTTACTTCTACAGCAGCTGTGGTTTTTCAAGGTGCACTAGTGGAGATAAATTGCAAAATGACATAGTACTTATGAAGATGTATTACAATTGAGGTCTAATTTAGAAATATGGTTCATGACAGACCATTCCAATAGATGCAGGGATGGGAGAGTACCCTAAATTTGATATATGCTGCTCTGTCTTTCTTTGTAACAGAGAGTGAGAGATTTAGAAATTAAAAATGTAGGCATACATCAATACCTGGTGGCATTTATCTTAGCAAGATGTCTCCCACCAGTAACTCCCACTGTCGTAAAATCATTTCCGGCTCATTGGTTACACGTTGTGTTATATCAGAAATGACAAAGTATAGCACAGCATTGACATGCTATCTATCTCACCCCATGTTCCCTCGCTGCAGATTCAGGCTTGGTGGTTCCCAGCGTTCCCTATGAGCTTCACAAGCGTCTGCTAGCAGCTGCAGAGCGCTGGGGCCTGTCTCTTGAGCGCAGGCTGGAGACGATAGGGGTTTGTTCCAGTCAGATGGCTCTCACTCTGCTGGGCGGACCAAACAGGTAAGGAGTACCACTCTGGACTTTGGTCTAATGGGACAGCCTACCTAATGTATGGTAAGTGTGTAAAAGAACAAGTTAATCAGGTCCTGGCATACATGATGTACAGTACACAGGATGAAGAGACTGTAAACACATCCTTATTATTATCCATTTAATAACATAGAGAAGAGTCATTTGTATGATAAGAAGAAGAAGAAAAATGTGCAACAATGTGCCAGACATCCCTATCCCCGAGTAGTTATACAGCCGTTAGAGCTGGTCTGTCCCCCTCAGGGTTTATTTTCTGAGGAAAGCACTACAGCAAGCAGTCACACAGCAGGTTTAAGAACATCCTAATAGACTGAAGCTTTGATAATGAGTGGTGTAGTCTTATCTAACAGCTAACACAAAACATTCAGCTAGAAACTTGGGATTTGTTTTTGATCAAGAGCCTGGTCCGATCCTGCCAAAAACAAATCCCGAATCTCGCCGAACTCAAAGCAATGCTCCCCAACTTCTCCACACCCTCATTTCCCCTCGTCTCGTCCCCTTTCATCACAGAATTCAATTTAAGATTTTCCTGGTCTGGTTCCGTTTTACATTTCAAAACTTTGAGCCCCTTACTCGGCTCGGAGACCCCTCAGATCAGAAAATGATGTGCTGTTAAAAGTTCCACGGTCCAGGCTCAAAACCAAACGGCATCGTGCGTTTACGGTCTTAGCTCCAGCGCTGTGGAACAAACTCACCTACACAGACAGGCATTTGTATAATATTTTTATGCCTGTTTTAATTTTGCCCTTTAAATTTAGTTTCATCTTTCTATGTTTAGCTATTTGCACATTTGTTTGCTCTTTTTAATAGTAAGTTTTATCTGTATGGTATTGTATTTTGTGAAGCACCTTGTAACCCTGGTTTGTAAAGGCGCTACAGAAATGAAGTTTATTATAATAATTATTACGATCAAAGAACCTCAGCGCAGAGGCTCCTACAACAAACAGGTTTGCTGTCTAAGATCCTTTTCTCACTTTAGCACTGTAATATTGGCGTGTCTCAAATTTACACTGGAACCCACCGTGAGCTCAGATCAAGTTTAATTTTGTATTTTAATACCAGGATCACAGACTGCTCATAATGTGTATAGATATGCAAGCCTTACACCAAGCTTCCACAAATGTCCAATAATTCATAACTAATAGGATGTTTTAAAACTGTGATTATAAATAAGATGGTGAACGTAGTTTAGAAGCTTCAGCCAAGTGCCGCCTTTATTATCCCCTTTATCGGCGGACTGCAGCGTTAATAACAAAGTTATTAATGCATGGACTGGAGCAGATACGGAAGAAGAAATAACAGGAGGAGATTAGTAAGCTCACCAACTGTCTCACTAGTTACAACTAGATTCTGAATAGCAGCCAGTTAAATTTTTAGACAGTGCTATAGCTAAGTGTGTAACAGATAGCTATTGTAAAAATCAGCACAATTGGCCCATGGGCATCGATCTCCAGTCTATGGACAGGTTCTTTATCATAGCAGTAAATGCCTTCCTCGACTGTTTGAAACTAAAAATACTGAAATATTGGGAGCAACCTTGTCCCTGTTTTAACTAAGCTCTTTTTTCTTCTTTTTTTGCGTGTTATAAACCTAAACCATGTATCTAACAAGAAATATTAATAAGCCCAACTGTGTGAGATGATGATGATGTGATGTGATACACTGTGGAGTTTATTATGGGGGAAATAATAATAATAATCCCCCAAATTTAAAAAAGAAGAGTTTTTTTAAAATGGCAACAATTAGTAAGCATACATTAGTACCAAGGACTTGTTACACAGTGGAGATGCTTTGCTTTTTTACTAAGACTAGCTTTGTTGTTGTTGTTAATGTTTGTTAAAGCTGTTTGTCGGTTGGTTGTATCTCTGTCCCGTCTGATACAGATTAATGATGAGCCAGGGTTCTTTGTGAAGCACATGTGTATGTAGTGTTTTTAACTTACCTGTAGGTATGGCTTATCATTTTTACATATAGGTTGCAAAGTGATTGAGGAGTCACTGGTGTCCTTAAGTAATCTTGTCTTATTCTGTCCCTGATTGAGACTGGGTTAGAGTGGGATATTAGCCAGACAACGTGGATATGATGCAGTGTGTTTGATGACATACTTATTGTTTAACACATGCATGCTGCATTGGTTGTCTTTGTTTGTGGAGTAACTTTGTCATCTCTTGAATGTCCCCAGACTCAACCCAAAAAATGTCCACCAGAGGCCCACTGTGGTCCTTCTGTGTGGGCCACACATCCAGGGCGCCCAGGGCATCAGCTGTGGTAGACACCTGGCCAACCATGAAGTGGAGGTCATCCTGTTCCTGCCCAACTTTCTCAAAATGCAGGAGTCGGTCACCAGTGAGGTCAGCCTCTACAGCAGGACCAGCGGCAAGCAAGTGGCCAGCGTCAAAGGTGGAACCCACCAGCAGAGAGTATTTAGATGATTAAATCCCTGTCTACTCGGGATACAGTGGCACTGATGGCAAGGACCACGCTAGGTGTATGGGCAGAGCTCTGTCCAAAGTGATGGTTATACATGTAAACGTGATTCAGAGTGTAGTGTCAGTGTCCGTTCGTGTTGTTCTGTTGGAACAAACCAGCACAGATAAATGTTGCCCTCTAGTGGAGCAGCAGCACTTAAGGCATGACTCATGTTGTACCATAGTCGTTTATAGCTCCACACATTTTAAAGTCCTTTAGATAGACAGTAAAGATTGTTTTTATAGTGTCTCCTGGTTTCAGTTTTTAGCAGGATCACATGCACCAAACACTTTTTTCTCACACTGCGTCCACCAACTTTATTGCTCTTTTTCTTCCCCTTTTCCTCTATCCCAGACCTGCCAGCAAGCCCCGTCGACCTGGTCATCAACTGCCTGGACTGCCACGAGAACCGACTGCTGAGGGAGCAGTCCTGGTACCAATCAGCCGCTGACTGGGCGAACCAGAACCGCGCTCCGGTCCTAAGTATCGATCCTGCAGTCAGCGAGCAGCATCAGACCGTCGAGGCGAAGTGGACCCTCTCTTTGGGCCTTCCGCTACCTTTAGCCAAGGCGGACAGCAGGGTCTACCTCTGTGACATTGGCATCCCTAAGCTGGTTTTCCAGGAAGTTGGAATCCGCTACCACTCGCCCTTTGGATGTAAATTTGTCATTCCTCTGCACCAGGCATAAAAGAGTACCCACTGATATTGCACTCAGTTACAAATGGACAATAGGAGGGAATGGTCTTCTTTTCCACAGTGGGTAAAGGTACCATTGTGTATATGGCAATGGCTGAAGAGCTACTACATGACCAAAACAGTATTTTGTTACAAAGTGTATACAACTTAAAGACACGTCTGAAAGATTATGGTGTAGGTTTTTTTCCTCTTACCCGCCCCAGAGTTTGCTGCATGTTTGCGTGCGACACCTCTTGTTTTTGAGAGGGCAAGGTTTCCTGTTCTTTGGTGTGTTTTGATAAGGGCTCTGTGAATATGTTTACAAAATGCTGACCACTGTGAGTCTATCTACGACCTCTGACCCTGTGACCAGTCAGAGCAGCGGAGACACAGTTCCTGTTTCCTCCTTTAGATTGCATGTGCAGTCTGATCCTGACCCCATGACTGGGAGCACGGCTCAGCGTAAAGCTGTCTGCCAACCCAAATCTGCCATTCATCTGCCCCACAGTTGATGTCCATGTCCATTGTCTTTCAATTGAATGCAGTTTTTTTTTTGTTTTTTTACTTACTCAAATGGGTGTGTTTTGTCTAGACATGGTTGTAGCATGTTTCACTGAAAAGGTGATATTACACAGAGTCTATATTTGCATATATTTTTGGAATATGTCTCAGGAAGAATAAATGACTGTTATGTTTGAATTGACATTACATCCGATAGCACTCTTTCTGCACTGTCGGGTGTCCTGAGTTTATAACCACTGACACTGAAAATTAAAAGTGGTAGCAGACCCCCCCAGAGGATTCATTTTCTGTATTTCTGAAGTCTTGCAGATTAGACAGGAATATGAAGAGCACATTCCAAGGACCAAAAAACATGTTGGACCGGGTTCATGTCTAGGGATTATAGCTGGTTTTTCCATTTCCCATTTTGACACATCAGATTCAGCCACCTTCAGTGAAGTAACCACTCCAACTGACTTCCTCTCTTTTGGTCAGCGTAGTGATCTTCAGTTAAAACCTCAGGTCAGCAGAATGTCACCTTTCCAAGAACAAAGAAACCAGCCTTTTTGGCCTTACACTGGCAGCTATGCACTTTTGAAATTATCCAGGTAGCGATTTTTTTTTTTCAAAGAGCTCTTAAGTCCTTGTGCCGTGAACTTCTTTTCCAACCGCAATAAATACAATGGTTCAAGTAAAACACTCAAAAAAACAAACAACGTATAAATAAGTTAGAAAATAAGTGATAAATGATTGTTAGGCTTTGCAGGGTTCTCCCTAACAAATATCTTCACTTTGGATTGAATGAATCCTTTAATGCACTTCCCCAAACAAGCAGTCTCTGAACACATTTCTGTTTACAGTCCTTTTGCTACTGTGTGATGGAGGGTGATCAGTTTTGTTCAAAGCAATGGCCACGGCTGTTCTGCCCCAGATTGTAAGAAATAATCAAAGAATTTGGGGGGGAAACGAGAGTTTTTTCAATTGATAGGTGCCCAAGAAATCTGAGAATTGTACTTCTTTAGCTCCTGAGAGCTTGCCCCAACCGGAAACTGCTGACCAGGTATGCAAAGCCAGTAGAGGGGGGCAAAGTAGATGAAGCTTAATCTGTTGGTGCTTCTCCAAAGTTCTAAATAAGACATCTGAATATTAATGTAAATGAAATATTTAAAAGTTGCCTGAGAGCCTACACTCAGGGAAACGCAGGCAGTTTAAGACACTACAGCCTCGTTTTCTCTGTGCCGTGTCAGAACCACTATTCTCATCTCGGATCGGTTTGCATCTCGGTTTTCAGGAGTGTAGTCAACTCTTGAGCATCTTGAAAATATTTTGTACTTGAGGTTTTGCCAAATGTATTGCCAGGCTGCTTGGTTGTTGCTGACAAAGCCGCTGGTGTGAACGCAAAGTACCTTTTGTAAGCCTGTCAAAGAAGGCCTATGGAGAACGTGATCTTAAGACACATCTCACTGGTTAAACATTGCGCCTTCATCTTCTCACAGTTGCCGGTGCTTTAGGGTGATAGTGGGTGCTGCTGTATACACAAGTTAAATAAAAGACAATTCTTGCAAACACTGTGTGTAAACTGTGCTGGATCTGAGTCGTGGTGATTGATAAAAATACAACGCCTCAATTACTACACCTAATACTATTAGACGACTACTTGTAGTGGAGTATTATTTCTGGTAGTGACACCTTTTCACTTAGGTAAATATTAACACTTCTTCTACCGCTGCAATAAAGATGTACACATTCTAATAGGACTTTTTTCACAGCAGAAATTTCGACTTGTCATAGCAGGGAAAGCACAGGTGATGCTAATCCCATTAAGGACGGCTGTTTTCTATCCAAGCCTCCCAGAAAGCCCTGACAGCATGTGCAATGTACCAGGACCCTGAGACTGAAGCAGCCAAATGGAATTCAGCCATCATTCTTTTTTGTTTCTTCTTTTTTTTTTTTTTATCATTTACACTTGTGTTTTTCGTCCAAACGTCTGATGTGAAAATGTCAGCAAAAACTAGTTTTGGTTTAGCATGATGGACAAATTGCCATTATTTTGATAATGGTAGAAAGTAAGCCACATGCTTTACTCGAGGGCAGGTGACTTTGAGGCCTGGTGTCTGGAGGGTTGGGTTCTCCACTGCTTTCTGAGGCGTTTGCCAAATGTGTGAAAGCCTTCCGCGAGCTTTGGGGGCACTGTGCTCATTTATGTCCGTGGCCGTAATACGCCTGAAAGCATTTTAATATATATATATATATATATATATAGCATTACAAGCACAGGTGCATTTCATTTAGCTGTTCCGCTTCCACGATCTGGTGCCATGGTCTTGTGCATATTTGCTTACTTAACTAGTTTGCTGGGGTACTGGAAATAGAGTGGAGCCATCATGACTAATTCACTTGTACTCGTGATTTTCCTGCCATGATCAGTATGTCTAGTGTGAAAGCTATACCCGTTTAGATTACCCCACAAGGGGGCCCACTGTTGGACCTCTGTTTATAGTTGTTGTGTTTCATGGTGATTGGTTAAACATATTTATGTAGAAATGTTCAGCATGTGAACTTTGACATGGGAACCCTAAACAGGAAGACTATTCCCAAACGAATTTGCAGTTAATCACATTACCACAAGCCAAGTGGCATATAATGAATATGAGGTCCCCTGGGGGTGCTGGGGGACTTATTTTATATCTTTTATATCATATTGAATGTGTAACAGGAAAGAAAGGGCATGTTTTTGTAACAGTAGCATATTCTGCTGCTACTACACAGCTGTTTATCAGCCATTCTCCTCAGGCAGATGTCAATCAAAAAGCCTTTTTTGGGGAGTCCAGTTTGAACATACTGCGCTGAATTAGACATATATCCGTCCTGTTCGACCACATACCACGTTTTTACCCGGTTTGAAACGCAGCAGGCGGGCAGATAGCACCCACAGTAACAAGTCTGCCATCAGTTGACAGCCGCACCTGTTGGCCACACGGTTGTGCTCACAGACCGCTCGCCCCGTGGCTGTGCTGTTCCTCCGCGCATGCGCGTTCCGTTGACGGAGCGGAGACCATTTCCTCCTGCAGCAGGCCTCGCGGAGCTTCGCCTCACACACGCAAACGTACACACACATATGCAGACCGAGCACGGGCAACCGTCAAAGGAAAGCCGCGTTTGGGATTAACTAGCCTTGACGTCGCCAAACCTGGATGCCCCCCAGCCGCAGGAGTCAGACTAATGGGCCTTCACCGCTAGTTTGCAGCAACATCTGGTCGACACTGCAGTGGTATCTTTCGGGTGAGTTGCCCACGAGCGCAGTCACCGTTTTGTCTCGTTGTGTTGTTGCCGCTGCTGCCGCGGCAACGTTTTAGCTCGGGAGGCTTCGGCGCGGAGGAATGCCACCGTTTGGGCTGCACTGCTCTTGTCTTTGTGTTTTGGTTTGGTTTTACATCCACGCGCAACGTGTTATGTTTTGCGACCGACGAGTTTCACGGCACAGAGCTAGCGCTGAATCTGTCTTGAGAGCGTTTTAACGTTAGCGCTAGCTGCTAGTCAACATGCAATGTAACGATCCATTATCGGACACAATTTATTCTGCGTCTTAATAGACCCCCCCCCCCACCTCCAGCCGTTCCCCAGTAACGTTATATTCATTAGGTCTGACAGTGGAGAGGCAAACACGAACAGAACAAGGCAGCGGCTACGTTTGTGTTGGTAGTTTAAGTTTCCTATCATTACGGTATTGTTAAAGGGCGATTTTGCGGCTGTGCCCGAACCCTCCGAGTCACCCACCTTCCTCTGCCCTTTTCCATAGTCGGACGCTTTGTGGTCTTGATCTTTACCTTTGACTCTGTTCTCTGACTTCCATCCGTATGTGTTGACACCGTGTGGTCCAGTAAGTTACTATAGGGAAGCCCAGAGCTAAAGCTGGGAGTCAGTAATATATGCAACCATGCAGCATTGTGTTACAGGCGGATGCGCCGTTTGGGATTTGTGTAAAATGCCGTGGAGCTGACCGTAGAGTAGCGTATCGTTGAAATAGTAAGCACGCGCAGATTAAACCCGTGCTAATACCGTTGTCTGGCTTCTTGGTATTGTTTTGTATTTTACTGGGAAATGAGGACGTACGACGTCAGTAAAAGCACGGCTCTGTCCGATAATGGACCTAGTAATCTTAGCCGCCTCCGCGCTGCACTAAGTTAGAACAGGGCTGGAGGGAGCTGAGGTTCAGCACCTTACACTGAAACGACACTGATCCGTATCTCACCACTGATATTATCGTTTTATTATAATGTGTCTTCCATTATTAGCCTACATTATTTAGCATTTGTCTTGGTTTTATGTATCGATATATATATTCACTGTATATAAGTTAATGGTGAAGGGACAGTGCTACAACAGAGGGTTCCTCTTGATGATGACAGCAGATAATTGAAAATAAAAACACTGCTGTGATGATACTGTTTATCCCACAGGGAAGCAGTTTTTCTCCTGCACCCTTCCACAGGGAGGTCAGAGGACACCTGAGCATGGATGCTTGCCTACAGGCAGTAGTGTGAAATGCATTCAAAATAAATTGGGGTATTGTTAAATGTTGTTTATTTCCCGACTCAGACCAGCACGAAGCCTGCTGTCCCTGCAGCTTTGGCCTTGTTTGTTAAAGTTCCTCACTCAGTACCTGAAGGTAACTGACTGACTGAAGTGTGCATACCGTTGCAAGCTGTGGCATGAAAGACAAAAGTGATGTAAAGTAGTATCTGTAGTGCATTGTCACTTCACATATTGTTCCCATGTACATTGGGCGAAGGCTGCCTGACTGTTTCGCTTTGTAACACGCCTTATCGCTTACAATCTTACTCTTGGGTTGTTTCAGGGAAATCTTACGATTAGCGTATTATCTCAACGTCAGTGCTTGTTATCTGACATGTTACTGCCCAAAATCTTAAAATATCAGCCCTCCAGATCTTGTTGCGTATTGTAATAAGTGATTGCTACAGGCAGTTTGAGGCTGGCTAGCAATTGGATTTTGCATTATAATCTGGATAGAGACATTGGCAAGTGGACTGTCTGAGTTGATAGCTAATTACTAATTTTGATGGCCACCTGTCTTAACTGTTGCGCTGATTACAGTGAGTGCTGACGAAGCAGCATGACAGCTTTTGGGTTTTCTATTGGATCAATCTGTTATCAGGATTGGTTGGAGCGAGGTGGGGGTGTGAGGGCTTGGCATTCATTATCCCCAGAGGAATCTCGTGAACCAGACTGCAACATGTTAGGACTCCATATGGTGCGTCTGTCAGGGCTAACCTGCTGCCGGTATGCTAGGATGTCCATCGTGGTGCTTGGAGGGTCTGTGCTGAGATTAGTTTCAGTCAGTGCCTTTTTTCTTGTTGGTGCAAGAATTGTAATCCTTTTTTATGTGACAAGATTTGAAGCACAAAATGTTTTATTTCAGCACAGTGTGTAATGTACCCGTCCTCTAAACGCAGCGTGACTCAGCCCTGGTCTCGGTAGTCAGACTGTACAGCTCTCCATCTGGGAAGTCAGACCCATCTAGAAAGGTGGCAGAAGCCTCACAGATTAAATCTTCGACCAGCGCTAAGTTCTTCCCTTCCCCATCTTCTGATTGCCAATAGCCTGCTCCCCATCTCACTGACTGACTGACTGATGGCTAGATCGGAGTTGTCTAATTGAGGTGCAGCTTGATGAGGACTAGAGGTGACAGGACATGTCTCCAAGCCCAGCTACATGTCGGCTCTCTTCTTTTTAACGATGAGTTATGAGGAGAGAAAAACGCTGTCTTGTCCGATCCTTAAAGCTGCGAGGAGCTGAGCTGGGTTACTGTCTTATGTTAAGCTCTGAGCTTGGCTCATGTGCTCAGCAGGGAAGTAATGGCTCCACTGTCTACACTGACCATCTCGTTGCACATTTGATGCCTGTCCAAAGCCCTGCTGACCTCAACACAATGACCGCGTTTAGTTCGTTTTTCTCCCCCCCACCTCCAGTCTCGTCTCTTCAATGTCTCTTTAATCAGCAAGTGCAATAACAGCGGAGGGATTTATCATGGTGACTTTGGTGTAGAGCTTAACAGTATAGCGACACTCATGAGCAACAAGACATCACAGATGGTGAGACATACTCCGCACGGTAGGCTGTATCACTCTGCATAGATGCATTCAACAGCCTTTACGCGATGGCTGTCTGGTATAGTGTGTTAGTAGCTTTAAAATGAAGTGCGCCGAGCTGTTAGTGCGTGAGTCTTTATACCCCCACACACTATGATGTATTTTACCGTGTCTGATAAGGTGTGTGCACATTCCGGGCTATGCAGGTTTATAGTACACTTTGAATGATGCAAAGCGGCGAGCGGTGCCACAGTCCACTTATTTAGGAAGTGATAGAAAGTGAAACTGTCAGCACATCTGCACTGCACCTGCAGTGCTTCCTCTTTTTAAACTTTTGGAGAGACAGAATAGATGTATCATATACTATACATAATACTGTAAATAGTTTCATTGACTGTCAGCTGATAAGCGACCAATGTCTTTCTGGCCGATTGTTGTTTAGAATTCTACTGTGTTGCCTGCTCATCATACTACTATCAGATCATTGCTAGTAGTGTGAAGCAAATATATAGCACATTATATTTTTACCTATGGGATCCCATTAGGGCTGCAACTAATGATTATCTGAATTATCAATTCAGATATCAATTAGAGTGAGAGAGTCCCCAACGTATGCCGTTGTTTAGTAAAAGCTTGTAAGTGCACCTGTTGCTGCCGATGTCATTTGGTGCCTGCTGCTGCGAAAACGGAACTTTATAAAAACCTAGTGCTGACGAAGAAGGTCAACACATACGGACAGAAAGAGAAACGGAAAGACCGCAAGCCGCTGTGTGTGCGCTGTGCAGTAAGAGACAGAGGTTGTAGGTGTGTGGGAGGGAAAGCAAGGTAAGCAGATAAAAGTAGTTTGGGAGTAAACACTAGAATTAGGTGGCGAACGAAGTAGAATTTAAAAAGATGAAATAAGAATATATTTACTAGAAATAGTGTAATGTATTTTTTTTTTTTTTTTTTTTTACATATGATTTCTTTAAGTCCTTGTTTTTTTTTCTTTTTAAGTACATTGACAAGAAACACCAGCTTTCAGCACCATAACCGTACATCAAGCTGTCAGACTTAATAATAATAGAACATTGAGGATAAACCTGGCCAGGCTGCCTTAAACAATCAGTACTTGAGAAACAAAGACCACACTCATCGTTGGTCCTAAATATTTTTCCCACTGCTGTGTCACTACTGTATATTCTTCGTTCAGCACCTGCCAAGCTGTGGTAGAGACCACCCCCCCATACCCTCCTTCCTAGTGATCATGCTGCCCAGTAGAGTAGTGACATTGTGGCTGCCATCTTGTGAGCAAACTCTGTGAGGCCTCTCCATCTGGGCAGCGACTGGTCAGTCAGGCAGCTCCTTGACGGCCGGGAGGCTTCAACCCCACGCCTGCTGGCTAGCTGCACAATGTAGGCAATGAGCAGTGCCGCAGGCCTGCCACATGCCTAGTCTTTCACTACGCCCACGGCCTCCTGAGCTTTCCCACTGGGAACGGTTTCCTACGAGGAGAATGATAATCCAACATTTAAGCGTTTCTAGAACATGCCATTTCAGACTGTCAGCTGTCATAACTGATGGTGTATTTTAACTCTTTGCGCTGTTCATGTGTTGCTACTGGACCTGTGGTGGCGTTCGAAGTTTAGGGACTCCATCTGTGCATCAAAGAGAAGCGTTTTCATTTCGAACACATTGCAAATGTTGCAATACCGTATACCGGCATTATGCCATCGTCAACAAACAGTATAACCAGAAATCTAAGTTATTTAAAAAAAAAAAAAGTCTTATTTTTGTTTTGCTTGCTTCATTTAAAAGGTAATGTTATGGTGATATGATAATATAAGGAGCCTCATCTGTCAGTTGACAATCCCCACGACCCCCACCAGTTCCTGTAACCTGCAACTGAAATGTTTTATTATCCACATAACGATTTTCTACCTGAGGTGATAATTCAGAAGTGGCATGGTGAAGAATTCCACATCTCAAAGACAGAAATCAGCCAAAGCTTACCAAGTCACCAGCTTTGACTATGGCCCTTCTCGTCCCTCACTTACCACCCCCACCTATACCCAGAGCTACCCCGTGGTGCAAACCTGCACCACACAATGGTTTGTTGTTTAAATGACAGATCAGCAGGCTGTGTTTTTTTTGGGTTGTGCCAGAGCTGATTTTAATTAATGAGCAAAAAGGAAACATTTCAGCTGAGGGAAACAGTTGGACACTTCCTCCTTTGAGCTGACCCATGCAGAAAAGCTGAGGCCTGGAGCTTAACTCGCATTCAGCATACTTTTGACCATGTCAAATAAATGACCCTGTGGCACAGGTGAAATTACTAGTGGTCGCCGTTCATAAAGACCTCCAACATTAGTCAGTCAGTCAGTCATTTTCTACCGCTTGTTCCCGTTAGGGGTCGCGGGTGACTGGAGCCTATCCCAATGACTTCGGGCCTTAGGCGGGGTACACCCTGGACAGTGGCCAACTCGTCGCAGGGCTGACACATAGACCGATAACCATTCGGAAAGGGATATAATGTTCGAACAGCCAACTAATTGTGCACCAATACGACATTGATGTTAAAGATGTTTGTTAAATTTGACTTCGGAACCAGCAGCTACCTCCTGCATAAATGCACACAACATAGACAAACACAAACATATGTACTGCGGGACACTGTTACTGTGTCAAATTCTCACCACATTGCAATACCTCGTGAATTAAAATGATATTCTTGGGCTTAATCAGTGTGGAAAAATAAACACGTAGTCTGTCAGATGTTCCTGTAGCTTGTTTAACATTCCCTGTGAGTCCTGCACAACTTACAGAGCTACAGTAAGATGGAATCTAATAAGAAAAACATTGATAGGGAACGTTTAATGTTATATAACTAGCAGCTGTATTGTAGGTTTGTGATAAGGGATTCCAGCCACAGGATGATTTGGGTGCACAGACTTGTGCTCCTTTCAAATAAAAATGTGATAAGTAAATAACGCTATCAGCACAGAATAAGGTTCAGCTGATAACTAACCCCTTTTATACAGCGTGCTCAAGGCGGGAAAGCTGCGCCGTTATTCCGCCTCGCCATTCTGTATGAAATGTACAAACATGGAATGTTAGGGGGCCATTGTTGTTGAGCCAGCAGCGGGGGTAGTAACCGAGCTGAATCATAGTCTGTGTAACATGGGAGACCCGGCAGGACAGGACAGTTTTGATGACGTGTTCTGTGTGCGACCCAACACCTATCCTACAGCAACCCAAAATGTTTGTGAATTGGGGAGGCAACTTGGTCTGGGAGCTCCTTACCCCCCCGACGCATATGTTATACGTCACGCCTCTTTCGCTTCCGGAACACCGGCTTGCTATCTAAAATCACACATTGGGGCAGCGTTATGCCGCCATTGTTTGGTTCAGTGTAAAAAAGCAAAGTCGGTGTGCTGACGAGTTGTCTTTATGGCAGATCTCTGCTTTAAAACGGGCTGCTAACTGCTGCTTTGCATGAAATGCCAGTCTAACGTAAAAGGTGTTTTGATCAGCAGTGCTGCTTTCACATTTCCATTTGATTTTGACTGAATGAGCCGTTTGTCCCTCATATTTCCTACTGGGAAAAAAAGTTTTCCACCCTTTGTGCCAACATTGCGATTTGCTGGTGTGAATAAATACTGTGAAGCAAACCTGTGAATATCAATCACTCGCTGTCATCTGGTAAGACGCCTGATAGCATCTTGTCTTTTGTGATCGATTAAGTATTGCTTCACACTACTACTTGATAGTCCAAACAGTCGCCATTGTCGTTTTACTGTGTGAAATAATAATGCTGATAACCAAGACTGTATTTTCTCACACCTCGTGTCCAAACCTCAGCCTGGTTGCGGGCTGATTTGGTTAATGTTTCATGCCGTCTGGCTTGAAAAGCTATTTATTGTCTTGTGATGTTTCAGGTTTAAACTGCCTTCATCTTGCCAGTGTGCACATTGAGAAACAAATTCAACCCCTTTTTTTTGTGTTCAAATTGTGCATTTAAAAGTCATAGCAGAAGGCTTGACTTGAAACATTTGGGCGATTATGATGTTACGTCCTGTACCTCGTGATGATTGAGATGTGTCAATCGGTTGTGATTTTTGCTATGCAGTTTTATACGGAAGCAGCTGTCCCTTTTCAGTTTGAGGACAGTGGGAGGAAAACTGGTTTAGGTCAAAGTTGGAGTTAAAGGATTTTCATTGCAATGAAGTGCCTTGATTTGTCTGGTATTTTTTTCATCTTAAAATGGACATTGCCATCTAGTTGTTATGCCTATAAACTGTTACTAATTGAAACTCCCAGAAAATGTACTATGTCACTATATCTATCGATCTCTCTCTATCTATCATCTCGTGATGTACACAACTTTATCCATATCTTACAGTGTGTTGATTCACAGTATGGTGTCGGGCACATCGGAAGTATCAAACTAATCTCTGACCTCTGGACATGCGTTCCTTTGCCAAGCAGCAAGTTGATTGTACCAAAGACCTTTGCCAACATGTCATTTATATATGGGGCTTCCCCTTCTTGCCTCCACTGTCTGATCACTCTCTCTCCATGCACAACAGCAACACCAGTGTCCTGGTTCACTGAAGTCCTTCATATTTAGGCCAATACGGGGAGATAAAGAGGACGTAGTGCAGTCAGTACAAAGTTGATAGCGTGTTTTTCCATGTATAGAGCTATTAAACTCTGTGGCCATTATTGTGAATGTCCTAAAAGGAATACAGGATGAATCACTGATGATAATGGCAATGGATCCTGTCTCAGCAGGGAGATTCCAGTGCATCCTCTTTTATCTGCCATTCAATGCACTCCAGAGTAGTTTTGGTGCAATTGAATCATCCGATGCAGTTCAAAGATACAGTAAGTGCCTCTGCTTTAATGATGTCACAGAGAGTGCTGAGAAGTAAAGTGACCTGAATTAGGTCTACTCTAACACAGGGGTTTCTATTTAAGGACGATTCTGCTTTATCTTTTCTGTGTGTAGAATTCCCTTCAGGCTATCTTTTTAATAAAAGCAAAACAAATTTCCTGATGTTTTCAATTGAGAGATTAAACCAGAAGATCTGCGCAGTGTAGAGATGTGGCCTACATCTGGGAATGTTTCTGCTATGCCAGCTGATGAGCCCCATGGCTTACTGAGAGGCAGCTAGCTGGATAGATGGATGCATATACATATACAGAATGATGGATTTAGACAAGGGCAGATGGACAAGTCTTTAGGTCTCATCTTTTACTATTTTATCATACATGGAAATCATCATGGTACTTCAGCGCTTGAAATGTTGAAAATTTAAGAGAAATGTGCAGTTAGAACTCTGAATAATGGTTGCAGCTAAAACGTTTTAAGATGTTTTGCTGTCACTGAAGAAGGTGGCACCGTATTCTTCACAAGTATCAGAGAATCAATACTTTTGATTATTTATTTTGATTCCCGTTAGCTGCCATATGTAGGCCAATCAGTAGGGACTGGACAATAGTAATAATAAATTGTAGTGACATACCATTATTAGAAATACCGACAGCTGGATGTGTAATGAATGCAATAGTCTCTGCTCACCTGGGGGAAGCCAGTGAGGGATTGTATCTGCTCTAGCAACTCTTACTGGTTGGTCAGAGTGCCTGGATGGGTTGGTATCTGCTGGGAAGTCTGTCCATGTTTTTCTTGCATCTATGGCTTTGATATTGTTAACACAAAATAACCCACATTTCTGAATGTGTCCACATGACTGTGCTCTCTTCTCAGGCTGTGGTAGCAAGGCCATTTAAAAGGTACTGTAGGCCTGTTAATAATATGTTACCGAAATATTAGTATGCTGTTGTGATTATTTAATACTAGTGGTTATTTATTAGGTTACCTAGTAGGGTTGGACTGATAAACAATTCCATCACCAATGGCTGACAGCCATTGACCACTGAGCCTTCTGCCATCTTAACATTGTGATTTAAAAGAAAATAAATAAATCAGTAAAATGCTATAGTATTATACCAGCAAAGACATATGGATACTGTTTACTGTTGGAATTAGTGACCAGTACAAGTGCTGTTTCCATGGAGTTGTGAGTGTCAAAGTAGCACACTGCAAATTAACACAGCAGGAGAACTATTATTTCTCAATTTTATTCCTAGAATGAACTGTTTACTGATTTATTTTTAATTTTTTTCATGCAAATGCTATATCTCGGTGAAGACCTTATCCAGGATATAACTTTCAGAACATTAATGTGCATGTGAATACATTGTTCCTCTCTGTCCTGTGCTTGGTGCAGGTTGTGAATAATATAAATCGTTTTGCCACCCGATACAGAGTTTCTCCCCGGAAATTGTTCAGCCAAGGTGGTAAGCCACACAGAACATAAAATGCCACAAAGAAGACAGTAAAGGCTTAGTAGAAACTTGTAGTTTTGAAACTCAACTATATATTCCTTTTTTTAAAGGAAAAGATGTTTGTTTTTGCTTTTTAATACCCAGAATTCAATATGGCACGTAAATGCATTAAATGTGTTTAGTTTTGACATAATATTTTTTTTATTCAATGTAAGCAATAATTTTCAAAAAATGACACCAATTAGTTGTTCATTTTAAGAGGCATGTCTTATTTTCTCTCTTGCATATTTACTATTGCTCTTTAATAAAGCAAAAGTATTTCTTATCCCATTAATCGATGGAATAATTGGTAGAACACTCGATGACTAAAATAATCGATAGCTGCAGCCCTGCTGCAGTTGAGTGTTTTTGTAGTTCTACGGACTCTGCTAACCCGCAGACTTTCGTTTGTTTTACCTCACTCACAATGACATTCACACTTCACATTCACACCGGGTCTCTCATTCCAGCCTTTCACCCATTCCGACTTAATCACACACGTGCTCAGTCTCTCGCACCCATACAGACCCATGTATTATTACTTGGTCGCTTTCTCTCTGTCTGTCTGTCTGTCTGTCTGTCTGTCTCTCTCTCTCTGTCTCTGTCTCTCTCTCTCTCTCTCTCTCTCACACACACACACGCAGATCAGCTGCTGTTCTCGCTGAAGTCCTAGCCTCAGGAGTGTAGACCGTTGGGTTAGCAATGGAGGAATGTAAAGCCACCCGTCTCAAGTTTCTGCAAAGCTCCGTCTTGAGTCTCCTGGGAACGTAAGAATGTACTAACCATTTAGGATACGCGGGCCCCTCCCTGCATATTCTTTGGCTTGTTTCAGTGTTTACCTCATTGAGTCAAGTGGAGGGGCAGAGTTTGGATAAATGTTAGGTTGTAGATTATTTTCATGGTGGTTGCCAAATATGCTTCCTGCATTTCTCAGCCAGGCAACCAGAAGATTGTATATTATTATTGGCACACGAGGCTCTTCACATTGTTATTGCAGTAATAGAGTACTATTCTGTTTATATTCTTATGTAAAGCAATGTTCCTGGACCAGTCCTGAAAACGGTTATAAGCGTAAGGCCATGATCTGTATACATTGAATGGTGTGTTGTTGGTGAATCCAGCACATGGTTGAAGTCTTATACTAATACATTATTATATATGCTGTGTTTAACTGCATATATGCAATGCACAGTCAGGATGTTTGCTCAGGACTATCAGACAGGTCTAAGGATACCAGGAAAAATATTCCCATTTGAGAAGCTGGAGCCAGAGAAGTGTGGCATTTTTCTTAAAACGACTCCCACAACAATTAACCGATTTGATCAAAATGGAAGCCGATTGATTGACTAACCCTTGTTGTTCTAAAAATAACCAGTAGTTTATTACTATTAGCATTTCAAAGAACCCGAGAGTGTCCCAGAGAAACACTAATGCTGTGTTCACACCTGTGGTTCAGTTGAGCCAGCGATTTATTTTATTTGGACCGGACCAACAGAAGTGCACTACAGGTGAGGACGGCGTGCTACTCTGGGACCCTGGGATGGTCTTGGATGCGGTTTACCTTGCAGGTGAACATACAAGCACATGCAGAGTGAATAGAGAATAGATGTGTTTTATTTTAAAATTATGATGATGATATTATAGTGTGATATAGATTTATGGTCATACTGCTCAGCCCTATTTACACAGACGTCTCTTTGAAGGTGGGGTTTTCGATTCCAATCCAATACACGCCTTTTTGTCAAAATCAGCAAATATCTCCTTACGGTCCGCTTAGCTGTCGAGTGTGCGCTGAAAACGCATCTGGTGTGTCTACACACAGCCCTGGCTCTGTAAATGTGAAGCAAACAAAGTGGCTCGGACCGGGTCACACAACACTATTCCTGCCATGATTTGTGTGTCAGGTAGCGGACATTCAGCTTACTTTCTAGTTTGCCAAGATATGCTGTTGTAGTGATGTTCGCTATAGTAGCAGGAGAGTTGTGAGCAGCGCTGTCTGGAGATGCTGTGCTGCTCTGGGAAACCGTCTGGTCCTCTCTGGCTGTTAGCCTCGCAGCAGCAACTGTAGAGACAGTTTGCTAACCCACAGCTAACGTTAGTTACATTACTTGCTGTGTCGTTGTTCGCTCTGTCATGGAATTGGATTTCTCCAGAATCGCATACCCCACCTTAAGACTGTATGCCTGTCCCTGGGCTGTGAGAATGAGCAGGTTATCACTCTGTGCTTTGGGTGTGTGTGTGTGTCTGTGTGAGTGTGAGGCTTTTGTGAATTTACTGAAGAAATCCCCGAGCCCTGCTCTCCGCAGGCAAGATTTGCAGTTGCTGCCTCTACAAACATTAGGAGAAATTCTCCTCTGTGATGCCTCTTGTGTGTTTCACACCATTACCATCACCTTTTTAACCCAATGTCCTCCTCTACAGGTGAAAACAGACTCTGAATGTGGTGCCCAAATGTTCATTGTCAGCTTAAACAACACACTCTGTAGAGCACACACACGTTCAAATGCTGAAACGCAGCTGTATGTTCGTTTAGTCTACATGCCTTTGTTCACTGTGTTTTGGGTTTTCTTTTCAGTTTCAGCTGATGTTGGTTGGCTTTGTGTGTGTGGGGAAGCAGAGTTGTTTTCTCCTTTTTGATCAAGCGAGGTATGGAGTGTAGACGAATCTGTCTTCCAGGTGAGGTAGGCTACCCCGAGCAGCAGATGCAAAGCCAATGATGAGAGTAAGAGATGTCGG
The DNA here is from genome assembly GCA_011952105.1 of Coreoperca whiteheadi. Lineage (NCBI taxonomy): Eukaryota > Metazoa > Chordata > Actinopteri > Centrarchiformes > Sinipercidae > Coreoperca > Coreoperca whiteheadi. The sequence continues at coordinate 27,525,299 of CM022485.1, read as the reverse complement.
TGTGCACATGATTGTGCTTGCTTGTGTGAATCATTGCTGTATGTGAATTGTTGATGTATGATGTGTGGTGCATTTTTTTTTTTTTTTAATAAGTGCTTAAATTAGGGCGCACGGTATATGAGGAGAAGTGACAATACATGCCTCAGTGTTTGGTCAATGACTCACACACATTCAGACACCCACGCAGCCCTCAGACCTTCACTGATATCCAATATATACACAATGTACAACGTACTATCAAAGTGGCCTTGCACTGATTTACATCTATCAGGCAGTTCTCCTTTAGGCTAATTAGGCTAAATTTTTTAATCAAGCCTATGAAAAGAAACTAATGACCTAGTTAACATTGTCTCTTGGGTTGTACTATTGTGGCTGAAAGGGTGATGATTAACTGGTTATTTTGCTAGGTATTGTGAGGACAGTTTATTACTTTTATCTCTCAAAAATCTGGGGAACCGAATACTTATCTCCTTGTATTTTATGTCAGTGTATCGACATTTTTGGCAACAGGCATTCCTATTATGAAGACCATTTTTTTTTTGTTAAGTGAATGCCCATAGTTCCACGATTATTATTCATTGACTCTGAAATGGTGATATGTAGGGGTGTGTCATATCCTATCATTCAAGATAATACCGGTCCAATTTTTAAGATGATTTAAAACAAAAATCATATCGTGATAAAGGCAACATTCCGAGCTGAATAAGGAATGACGTCGTGCCCTTATGCACAGCAGCAACAACCATCGCTGAAAGCCAAAGTAACGTTGCTAGCGTTGTTGTGCCGCCCCATGGTGGAGGAGTTGGTTCCAAAAAGGAGAGCGACTTAAGTAGTGTGGAAGTGGTTTGGTTACAAAAGCTCCAGCAGTGGTTTCCACACATAGACTTTACTCAGTCGAGCCCCAGGTAAATTAACGACGCCATCCGCGACCGATTAACTAGTGGTCAACCTCCCCTCGCTCGATCCCTCCCATGCGGTCTACTGACAATCGCTCATGCTCTGCAGAGAAACAAAGTTTTTAGTAAAAGCTTGCAAGCGCACCTGTTGGTGCCGATTTCATTCGTTGGTTTCAATTGTTTCGTTAGGCGAAGTCCTTAGCAACAAGCCTCCTCCACACGCTGGTCGCCAGCTGCTGTGACAACGGACTCGCGGGTGGAAAAACACATCCAAAGCACCTTCGTGTTTTTAATCGACTTTATAAAACATACTGCTGAGGAAGAAAGTCAACACGTTCAGGCAGAAAGGCCGGTGTGTGTGCACTGTGCAGTAGGACACGGAGGTGTGTGTGGGGAAACGAGAACTGAAGGATGAAATAAAAAATAAATTACTGGAAATAGGGTAATGTATTCTTTCAAATATTATATACAGTATATCTTTTCAATAGAGAGATATCATTTTTTATTTATTTATAGGATTTCGTCATTTGTCAAGAATATCGTTATCGCTGAAATATCGGGATATTATTTTCAGGCCATATCGCCCACCCCTAGTGATATGACACGATGGTGACATTAAAGTAATGGCAACGTTTCTTCTAATAAACAACATTTGTTGTTGTCTGACATGTAAAATGTATCCGCAGTTCTGCACCAGAGAGGTTTTCTAAGGAAAAACCTGTTAGACGCTTCAGAGAGTACCATCATTTCACTTCCAGCCACTGTGTGAATATTACGCGTATGGTCCAGAACCGTACGGTATGCGACTTCCTCGGATCGGTGCGCCTCGTGACCCAGACTATTGTCAAAAAAGTCTATGTCGACTACTCGCACCCGCGGAACAGAAGTTTTACCCAGAACAGTTTGGCAGTGCATCAGTTGCTGTCTGTAGCATGCTAGTCGGCTTAGCCCGGTTAGCCAAGCTCACGTAGTGTCGCTGCCTCCGAATGGTTAAACCCAAGTGAGGGACCAGAGCTGGAGGATCCTCCCGTGACCTTTAAAGCCACTGTACGGGAGCAAAACATAACAGCCGACATGGTTCAGTTGAAGTTGGGTTTGTTGGTGGAAACGCTTGAAACGAGACAAAAACAGACAGGAAGGCGAGTCCTTCTCCCTGCAGCGTTCAGCGAGCGGCCATACGCGTAGAGACCACAGAATTTAAGCATATGGTCAAAGTGCTTGAGCTCCGCTTCAATATGTCTTCACGTGTGCATTTTAGTCCGTCCGCCGTGCTTTGCGTTATTTGTGTTACTTGTTTCTTACTGACAAAATCTGAGTGCATTGATTGTTACAGTGTGAATCATGGCCACTGTTAAATGTTTGCATTTTTCAAAAAATAAATTACATACCATACCGTTACTCCCCCCTAGGGAATATGCATGCAAGAATGTGTATGTGTTGAACGTGTGTGCCTTTTGTGTGTGTGTGAGCGCGCGCATGTGGTTCGGTCTAAACAGGGAAATATGCCTTCGCCCCACAGTGGAGAGCGCCCCACACTGTGCGCTAATGCAAGTCCGTGGTTGTGAATTAATAATTCAGAGTGCTGGCATAGCTGGGTGGAGCCTGTATTATTCATGGTTGCCATTGGAACCGACAGATGACTGCTGTTAATATTAAGGACCAGCAGACCACAGTCCTCTGCCAAGTAAGCAGGCAGTCTTCACCACTTTCATGTCTGTCTCTATCCTCCATCCTCTGTCGTCTAAGCCCCTCACTTCCACTCCTCTGCTTTCCTCTTATGTACTCCTCTTTGCTGTGCCCTTGCTCTCCGGATCTCTGTCCTCTCCATCTGTGAGCATCTCTTTCTCTTCTCACTGAAATGGTAAGGTACACTTACAGTTAGAAAGTGTTATGTAACAGAAAACAAAGATATTCAGCTGGGCTCAGAAATGTAGCTCAATCATATAACTACGTGAAGAGAATGAGGGACTTTAGGGCAGCTTCACTCAACTTACCTTTGTATCAAATTCATTATGTTTAGAAGTCATTTCAGGGAGGATTGCTGAGCAGAAACGGTTGCACAGTTTTCCAGGGCACCAGATGTAGACCACTGTCTGCCCTTGTGTTTGGTTGACCAGACCAAACTCCGCTTGAACGTGACCACCTGATGAGTGCATCTCATTATTCTATCTGTCCTTGCGTTCTCTCTCGGGCAAGCGGCTCTGTCTGTGTCTACCTTGTTTTTAAAGGCGGCACTCTCTGAATCTGCACGTAGTCAATTCCATTCTCAATTTGGGATTACTCACTGCTCAGGTAATCTGTATAATCTCTGTTTTGAGCTCAATAGTATTCCGGTGTCCTTTGCAATTTGGATTTTGCCTCTCGGCCTCCATTTTCCCCCTATCTGTCTCTCTCCTCCCTCTCTTCCTTCTGATTTCTATCCATGGTGTCAGTGCTGCTGACACTGAATACTTCTTTTATTAAAGAGATTTGGAGCTCCAGTCACCACTAATGCCGCTGCCATATTGTACCAGCACCCTGCTGTGGCTGCTGTTAATGACATTCTTTATGTCTCCATCCCCGTGCTTTGCCTCCTCGTCTCCTGCTCCTCCTCTGGTCTGAATGGATGACTTGTCATGTGTTGCCATCAAAAGAAGAAAGCATCCCCCCC
>CM022485.1:27498442-27521728 GCA_011952105.1 Coreoperca whiteheadi | reverse complement strand
CTCCTCCTCCTCACTCATTGTCTCTCACCCCCTGGGATGTTTGAAGCCAGTTCTGCGTGTGTGTGCAAATGTTTGAGACGGCATACATTAGGCCGCGTTTGAAGACTGTGCATGCATATGTATGTAACTGGCAGTATATACTAGGCCAGTGGATGAGGGCGTTTTGTGTGTACTTTTGTGGTTGTGTGTATGTTTTCAGTAACATTTGAAAGAATAAGCATTGCTGAAGACTGTGTGTGTGCATGTGCACCTGCCAAGCAGATGTCTTGTCAGAGGAGCACAGAGCCTCCCAGAATCCATCCCACAACCCTCTGGCTCGCAGCCTGCGTACCCGCCACTTCCAACTCCCAGTACCACTTTGGGAGCGTCCTACTCTTTCATATCATTTTGCACTCAGGCCAGAGTAGTCCTCAGTCACTCTATCCTTCTGTTCCACTCTGCATTTTAACACAGACACACGCATACCTCCACCAGCAACATTGCCTCTTTATCACGGACGTTATAGCTAATGGATAGATGGTGCCAAGTTTGTAGAACCATTGACAGACGTACGCTGCTGTTACTGTGCTTTTGTGCATGTTTCCCTTTAAGTCCTTAACTCTCATCACTACACGCTCAACATAAAACTCGTGTATGCGATCAGCTGGGTATGTCATCTTTAATGAGGCGCATAGGTAGTGCTGCAACTAAATTATTTTCATTGTTGATTAATCTTGATTATTTTTTGGATTATTCTCCTAGCAAATCGTTTTTGTCCATCAATGTGACAATGGGGGAAAAAATGGGGAAATGTCTTCATATTACTTGTTGCACTGAAAATTGCAGTGAACTTTTGGTGCTTTTGCTTAAGAATGAACTCAAATGATTAATTGATTATCTAAATAGCTGCAGATCAATTTTCTGTTGCGCGACAAATCACATATTTTCTGTTTTACATGCAGGTCTCATACTCCGTTAACGAAAAGCTAAAGGAGCTAATATTGTCTACCTGCTACTGTAAAAATGATAGGCTAAATATTAAAGGCCAAGACTAGCGTTATCTTTTTTATTATCAGCATTTCTCCAAAAGAGACTTGAACCAACAATCAATGTTTCCATCAAGTTCTGTCTGTGAAGCCGTAGTCTGACACAACCATTAAAAAGAATGAAAGAGTCCTATTGTTGAATCGGGTGACATGTTCCTCTTTATTATGTTCTACTTGGCTAGTTTATCCTGAATCAACTCTGCGACTGCATTTTAGATCTTCAAGAGTTACCCAATGTCCACCACGTCATCGCTAGTTTGACGAGCTGCAACAACTGAACTCAGTCATTCGATTTTTAATGGGCCACTCAACAGATGTTACAGATCAGTGTATTCGTCATGAGGAGTATGCTCAGCCTGTGAAAACAGTTGTAGAACGTGTTCTGTGGCACTCGAGGGAGGCTTTTTAAATCTTAGAAAATAACCCTGACGTCATTATCATGAGAGATCATGACCGAGACAGTTGAGTTGCATTATGGTGAATGTAGCGCCCAGCGGTTTTGGAGCTTGACCCCTACTAGGGACAAAAACACGGCGAAAAGCTCAGCCTCTGCTGCTTCGATCTTGACCGTTCTTTAGTTTAATCTGTTTCTAACAAGTCTCCCAACTTTAAGAAAATGCATGTCCAAGGCTGAGTCTTTATCGGAGCGGCCCGGGTTCAAATCCAACCAGCGGCCTTTTGCTTCATGTCATCCTCTCTCTCCCTCCCACCTTTCCTGTCTCTGTTCAGCTGTCCCTGCCATCTAAGAAAGGCAAAAAACCCCAATAAAATCTTTAACCTTGATATTTGTTTTAGATAATTTAATGATTTTTAAAAAAATGTTTTACTTGTACACATGTGCTTGTAAAAACAATAAAACAGCATACCATCCTGGATACATCACCCAACATTGTCCACATATAAATTGGGAAATCCTGGGAAAAAAAAGTAGCACAAGCAGGCGCGCACACAGCAGGCAGACGGTCTTAAATGCAGCGTCTCCATAATGTATGCGATGATGAAAACGACTGCAGCCTGCCTCCGCCAGCGTGGATATTGAGAGGATATAAATAGCCGGGCCTGGATGAGTGTGTGCTGAGGCTGGAACTATAGCACACAGAGCTCAAACAATAAGCTGTCACCACTACCCTTCCTCCCCTCTGCTTTCTCCCCGTCCAGCAGCCTCCCAGAGCTCAAGGGGGGAGGGGGCGGGTTCTCTGTCCTTCTTCCTTTCTTTCTTCCACTTCCTGCCTCCCTGCTTTTGTAATCTGTCATCAGTGGCGAGCCCAAGCCTGTGACTTGTTACGTCAGAGAGGCATGTAGGAGGGCTGCCCGTCTACCCACCTGTCTGTCTGTCTGTAGTGGGAGAAGTTTTTCTGGCAGGCTACTCTATTTTTCTGTCAGTTAGATAAAAATAGGGGACGACGGCTGTGGATTAGACACGCACATGACTGCTCTACTGCAAAGAAAGGATGTGATCCCCCGCTGTTGCTTAGTTCTAGTAGGCCACCCCGGTGTTCTTTGTTTGTATTCCTGTTCACATTCGGGAGTTGGTGACGAATTGTGTCTCCCAACACGTTCAGTATGACTCAAGCCATCATGTCTTATTACTGTCTGTTAGAGGGAGCAGGGCAAATGCATGGTTTGATTGAGTAAAGCGATCTAGTTACAAAAGTGTGCACTGAAGGTTGTTCAAATCTCCGAGCCATCTGTTTAGATGAAATGTCATTAATCTTGCCTTCCTGTCCTCCCTCAACGATTAACAGTGAGATACCCTTGAGCAAGGCATTTATATCTAATCCGTCTAGGGCAGTCTATGGTTGTGTTGGGCAGCATTTTACAGTTAAGTGAATCCTTACAGGGCCGCAGAACAACCTCAACCCAGAAGACTGCATCCGTCGTTCCTTCTGTTGCTGCTTAGCCAAGAGCCGAGGAAGAGAACAGGGACAAGCGTTTCTGTGGGACCGTGAAAACAGCACCGCGGCTAAAAAAAGGTGAAGATGGCTAGAAATGTTTCATGTGGCAGATGGCAGAGGCAGGCACACAGTTGTAATGATTGAGTAAGCCAGTCTCTCTTAACTTCCTTTTGCTCCATGATTTTCTCCTTTATTATTTACCACCCCTTGCAGCTCTCTCCCGTCTCTGCTCTACTTGAGATTTGAGTGTCCCTTCCATGCTTCTGTTTGTAGCAGAATACTTAAAGAACTTTAGTTTTCTCCCTGGTTTTCTCTCAGCCATCTCTTTCAGGAACAAGAATCCAATTCCATTATTTTTTTTTTTCTTCTTTAAAGTTTTATATTTAGTGTTTCTAATCATTGTTGGTTTGAAAGCTTTGATAAGTGGTGTGATTTGTGGTAAATTGTTCCCGCTGGCTAAATCACCTGCACAGCATGTGCTCAAGAATTGTTGTCAACATTGATTTTGATTACCACTCCAGCGAGTGTTTTGTGAGGGACATATTTTTAAGTTGCATAACTGCTCTTACCTGCTTAGCAGCAAAAATACGCCATCAGATTTGTCAGAATTTGTGCCTTTTTGGCGAACACAGCATATTGAGTACCTGACAGAACAGGGTACTTCATCATTATTGCAAAAACCATATGCAAATACTGCCATAAAGCAGCCTGGGTCCAATGTACCCAGAGATAATGGAATAGCTTACACAGCATAAATGATATGGCAACATCTCTGATGGTTTACAAAAATCATCTCATGGTAGATCACCAGATCACCCAACCCTGAGTAAATATAGGATCAACTACCTGACTGAATTTAGTTTAACCCGCTGAATATGTTGTTAGGCAATACAAAATAAGTGCCCTGAAATGGCTCAAATGTAGTATCAGTTCTTAAATCAGGTTACTACTAACTTTTAAAAGTAGTTGCCAGAGTTGCAGCTTTGTGATTTGCCCCAGAAAGTCCGGCGTTACCTCCTGTAGTCCGGTCCGGACGAGGTGGCAGGCAAAGTGCAGCTGCAGGCTACCGGTAAGCTACTCTGTGGCTCTTCAAAGTGTTGTTTTTTTCCTTCAAACGCGTGTCTGAGAGAGAGCTGAACAACTGACCAGCCATAGATCTAATTACTGTTCTCAGGACTTTATGGGCAAAACCAGGTCTAAAGCAAGAGTGAAAATGGAACTTGCTTTTGACAGGTGCTGAGAAAGCGGACTCCCACGAAATAACCATGTCACTTTGTCTCAAAACAGTAGTGATTAGGGATGTCCCGATCAGGTTTTTTGGCCCCGATCCAAGTTCTTTAATAATAGGTAACTGCCGATACCGAGTCAGATCCGATACTTATTTTTACTTTAATGTTGATTAACTATGTATCTGACCCATTGAAATAACAACTGAAGACAACTAAATGTAGTGAAAATGTAACTAGGAGAATTCGACTCCTGAATTTGACTTGACTTGATCCGCTTGAGAGAAGAGTCCTCACTCTTTTGGAGTTGTTGGAGCTACTGCAATGTTTTACACACTTAGCTTTGCTCATAAGAAAGAGAGCAGGGATAACGTTTGTTGGCGTGGGAGTTCAGTGACTCTGTGTATTTTGTCAACTCTGTCTGAACTCACTGGTGCCCAAATAATTCTTTCATATTCACACACTCGTATTTTGACTTGGAAATGGAGCGTAATGCTGCACTGTAGAGCCCAGCTGTTGTAAAGGAGAGCAGGGCTGCTACACATTGTAGCCTGAGGTGGGCAAAACACAGTAGAAAGGATTAGATTGTGATCGATTTTATTTTAGCCGATACCGAAATCATGCCCGCACCGGCCTATATAGGTACCGGGGCATCAGAATGGGACATTGCTGGGTGCCCTGGTAGGTCACCTGGTAGAGCGCTCATCATGTATCAAGGCTGAGTCCTTACCGCAGCGGCCCGGGGTTTCGATTCCAGCCCGGGTCCGTTGCTGCACCTCTCTCGCTCTCGCTCTCGCCCCCCCCCCCCCTCCCGGAATTCCTTTTTAAAAACGCCCTTATTTTAATGTTGTTTAGAAAGAACACTGTTTGGTTTTGTTTCAGCATGATGGAGAACGGTGGTTTCGCCTGCTCCCTGCACTGAACTCTGTCTGTCAGTCATGTGATCGTGGAGGCCCAGTAGCGACTGCCTGCTGCGGTGGGAGACAGCTCATCCAGATGAAGAGGACACTGAGGCTTTTTGGATGTCTAGGGATACAACTTCCATCTCTGGGAATATTATCCCTCTGCATTTGCACTGATTGAAGCCCACTTCCTGGTTCCTCTCGCATAGATGCGCTGACACACATCCACATCATGGCAGATGCCGAGAGAGCGCTCAACACAAAGAGAGGCTGCCATGCCTGTGTGTGGCCACTTTGATGTTCTCCCCCCACTTCTTGAAATACAACTACAGCCCTGCTACATTGTATAGCATATGAATTGTTTTTTGTGTGTGTGTGTGTGTTCAGTCCTTAGGGTGGACAAGTCTCTGTATCAGTGTGTTGCTGGGTTAGGAAATCAAGAGGTTGTTGTGTGTTCATTAAATATTCCTCTTGTGTTTTCTGACACTCTCATTGGGATCACTGTTCAGATCTGCTTCTTCTCCTCTGTTGGTGTGTGATTTAATGAAGACACTGTCTGGTTAGACACACATTTTCAAAGGTTGTCTGTGGTTTCTGTGTGTATTCCTTATTGATCGACTTGCACTTAAAATAACCTTGTGTATTTCCTTTGATCGGGCTATATTTTTCATACACAAGCTGAAAGATCAGTTTGAACAGCTGCGTGGTCAAGTAGATGAAGGGTTATAAAATATATGTCAGCCTCAGCGGAATGTCTGTAAGGTAAATGTGAAACAGTGACAGAGGTGAAATGCAAATTGTTTTGAATATCAAACGGGGGCAGACACTAAAATGTATTACCTCACTTTTGTACACACATCTGTAGGTGCATATTTCCCAACCAGGTGTATCATAATTGTTCACTGTGTGCCATTGACAACGCCTGATTCGCCTCGTATGTTTATCATTTGCTGTTGGCAAACTGTTGCTGTCGAGTACTTTCCATACGGGGAAATGTGATGCCGCCACGAGTCATTTGTTGTTGACAGTTCTGTGCGGTCCACTCTGCAGAGCCTTTCAGCGCTGGGAGCTGATACTGTATATTTGCATACCCAGTAGGTCAAATTTCCATATTTTTCCCCCGTTTCTTTTGCTGCCAGTAAGCTCCACCATAAAAACTTTGTACTCAGCCTGAGTTAAGGTTCGATAGCCATAGCTGCACTATACGTGTGACGCTGCCTTGAAAGTCCTTTTTTTTTAAAAAGAAGATAAGACATTGTTGTTGAGAATATGACATGGTAAAAAATACAGACTATATATATACATATACACACACACACACACCAAACATGGTTATACAATACTGGAAATAGTCATAGATTAGTTGTGGTTGTTTGTAGAGGGAAGTGTAACTGGGTGTCCAGGCCTATTTGCCTCCGCCCATCTGTAGCCAAGCAGTTAGCTCGTACAGGAAGGCAATCAGTCACAGACAGGTCTGTACGTAAGCAGATTTTTATCTCTGTCTGCACCTAAAGTCGGCTGAACATACTATGGTTGGTATGTTATCAGTCAGCCGTAGAAACCGAAAAATACCTACCAGACACGATGTTGGTCGGGTTGAATGCTGCTTTATCGACGTTCACATGAGCACAAGGTTTTATTTACTTTCAGCTCCGCCAGTCTCTGCGGAAACTATGTAGATAGAAAATAATTCTATATGAAATAGTACATGTATCACTCATATCTAATTCGTGGTTGGATGCACAGTTGAGAGTCGTGGCCTGAATTTCAATTTATGTGCAACTTTACCTTCCCCTACTTCTTGCCCATCCTCTGTGCTTGCCAAAAAAGGTTTGAGGGTAGCGTTTTACCATTGTAGAAAATAGGCCTGCACGGTATGAGGAGAATCTGCGATGTGCGATAACGTTGTTCAGTATTGCGATTACATTGACTGCTGTCTCTAGTGCTCTCTTTGCAGCATACAGAGCTCTTCTGTGGCATTACTTGACTAACCAGACCTTGGAATTTGATGGGAATGTTGTTTACCGCTTAATGAATATAATGCTGCCGTTTGTTGAGTGTGATGGAAGCTGTTGTTAAATGCTGGCTCAGCAAATTGAATTCCCCTCAGGACAATTAATGACATCCTGATTTAAACAGACATGTATCTAGGCCAAGTTAAATTGTCACTCCATGTAAAAGTAGACTTTTATAACCTCTGGTAGACGCTGTGCTAGTAGGACTGTAATCTGTGGAGGGCCTTGGGCCTGCTTGGACCAGTCTTCTGTTTACATAACCCAAGGCTTTGCCACAGTAGTTTTAGAAACGGACAACAGTCTCAGTTAAACACCACACCTCTCTGGTGATTTCTGTTCAAGCTTTTATTTATCCAGGGAAAGCTGACAGAGCACTAATCAGCAAAACATTATCACAGTTGCTTGCACATGGTAGGTATTCAGTACAAACAGCGTTGTGGTCCTTGGGTGGAGTGTAAAGAGCTGGATTAGAGCGTAAACCAAATGTCCAAAATTGCGACTTTCTACTAAAGGAAAAATGTGGAGATAGAAGGCTCTTAACTCTATCAAGAGACAAATCTGCTCCGTTGACAAGGAACCGGGAGACTGATCTGAGCAAATGTAAGGTGGTGATTTAAGCTTAGTTTCGTGGCAGTGCTAACAATTGTGAATTAGGGAATGTGCTATTACTCTGTCATCATGTCCGTACTGTCACTGGATCAAGACAGTCTCTCTCATGTCTGTGGTGTACTTTTTTTTTTTCACTGATGAAAATCTAAAATGATTACAACAACACAACAAAGCGAAGAGAAGTGAATTGCATGATGAATACGTGTGGAAGAGACATATTTGATTGTCTTTTCAGTAGGGCTGCCCCCAACGAAAGATTTTCCTTGTCGACAAGTAGTGGTTAGTTATGATAATAATTAAATGATTTAGATATATATTTTAAGTAAGTAACATTGTTCAAACTGTGCTACATTACAGAGAAGTACAAAACCGTAAAGGAGCGTTTCCAATGGCACACACGAAGCGAACCGCCTGTTAACGACAATGCTAACGGCAAAAGCGGTAATGATGCCGAATGTGTCGGCGCAGCCAGCAAGGGGGCTGAACCTTTTGTTAGTTTATTTCAACAAAGTGTAACATCGTCCCTCCCCCATCTACAGCTACTACTGAAGCAATATGCCATGCTCACATGGATGTGTAAAGAGAACTGGACTTCACGGCATGTTCCTGACTTCCGTGTCACAAAAGAAAAGGTCCAAGTTTGACTATTAGGGGGTTGCCCTACTGTTCTGGGAGAAGACCTGTTTTCCAACACCTTTGAGAAGACTCGTCTGTAACGAGGCATGGACGGCTTCGAGCAAAGCCACAGACTTACTCGAGGATGTTTTTGGATGCAGTTATGCTTTGTGTAGAACAGCTTCAGGATTCTGGATTTTGGTGTAGTACGGAAACAGACGTTTATTATCAAAGAATGTAGGGATTTGTCTTAAAAGCACAGTGCAATGTAATATTAATGCCAAACAATCATTCAGACATAAAGTAGATAGTAGACAAGCCACAGGGCCCCACATTGACTTTATCACTTTCATCCAGATTCTTCAAAACCGTTACAGCAGCAGACATGGAGCACAAAGACAGTTTAAGTAGAACACAATACTAGTTGTAATGAAAATGGCACATAAGACACAGGCAGTAGTAATATTACTGGCATAGCAAAAGGAAAAGGCAGTGCTGCACTCTGAATGATGTAACCGCAGCGTTTGATGTAGCACTTCCCAGTGTGTTGTCAGGACACTGTCACAAGCAGCTCCTGTTGCACAGAGGGAGAAAATAAGGAGGGAGTGGAGAAGGAAGTGATTTCCACTCGTGTTTGGCACAGCTGGTAGCTGGAGTGAACTAGAGTGCTAAATGTGTATACTTTGATGTGTGACCTTAAACATCTGAAGAGCCATATAGTTAGACTATTTAATAAAAGGAGTTGGTGTCAAGCACTCAGATGGTTCTTTGATAAGCCTTCAAACTGGACTTCCTGGGCAGAATTTCATCTTCTGAGTTGCTCTGGAGTCTGCTACAGAAAATTGAATTGAAGAAGAACTCTGATCCCTCACAGCCCTCTTACGCAGTGCCACTCGACTAACTTAAGGAAAGCAATGTGAGCAGTGTGATGCTGAAGCTCATGAATAGCTTCAAGGCATTCCTCAGCACTCGATAGAGGTAAGAATAGCACTCACTTGTCTCTCCTCTATTGGCTAGCTAAGGGTGGCTGTGGGCTGGAGAGCCGCGCTGTTCTAGACTTAAAGAATGAAACGGGTGCCCTCTGGTGCAGCAGAGCAGCCTGGCCTTGGATATATTTGGCTCCGTCAGTTTTCATACAGATCTGCAATTAGGCTGTTTCCTGTCTTTAAATACAGGATATGGCAGTGCTGTGAAGCTTGGCCATAGATGCTCTCAGGGAGCATGCTAGCCAGAAGCCTGGCCCTCTGACGGAGCTGCATCTTTTCCGTGGCTCTAAAATTACACAGGGCAGTAAGGAAAACAACTGGCTTACGCTCGGTGGACAAAATGTTACTTTCCATGAAACAGACTGAATCAAAGTGGAAGCCATGGGCTGTTATTAGTTGTATTCCCCTCAGAATACGGTGGGTATTTTTGAGTAGCATAAAGGGAACTACAAAACAAAATCTCATTATACAACCCTGTGTGGTAAAATGATCAATTTTATCAAAAAGTTGTTTGTAGTGCTTTGTTTACTGTGTTTATTGATCTATTCTGATATAACTCCATTAAGAGTGGCTGTAGTCAGTCTAAAGGGAGCCAGTGGCCAGAGTATCCATGCTCGCATTGAACTACAGCCCCTCCCTGCCGTGTACAAAGCATTGGAAAATATGTGTAAGCAACTTCCTCCTTCTCCCTCCCCACTTCATCTTCCTGTTTTCTCGGCCGGTCGGAAGTGAGATGCTTTGAATGGAGGCTGCTGCGGGAGGCTTTATTCACTTACTGTTACACCTTCAAACTGCTGTAGTGTTTAGTGCGCTGTCACAGATCTGCCACGGTCTTATTACTTTTCAGGCACACAAAAAGACACAAGAACACACACACGAACACATTATGCATTCTTTTTTCCCACTTTCAGCCACACACTTTGACACGGATGCTCTTCCAGGCATATACACACCCTAACCACATACAGACTCCTTTTTTTGGTGCAAACTGAGAAACACATTTGTGTATTCAATCATCCCTTTTACACACTTTGTCTTCATCTTCATTTTTTGTCTCTCTCTCTCTCTCTCTCTCTCTCTCTCTCTCTCTGTGTGTCACTGTATCAAGGTCACCTTTAAAAGTCTAGTAATTGGCTGAAAAATCAAGATGCCCGACAGGCTTGACTCAATCGAGAGAGCTGCCTTCCACTGATTTACAGTTTCAGATTTTACATCCAATCTGTATAACATTACTAGAAAACATCTAATTAAAGCGCAAGTCCCCTTTCAGCTAGCTGTGTATCTTTTTTAGCCTCTTTAGCATTTCATCAGCAGCTTACTGTATTGGTCAAAGGAATAAAAATGAGAAATGGGGAGGATGGATTGGTGAGATTCGTTTAATCTTGGGAATCTGAATTGCATTTGCTGTAAATGCATTTTGTTTAGCAAAATATGCCTACTGTACTGTGTAAAGTGTAGAAACCCTCCTGAGTTTTTTCACAATTTGTTATGCTACAGAATGCTGGGATTTTGTTTTGGGTCAGATTTTTGATATTACTATGCTTATTTGCAGCACTAGGTTTCCTAAACTGGAGGACAGCGACCTCATTATGTTGTAGCCAGAGCGCGTTTTTTAACTATTCCACATACTTCCGAACATATTTCCTCATCTTTAGGTCCTTGGTCTCCAGCCACCTTTTCTTAGGATGCAAAAAGACCTCACTGGTTACCATGCAGTCATGGTCATGATTCACATATGTGATTTCAAATTAAAATCCTTTCTGCACCAAAGGTATAGCCAAATCCCTATCACGGTACATGATTTCACAAGTTTTCTGTTTACACCAGTTATACCACCCAACCCAACTGTAGAAGCAGCATATATAGAAGTGAAATACTGTGAGGTAATTTGAGGACCAAACATTTGAAACGGTAGTTCTTCTGCTTGTTTGGGAAGCAATATGTGGTTGTTAAGTTCACTGTCACTTGCTTTTTGTGGACATCCACCTGTCCATGTTAGCAGTGTGTACAAGCTTTTAAAATATGGTCGGTGACAGCCGTTGTCAGCCGAGGTCTCTATGGTTCTAAAACAACAGGCCGCTCGTGCAGACCCATCTTGCAGACAAATGGATATGTATTTATCAGTAGTGTAGAGAATGTGAGAATGTAGCTTGCATTTAGCCTCTAAAGCAAAGAGGTTGTTGGTTGTTTTTCTAATGCCTTGCTTTCTTTGTTACAGCTCTGATGGTACTAGCTGAACAGTGACCGCTACTGGCCCGAGGACACCTGCTGCCCAATTCCCTTCATCATGTCTGGGATGCACGTAAGCGAAGCACACATTGCATTTTTGTTTTTCATGTTTACCCACCCATCTTACAGGTGTGCAGGCAAGCAGGCAGGCAGGCAAGCACTTTTTAAACACTACCCCCACTGCATTTCAATAAGCTACACACATCTAAACAAGGAGTTGCTCAAGATAACCAGCATTTGCTAGTGTTGGCTAACTATCAGTTGCCTGAAGTGCTGGTGGTTGGAAAAGTAAATGCATATTCTACTCTTACGCATGTCTCAAGGTGTGATGAGGGTGCCTTCTCCAGCACCAGCTGTCCCATTTTATTACTGTTGTTGAATGTGGATAACTAAGTTCACTCTCTATCCTCCTTCATCTGCTGAAGGTTTTTGACTCTGTTGATCATAGTGTCTTGTTGTTGTTGTTTTTTTTGGTCAAACTACTGTTTCCAACATTGAGAATGAACCTTAAACCTCAAGAATTTCTTCATTGTCTGGTCCTGCCTCTGTAACCCTTTCCAAAACTGAAGCTGCTTATTATTTAATTATCAAAATTGTTGGTGATTCATTTTCTCTGTTGATTAATAGAGGAATTGTTTCAGCAGTATGTGGCAAGCACTTGGCATTAGTTAGGCGCAAAACACCGATCACAGATACTGAGAGGAGAAAAGATGCACCTTGAATAGTGTTAGCGACCAATGTTCAAAACATACCGGGTTGTATCTTTTTTTTTTCGGTCATAATGTCCAGCCTTAATACCTTCTTGTAATGTGTGTCACTTTCACTGAGACTGCTTGACTGAATAAAGGTCAACTAACATGCGCACACATTCTCAAATGTGACCATGCATGCACATGCAAGGGAATGTGTGCAAGACACTGAAGAGCTGAAATAAACCCATATCTATAGTAATGTATTAGTGCACATATCCATCAAAGTGTGCGGCTCAGCTTCAGTGGTTTCACATTACCTGGCTGTCTCAGTGGTTTAACTAATGCTTGTCAAGCGCTAGCTTTAGAGTAGGATTACTTCCCCACCACCCCCTGCATCCTCTGCCTTCACATGTCCTTAGGTTTTTTTACCGTGTCACACTGCAGTGCTTCACTACAGTCAGGTGAAATTTTGAAAAACGTCATTTCTTTTGGAACTTAAACAGACGAAGCCCAAATAAACACTTATTGAGCAACCTTATGGAAGTGTCATCACATAAAATGGGAGAATTTAATATTTTCCTGCACACAAGTCAGAGTGTGATACATGCATTGAATTTATTTTTCCTATGCTTTGTTTCTTACTAGCTTTCTGAAGTTTTCATTATTTTTTTGACAGTGAATCAAAGATGCAACAAATAATTAATGTTGTAGTGCCACAGTCAATAACCATGTCGGATTACTCAGCTTATATGGACTTTAAGACCCTGACAGAAAACTTTTTTTTTACGTTAATGATCTTCCTCATGTGCTTAATTTTTCTAGTTCTTTATTATATGCTTATGACTCTGTTATTTTTCTTTCTGGCCCAAACATTAACACAATTAACCACAAACTTAACACAGATCTGCAGCATTTACATAACTGGCTGCAAGATAACCATTTAACACTTAATATCAAGAAAACAGAATGTATGTACATTTATTCATCTAGGAGACAGCTATCCATATCTAATCCCATCACCTATTCCAACCAAAAGCTCTCAGTTGTGTCCATGTATCTGGCGGTCTCTCTTGACTCACATCTCACTTATTGTGAGCATGTCCAAACCCTAATCAGAAAGTTAAACCAAAGGTTATTTTTTTATAGTAAAATTAGACCATATTTGTCGCTTTCTGTCTCTAAAACATGTCTTCATGCCATCATTATGTCCACTCTGTCGTATTGTTTACCTGTTTGGTCATTTACAACAAATGGAATCCTTGAACCAGTAACAAGACTCTATAATAGAGCCTACAAGATCCACATCAGGCTTCCAGGCTGGACTCACCAATGTATCTATCTTTGTCTAATGCCTTGACATTTTAGAACTATAAAATAAGCCATGGGATAAACTTGTTTTGTCAAATCTTAAATGGACACATCTCAGCAGCACTTACTGCGTTGGTTCCAAAACCCAGCTCAAGGTTCGAGCGCACTACGAGATCTGTTAAAAATGGACTTTTGCCTTTACTGGCCTTTAAGAACTGCTATAGACATGTGCTCACTAAAGCCTGGAATGAGATTCCACAGCACACCAGAACTATAACATCAATAAAACTATTTAAAATAACATTTGCTTGCCATCTAATGGACAGGTATATCTGTGACCACTGAGGTGGCTCCATGGCCTCCCCTAATGCTTTTTCTCTCGGTTTGTGGGTTTGTTGTTGTTTTTGTCTTGGAGTTTGCTGTGTGTGTGGTATTTCTGTTCTGCAGAGCAGGAACCTGCTGAAAACCAGTTTTCTATTGAGTCAGGCCCGATAGTTCTGAATCCTTTCCTGCTTAATTATAAATAAATAAAAACAGTGGTTCATAGCAACATAAATGCATCATGGATTCAGTGTGATTCAGACTTAATATTGAGAGTGTTTTGTGAACCATGAAAGTCACACAATGTTCTTGACCCAGAATATTTTGAGGGTCGGCAGTATGGCCTGTTGGGAATCTCACCAACCTGTGACAAAAAGGGCAAAGATTCAGTAAGTGTTGCGCGTCTATCAGCATTCAGCCATCTTGTGAAAAAGAAAACCTGTGAGCATGCAAATACAGTAAACCACCAAACTGACTCGTAGGTCACTCATGAGGTGAACTAGAAGCAACATAGCTGACATATTGATATATCTGACTATGCTGGGGGAAGACGCTTACGTGACCCGTGCCATTTTGAAAATGTTTAGTCATCAGATCCCAACAAAACTGAATCATTTCAGAACGTGCACGCATGAAAAGCCTACGTGTCGCACAAGGCTACTGTTTGAATAACAAATGATCCTCAAGAAAATGTCCCCACTAATACAATCTTATCTAGAAAAACCAATCTTTCTAAATAAAGTTTGGTTCAAGTGACCACCTGGAAATGACAGCGGCGAAGCAGGGCTTTACTATATCTACATAATCCCCAGTCGCAGTCGTCCCCAGTGGTCCAAACTCATTATGCAGTGTCGACCGAGACGGCATCAGACACATTCAGCTGTTCCGTTTGTTGTCAGGAATAAAGCAGCTTTTACCGTGACCTTACTCGCTCGCTCACACCTGCTGCTTTGTACTTTGGCTTTCTCATTTCATCTCATTCGCTCTATCGTGGCATGTTTTTGATCACACCAACAGTGCAAACTGAATGCACAAAGCGTCTTTATCCTTGCTGTCATTTACATTTGTGTCTGACAATGAGTGCAGCTAGCCTTTCATGAAATATTCAGTATTCTGAGGCAGCAACCGTGGTATAATGACTTCATTTAATACGTCTCTCACAGAAAGCCCATATTATTATTTTAGTTTGCTTAAGTTTACGCTGCACACCCATACAGGTGTTTAGATTTTTTTTTCCCCCAGCTGATTAGACTTCTGCTCAGGTAAAAGTTGGGTGGAGCTGCGCTGGGAATTCCCTGAGGTCACCACGCAACATACTAATAAGATTAATGAAGGTGAAATTTGGCTCACCTGTGTGCATAGCATTGGGAGTTGTGTTTCATGCACATGCACAGAGATAAATTGTTGCTTGGCTATGATGTCACACTCAATTTAATGTCTGAGATATTCATCACATGTATTCTGAAAAATGCAGGCTGAAGTTCATATTAATAATGATGGTATGTTACCACTGTAACTTTAGTCATGCTAAAATGTTCTGTTATGTGTGAAAATCACAAAAGGTCCATGTGAATATACATATAGATCGCTGCTTTGTGTTTGCGCACCTGTTGTTATAAGAGTCCAATTTGTGTTATTTATTACTTTGTCGTAGTGAGTTTTATTGGGTTTTTGGTAGCTAACTGTGCAGGATAAACACATCGCATCAGGCGATAAATCATGTACTTGGAAAATGGGGGGGGGGGGGGAGCACGCAAACATGGGAAGACCATACAAACTCCACAAAGAAAGATTCAAACCCAGGACCGTTGATGACTGAATCACAATGTCATAACATTGTGAAATAGACCTAACTCTTCACTTAATTATTCATGTCCCCCTCAGTGCCTTGCCACCTCTATTTTTGACTCTGTTTGCTGGGTGTTGTAACTTGTCTGTCACAAATACCTCAGTTCAGCTCCTCATACTCCTCAGGCTCGCAGCACTGTCACTAATGTTGGTTCCTGTCTGCCCCGTGTGACGTAGGCACCATGGTCGACTGGCACAGAGTGTGTAGCCAAGTACAACTTCCAGACTGCCAACGAACAGGACCTGCCTTTCTGTAAAGGAGATGTACTGACCATCATCGGAGTCACCAGGGTAAGAAGGCCGGTGGCTCGGAATATACAGGAAACGTTGCACGTTGTACTAAATGAGCCCTCAAAGCTGCTATCCCGCCCAAATCATCATTATTTGAGGAATGGTTTAAGAGTAAATTGTTTAAAAGCTTTTTAACAGACTTTCTTATGAAGTTGCGCAGGTAAGTATATGTTTGTTTTGGTGTCTCCAGTTACTGATCATGTACTGAATAATGCAATTGCAATATTGAAACAGGAATAAAGGAGTTCATTGAAAAGAAAAGGTGACCGTGCAGGCTACGACTATCAGCTTAATTCTACAGGACTGTCACACAAGCAGGACCATTCTCAACCCACTTAATACTCAGTACTTGTTTCTGCTTTCCCACAATCCACCTTAGCACCAGCACAGCTAAAGTTGTCTCTATTCTACATATACCACTTTTGTTTTTGTCTCAGGAACCAACTTGTATTAATGCTTACAGGCTAGAGGGACAGCTGCTTCTTCTAGCATGATAGAGTCAATGCAGCAATTTCATACAGCTGAATTGTTTCAGCCAGCAATAACATGTAATTGTCTTATTTGGGCTACAATATCTATATTAAAATCTGACTCCTGTCTTAAGGGTAAGATTGCTATTCATACTTTTTGTATTTCATTTCAAGTTACGTTATGAACCAATACTAGTTTATATTTACAGAACGATACTGAAAGACAACCAAAAGCTTCCCCCCTGTTGCTGGTGTCCTAATTCATAAATATATCAACAGGCATGCTGCTAACAATCAGCATGCAGCATCAGTCATGCAATTAGCAATATATACTGTTAATTATATTAGTCATAATTCCATCAAATAGCTTTGGAGCCCCAGTCAGGGGGTTTCCATTTAGCTGGAGGCACTCGGGCTCCTGCTGGTACCTCAGATACACAGCAGCCCGTACTGCCTGCAACAACTTATGCCCACAAATACCTAACTGAACCAGTAGCGTTAAAGTGGATTTTAGCATCCATGCTCCGCTATGTGTAGAGTATTGTAGGTTTCTAACCCCGCTGCTTCCCCTCTGCTAGCAGCTCAGTGTGTTTTTTAGAGAGGGACATGAGGGACAGGAATGCTCCTCACTCACAGAATGATCTAGCAGCACACCTCAGTTATCAGCACCGATGTTAAGGTTGTGTTGTCGCGTGTTCGGCCGTTTCAGGATCCCAACTGGTACAGAGCGAGGAACACAGTGGGAAGAGAGGGCACCATCCCAGCTAACTATGTCCAGAAAAGGGAAGGAGTCAAGTCAGGAGGGAAACTCAGTCTTATGCCGTAAGTACCAGAGGAGTAATGGGGGAGAAACCCAACAGAACTGTGTCTATGTGTGTTTCGGCTTTCTTGAATGTGTCAAATGTGTATTCATTTAGCAACACACGCACACACTCAAACATTACGTTTGAAATATTTTGTGCATCTTACACTTTTGTCGCGTTTAAACACATTTTGAATCCACGTAAACCGTTTTATAAAGTGTAAGTCGTGATAAATTGCGTTATAAAAGCAGTGTTAGACTAAATGTCATTTCTATAATAGATAACTTGTAGAATGTTAACAGTACTGAAATATTTCATTTAGAAAGAACATTGTAGGAAAATGATGATGTGTAATACAGGAATATGCAGCAGTAATCAAAATAACAATTTTAGCTATGGTTATGTGTCTTGCGCCTTTGCCACATATGAGCTCTTTCCTTCTTAAGTGTGTGAACAAGTTCTTCCCCCGTTCGCTTCTGTTCCCTGCAGCTAGGGATGGGAATCAGGGAAAGCATCAAAAGATGGAAATTCCATCGCTTACAGTCTTTTGGTTTCTACTATGTCTTGTCGTCTGTATCTGGCTGCCGCCGAGGCCAGGCCCACATTTAAATCAGGCTTTTTGAAACAGCCGCTATTTCAGTAACGAGAGGCATATGCAAATGAAACGAGACAGGAAGGCCGAGAGCACACAGGCTGCTACAGTATCATCACACAGCTGTGAGATGTTGTCCTCTGAAAGTCGCCGAGGCATTTGCGTGCATCCCCTCTAGTGATGATAAACAAGTATTTAAAATTTAGAGCTTAGTAGAAAATTCTTCATTTCAGTGTGATGTTGGGAAATGCAGGATTAGAAGCAGAGGATGGTCGCTCTCCTGGGAAAAGCGCTGCACTGAGAGACATGTTCCTGTATTGAAATGAAACTAGCAGCGTTCGCGAAGTCAGGCCCAATCTTCAAACCTATCTTATTTAAGTTCATCAGTGCTTCCAGTATTGTGTATTTTACATAAAAGACTCTTTAGTGTATGTTTGATGTGGTGTTGTTTTGTGTTGGTCCGCTTGTTTTTCTGAAACCCACATTTGGCTTGCAAATATTAGGGGCTGTCTTGTGTGACTAAACTGACTCATCCATACATTAGAATCCTAAAGAGAGTGCACTCACTCCAAATACAGAGATCAGCCCGAGGATCAAACTTTTAGGAAGTCATAAGCATGGGAGTCTTTAGTTCAACAGTACTTATAGCGGTGGTGGTGTGCCGCTGTAACATCTCGTTGGCAGGAAGCAGACTTTTGACCCTCTTTGTCTCACTTCGTCAGCTGCTGTTGAAAGCTTTGACCTCTCCTTTTTGCCACCACTCACATTCTGCCTGTCCACACCATTTCTAACGTGGTCATAGGGTCATCCAGCTCTGGCATGTTGTTGTGGGTGGTCTGAAGAGACCCAATGGTAACTTTAAATGATCCTTATGCAACGATGGGGGCCTTGCAAACACACAACACCAGCATGAATTACTAAAAACAAGTGCTAGCTCCTTTGCTGTAGCTCTGATTAGTTTTAAGTTTACCTTGTGAGATGGTCACATTTATTGATTGATCACGTAATTATTCCAGTAGTCTGACTAGTGTTCGATATGTCCTTTTTAGTGTGGCTGTTACCAAAACAGTATGGTTTCCTCATAAATGTTTTTGTTTGTCGAGAGAAACAAGACGCACAAAAGATATTAACTGTTAATTGGCGACATCAGTCAATACTACAGAATAAGTCCACTCTGTCACTCACTTGATCCCACTTGAAGGAATGAATAGACTCCCCAAACATTTAGCATGGTTACACTTGCTGAGCTCACGTCCTTACTGCTGCCTTTGAGATCGCTGCATAGTTAAGTGTTTTCAAAACATTCAAGTCATCAGAAGTCGTTCTTCTGGAGCCATGGGCTGCAACCCACAGGGACTAGTTGATTTAGTTGTGAATCACTAACAGATGTCTCGGAGAAGACCGCTCCCTCTATGGGTTACATAGGAGTTCAGCTGTGGTCTTCTGTCCCCATGCTCGCTCTGGCCATTGAAACTCAGCAGCAGATACAGTCCTTGCCTCCCTCGCTGGCGTCTAACAGCTTGCTCGCTCCCTCTGCTGCCACCATGTGGCAGACATGGGCCGCACATAACAGCACCACCCCTGAAGAGCGCTGGTGTGTTCAACCCTGCTACCCTACTTCCTCCTTCCCTGTTGTCCCTACCAAGTTGTGTACGCCATTTCTATTTTAGTATGATGTAATGTATGAACATTGCAGTTAATTGCCATGGACAGAGCAGCTAGTGTGCGTCCACCAAAGGGCTATGTGTGTCTCTGGGCCGTCCACGCTTGGCGCCTGCTCTCGGATTAGTGGGAGTTAAGGAGCTGCTGTCCGTCGGAGAAGCTGCCTGCACTGATCTAATCAACTCAACCCGTATTAAGCTGCTTTTCCACAAGGGCCTCTGCTGTCTGACGAGGCCGAATACGCAGAGGAGGAGGAGGGAGTGACGAGGCAGCCCCGGGAAAACGGGCTAAATCAATTATAGCTGTTGATTACCACACATTCACCAGCCAAGATGGATAGAGAGACCCTGTGGGCTGCTACTGTTCGCGACTAATACGACCTTTCACACAAGGAGTGACATAAATCGATGAGATACGGTGCTGGAATGGTGGCGTATAGACCACAGGTCTGTGGAGGCAGAAGAGAAGTGAGAGCAAAATTCTGAGTCCTCAATCAGATTTAGAATACCCTGATTTTGTCATAGTCTAACTGTATTTTATTGGGAAATCACCGGTAACAATTAATTTTCTGTTTTATAGAGAAGCACAATGACAATGAGAAATATTTGAGTGTATTTACATGCACACTAGCTATGATCGGTTACCCGCTGCACATATAAACATCATATCCTGGTTTCACAAGCCTTGATAAGAACATGCCCTGCGTCCTCAACTCAAGTTACATATTAATTAGTAATTTAAAAAAAAAATATGATGGTAAATGATCAAAATGGTAAAAGGGAAAGTCTGATTTGGCAATGCAGATCATGAAATGTGCTGCCTTTCGTATTTTTCATCACCGGTGATCAGATGGAGAAACCAAATCCAGCAGAAGAATAAATGCGCTCGGACAGCAAGAAACCAAACTGTGTTCATTCTCAGTTGTTGAGGTAACTCAGTCAGTACAGAAATAAGAGATGTTAAGATCTTAAGCCGTTAAGGAATCAGGACACCTACACACAGACCGTCAGAAACCTAGATATTGGTATGATCATGTAAACAGGAATATGAATAACCAGGTTCCATTTACTGCAACATATTCCAAATATGACCAAAACCAGGATACTAATGTGCTGTGAGCGCACTCACTGTAATGCAGCTGTCTAATCCATCCATTAGTAACCTATAGATGTATCCTCTTGGCCATATGATGAGGGAGATGCAGCTAGCTTCTATAAAAGGATGCAAGAGCTTTATTTGTTCTCAGGGCACATTAAAACCAGCTGAACTCTGGACAGCTTTTTAGCTTAGCAGAAGTATGAGTTGGACTTTTTTTTCCCCCCCTAATTTGTGTTGAATAATCAGTCCATCTCTCGGGTGACTCTGTCCTACCGAACAACTCGTCTGAGCAGTTTTTACTCTTTCCTGTTTTTGCGGGGCCCATGTGTCAGTTTCCGACTCTGCTTCTTGCGTGTGTGTGTGTGTGTACGTGCATGTGTGTTTCCTGTTGTTTGGATTCAGGTACTTTCTCACTGACTTCTGGAGTCAAGACTGCCCCGCCCCTGCACTGCTCGAGCTGAACAGACTGGAAGTGCTGCTGCCAGCTTCCCATTACCGCCACGCTCTTGTTTTTTCACTTCTCATTTCAGAGGAGGGCTGTGGGCCGTGATATGTGGAAGTGGATTCCTCTGTCTGGTTGAAGTTGCAAATGAGTGTAGTGAAAATGAAAACCTGTGCGATCATTTACAGGAACTGTTGAAGAGTGTTAGGCCTATCTGATGCTGGTAGCACTTACACCGAGCAGATGAGGGTTTCATGTGTTTTCCACAAGAACTGGCAGATGTGCTTTTTCTGTGCACGGCTCAGACTTGTCTCCCAATAGTCCACGGTTGTTGCATCAACTTGTGCACTGTGTGGTTGTGCGCATGAAAACAGTACAGTTCAATTTATTAAATCTCAAACAATCATCTGACCAGTTTCCTCTTTCCCTTTTTTTTCTCACTTTTCCCCGTTTGTCCCTCTTTTCCTCTTTCTTCCCCCTCTTTTCCTTTTATTCCCTCCCGTCTTCTCTCCTTGTAGCTGGTTTCACGGGAAGATAACTCGGGAGCAAGCCGAGAGGCTCCTCTATCCTCCGGAGACGGGCTTATTCCTGGTGAGGGAGAGCACCAACTATCCCGGCGATTACACCCTGTGCGTCAGCTGCGACGGCAAGGTGGAGCACTACCGCATCATCTACCACAACGGCAAGCTCACCATTGACGAGGAGGAGTACTTTGAGAACCTCATGCAGCTGGTTGAGGTGAGGCACAGAGGAAAACATAGCTGCCATTTAAGCTTTTATCCTTTCTTTCCATAATACACTTGGCTTTCAGTCTGGCAGATGAAAAGGATAATTGGCCACTCACTATCAGTGCCAATCGTAGGGCTGTACCGAATAATTCTAAGCCTCGCAGCGTCATTCATAACGTCGACATTCGAATTCTGCACAGTTTATTTAGTTGTTTTTTGTATGTCTGTTCATTCTGTTTAAACCCTGTAGTTCAGCACAGTTGCTGATTAAGACTAGGCGACACTAATACTATTAGTGTTATACTACTGTAGCAATAGATTCCAGTGGTGGCTGCGTAGGATTGTTTCCAACTCGTGTGAACCAAACACGGCCAATAACTCCAGAGCGTTGTGAAGTCCAGAAGTCAAAATTCATTGGCAAAAAAAGATCGATCATTTCCAGAATTCACAACATGTTTTTATCTGACAAAATATTCTGCTTCAATCCATGTTTGTTGGCGTTTAGCCTTTTAAAACCAACATCTTCACTGCGGTCAAAAAACAGTTTGCTCTCTCACTTGCTGCACACACAGGGATATTTTTAGTTTGTGACACTGTTACCTGGGTTAAAGCCCCCGTCCTTTGCGCAAGGAGTCGCTCACACCAAACTTCTGCGAACTCTTTAATTTGAAATGTGCAGATTTATTTTGTTACCATTGCCGCGTAATGATAATATAAGCCTACAGCTGGGCTAATATTTCATTATTATTTTATGCCCTTATTGGATGAGGCTGCGGGCCTACATGTATTTATATTGATGAAACTGTTATATATTTTTATACTCATTAAAGAAAAAAAGATTTATTTAAATTGAGGATTTTGTTTGAGTTTTTTTTGGGTCGCGACGACGTCATATAATATGACACACATTCAGTGTTTCATTTGAAAATCTCAATAGAAGCTCTGAATGTGTAAAAAAAATAATAATAATAATAATGAAACCAAAGACATTCCGTGCAGCCCTAGCAAATTGGTTGGTTTGTCTTTAAACTCAATAATAGTGAGAACTGAAAGTCACAGTGTTCAGCTTTGGTTTCATGTTGTCCCAGAAGATACTTTCTCATACTCTCTCCTGAAAGTCAGTGAGATGTAGGGCAACATTTTCAGGCTGCCGGGAATGCATTCTGCCCTAAAACATCAAAGCGCAACTATTTTTGATAATTTATTCACCGTCATTTTTCAAGCAAAAATGCCAAATATTCCCCTGTTACAGTTTCTCACTTTTTGTCACGTGATTGTAAACTGAATATGTTTTTGGCTATGGACAAAACATGCGATTGTAAGACATCCTGTTGGAAATTGGTGATGGGCAGTTTTCACTGTTTTCTGACATGCTAAAGACCAAGCGATGAATCCAGAAACTAATTCGCACATTCATCAGTAATGTATTGAATTTTCAGGAATTCTGTCGTGCAAAATGCCATGTCAGCTCTTGCTTTCAGTCTACATGTAAAAACAGTCAGCCAACTTACCTGTAGATAGCCCCCCCC
>CM022485.1:27452407-27488649 GCA_011952105.1 Coreoperca whiteheadi | reverse complement strand
TATGTGAGTTGTGTGTTAGTGGGGGGTGTGAGGGTTTTGTTTTGATGGGGGGGGGGGGGGGGGTGGGGTGGGGGGGGGGGGTGGGGGGGTATCCACAGTGCTCGTTCTTTGTAAAAATTCATTTTAAAAAAGTTCAGCCGCAGCTGATGTGAGATTTCAGGATTCCGATAAATCAAGTGGTTGTCTTCCACAGTTAAGTCTTTTTAGTGCAAATGTGTGTTTCCACAGACAATGGGATAGTAACACGAAGAGGGAATTTTGTACAAACAACTTTGAAATTTTGAACACATTTTTGCACAATAATGGACTGTAGATTTTCTCCCCCATCTCTTACAGTGGAGTCACGCTGCAAAGGCATTATGAACAGTATGAGCAGGAGGAATCATTACAGTGCCCAAGAGCTCATTCCGTGAACATGTGGGCATGTGAGTATTGTCTTAAAGGTCCAGTGTTTAGGATTTAGTGGCATCTAGGGGAGAAATTGCAGTTTGCAACAATCTGAGTACCGCTCAGATCATCCTCCCGTTCCACGCCTGTAGGAATCGGAGTGTCTGGACCCTTCAGTGTGTTGCAGAGTAAATATGAGGGGTTTGAGATGTCTTACAGGATGGAAAATATTTTCTCTTCATTTGTTATCACGCCGATTGTTCCAAGAGGTTTTGCTGTCTTATTTGTAAAATGCTGACTAGTTTTTAGCCTCCCCGTCGCCTCGAATCGCATCAAACAACCCGAAAAGAGACGACAGTTCTTTGATTGAGCTATTCGGGACTGCATGAGCAACCTGTGACGAGGATCACGAGACAAAACGATGCTCTACAGGGGTGTGTCTTGCGTCCGTCTCAAAGCCCAGTCTCTACGCAGATGTACAGCTATAAATAACCCTCCTGTGATCATCCTTTGATAGCAGAAGTGCTATGAACAGGTGGTGAAGTGTAAGCAGAGCCTTATAGGTGTGAAGGAGTGTTTGTCAGCTGAGCAGTTCCCAGCGGTTAACACCAAGCTGGGTACGTTGTGCCTCATCTGCTCTTTGAAGAGTGCCCACTCGCCCCCCAGTGCAGTGACTTGCAGGGTGGGATGAGATCGCTAGTCTCACTGAATCTTGTCTGGCAAGATTGTGTCTACATGTGTCTTGAGCTTTCAGTCCTTCAAATCTCATCCTTTTGGACTATGACCAAACCCTGCATCTTCTGTTGCGGCAGCAAAACACTCGTTTGGGTCGTGCTTTCATGTGATTTCTATGAATTTTAATGGCAGTGACATGGTGGGAACAATGGGCTGGTTACGTAAGCGAGGCAGTTCGTGCTCATGGCCAAGACTGCGCTGCTGTCAGGACCTATCACGCCAGCTCCAATTTACCATCCTGCTACAGCCGCACGAGACGGGCCTGCTGCACCCACCCCCACCCAGTTTGTCTCCTCCGCTCACTGGCAAAAAGTACAGCTCATTAGCAGATTGGGGGAGCAGTTTTGGATGCTGCCTGACTGCCAAAAGTCACCACCGGGAGGCATTATACAGTCTGAGTTCCCAAGGGAGCTGGAAAAGAGCAACCCAGAGCTTTCATTTTAGATTAAATTGTATTTGGGAAGGAGTTACTCAAGATATTGGACATTCCACTGGAGGGGTCAAAGGTCAGAGGCCGCTGCATCCTTTAATGACATCCAATGCCTTGTTCAAAGGCGCTGGACACAGAAGTTACTGTCGAGACACAATCTTGTGATTCTCTCTGGCCTCCAGACCATGTGCCTCCATATCACCAGCTTTCATTTTTACATTCATAGTACAGTAAACCGTCTTAATTTTATGAAATATGATGACTTATAACAAGATATTTGAAAATGTAAAGCCCAACGTGAGGTATCACTATGACGGGAGCTCGTGGTGACGGGAGGGAGAGTTAATACACAGCTCTCGCGTCTGAATGCCTTGGTCTTTCGTTCACACTTGAGTAATCCTGACAACCGCACAGCTCCGCGCTCTTAGCACGCACATGCAGGAGGATTGATGTGTTAATCAGCTTTCGATAAGTTATGGATCTCTGCTACTGACGGCAGCCAGGCACACTCGACGGCAACAAATTAGCTCCTGAATTAATCTGATTACGCCAACACAATTTTTTGGGGCGAGTCCGAGGAAGATGCTGAGGGCTGCACGTGTTTTCGGGAAGTTGACATGTGCATTGTCCTCCCACCGTCAAGCTGGACCTGACAGATTTACATGTGTGACAGAATGAGGGTATGTGGTGGGGGGCGGTCTGTTCAAGTCTTTTCTACTTTTTTTTTATTTTTTTTTTTTACTTCCAGTCAGCCTTGGCTTCATGTGTTGTTGCTGGGTTACATGATGGCAGATTTCTTGAAGCCACATGACTCACTAGGAAGACACACGGGTCTCTGTGCTGTCTCTGGCCCTGATCACTCAGCATTAACTGTTTTTAATAATTAGTGTTGAAACCCCCCCCAAGAATCATAGTTTTTATAGCACAACCCTGCTTTATATTCACACCCATTGTGGGTATGTCACTGAATAATCACATTTAAATGTTTTTTCTCAAGGGCACCACAACAGTAGTTAGTAATTGAAGGGTGAGTGTTGTTCGCTATTCTTTGAAGCTGAACCAGTTAAATCTCATCTCTTGAAGCAGACCTTCCGACCGCACTTCAATGGCGGTTTTATGCTTGTTCAGGCACAGTAAAAGAAAAAAAAAGAGCCTATATTCTAATGTAGACTCTATTTGACCGATGTAAGCAGCTCCCTGCTGCTCTGGCACACTTAAATTGTCTAACTACTGAAAATCTATCTTCAAATTTCTTCCAGATGTTTTTGGGCTGGTGATATAACCTGATCCCAGCAGCAGCGTCGCATTTATCTTTTAGACATGAGAGTGGTATCCATCTTCTCATCTAACTACCAGCGGGAAATAACAAATAAGTGTTTTGCCCAAAATGTCGAACTATTCCTTTAAAGACAGGTCAGTGATGCAGAAGCCTGCAGGGGACAATGTCTGGATAGCCCTGAATTACTGACACTGAGGGGTTTGTTTATACCGCTCCAGCACTGTCATTGAGTAAGTGTGGGAGTTCTCCATTTCCAGCCTGTTTCAGTGACAAGGCGTGGGCGTCCTGCTGACAAGAGATGAAGGAACAGATATTGACATTATCAGGCCAACGTGTGGCTGGCTGTGTCAAATGTGCACCTTGACCTCGGTGACAGAGATCTTTTCACATGGACGCATCACTTGGTCGCATCACATGCCTTCTTCTGTCCGCGATCCCGCCCCTCGCCACTTTGCCCAACAGCCTAAAAATATGTTGTTTCCTGTCGCAATTAGCTTCTATTTGGGGGCACTCGCACAGACAGGGATGCCAGACATGGGTGCTACTTTTTATGTCCTTGTGTGGGGCACTGCATGCAGGCCCTCGTGCTGTGTCACAGCAGTGGAGTGGTTCTAGCAGCCTGAGTCACTCCCCTCTTGGCCATAAGCAACATATGGAGTTTATTCTACTGCATGCTCTATTTACGCTGATACTGCATCAGTTGTGTCTGCCACGTAAATGTTGACGTCTCAACGTCACATTTGGAAGTTCTGATTCTCAGCTGCACCGACAGCTCAGTGTATTTTTCATGTCTAACTGCAGGAGGCATGACCTCGTAAACAGAGCATAGCGACGATCCATAGACTTCAAGACAGAAGGGAGCACGACCTCCGACGTCACAGAGTCGGAGTGCGTCATCAGGACACCCTGTACTGAAGGATAAGAGATCTCCAGCTATGAATTAAATGCAGGCATAATGAACTCATGGCTTTTTCAGACATGTTTTATGTAAAAAATTATATTTTACGTTTGGCACATAATGTACAGAGCACACATGATGAATTACCCCCCTGACAGGATAGGTTTACGTTTTTTCCAGTCTATCGTCAAACAATATCCACACTCCCATATGTACATGTGAAACAGTTTTTGGCCGTCAAAATCATGTCTCCTCTCCATATTATCTGTGAAGAGATCCCTTCCAAATACAAGTCATTGTCATAGATGGAGAACAAAATGCAAAGACCAATCCAAAGAAATGTCGTGTTTTCATGGACTGTTTCCTTGCTGAACTACAGTTGAGGCACAGAGGGGATTTTGTACAAATTCTTTGGAAGATACCCACTCAAACTGATGAAGCCTCATAGTAGCTTTGGCTGACTGTTAGATTGTTTTATTTTTACACCAATGGAGGACCCGCGATTTTGACCCCCATCTCCAAAATCTCGCTAGAAAGGACTTACTTCATGTCCTGTGCGGAATGGAGAAACAATTGCAACAACCAATAACACTTTCAATGTACATATGGGAACATATGTGGGCATTGTTTTAAGACAGACTTGAACATTTTTTAACCTGTCCTTTTAACGTGGCAGTTTTAGTGATGTTCTTTCCTTGTCTAGCAACACAGGCCCCCGTACTCATGATGATATGTATCATCATGAGCACAGGAATATGGTACCATATGCCGTATACTGTAAAAAGACTAGCACTCTACAACCATGCTAGCAGCTCTGTATGGCTGTAGGCCTACTTCGACAGAGCGGCGCTTTAAGCTAAATGCTAACATCAGCATGATAACATGCTCACAATGACAACGCTAACAAGCTGATGTTTAGCTCGTCATGTTTACTATGTTCACTCTCTTAGTTTAGCCTTAGTCAGCATGCTAACATTTACTTATTAATACTAAACACAAAGTGCAACTGGGCCTGATGGGAATGTTGTCACTTTTTGCAGGCATTTGGTCATAAACCAAAGGATTGTGCATACTGAAATTTTGATGTGATGATGGCGCTAGATAAGAAGTCAGAGGATCACCAAATTGAGACATTGAGACATTTTTGAGACATTGCACTCAAAACCAAAAGTGTCAACCTGCTGGTGGCGCTAGAGGAAACATATTCATCGTCTGAGGATGATGAATACTAATTATTGTAGCTTACATTACTGTTAGCTGTACATTATGAGCATCTTCACACTGTGATCCCCGTTTTAACAGCAACAGCAGCCTGAATTACTAATGTCTGAGGTTTAATCTGCTTCTTAAGTTGATGGTGTCCTGCTGCTAATCAAAGCTGGGGCTGTGAGCCACATAGTGTTTTTGGGAGCCCAGTGCTGGAGACAGACGACACACTGGGACTGGGTCCGGCCGTGGATCTGGCGCATGAGACCGCAGCAGTGACGTAATGACGGATTAACATGAAACAGTATGTCTCTCCTCTATCGGCCCACCCTCGCTGTGTCTGACTCTGCAAGTGAGTGATGGCTCACAGACAGAGGGAGAATGGAGAAGGAGGATAACCACCACAACAAAGACGTGCCTTGTACTCTGAGCTGCACGTAAACAGTCCCTGCTGCCTGTGATGTAACACCGGCCTGCTTTCTGAAGCTCCTCTTTAAATAACCCAATAGTTGCCCTGCAGTGTTGGCTGACATGTTCATTTGACTTTGTGAAATATCAAGGTTCCCCGAGTCGCAGAGAACATGTTTTCTGCACCGCTTGTCAGCATGAATTTGCATTTTGCTCTTGACATTTCACCTCCCGCTGCCCCGGGCCCCCGGCCTGCTGGTTGCCAGCGGAGGGGAGCTGTGCCAACACACATCCCAATAAGGAGAGGGCGAAGGGCCCCGTGGCCCATGGGAGCCACCATTACGATACCACTCCACTCCACGTAGTAACTTTCCTACCTACCTCATCCTCCCGACTATCTTAAAAATGCAGACAACGGCAACATTATAGAGAGGAACAAACATTTAGCCTGCACAGGACAGACTTACAAATAATCAGAGAAGAATGCCAAATCATCCAATGTACATATTAAAGATGCTCTCTATTCTAGCTTCTAATCTATATTTCCATGTTAACAACTGATTACACGTAATGAGAAAGGTGTCGCTATTAGTGACAAATCCACTGACTATGCAGTTCCCCTCAGCCCTATGGAGCTTTTTAGCATTTAATGCCATTACTTTGGTTTTACAATCTGCAGCTTTTAATGTGTTGGTTCAGTCTGAGCGCTCTCATTGACCAGGTTTTCCAACCGCAGCCGGCAGCTGTTTCAGTTTCTCTGATAAACACACTGTACGCTACCTGCCCAGCACCAAACGACAGACAGACAGACTACGTTAGTGACTAGCTGGTGAACATAGTGGAGCATTTTCTCTCAGAACTTGGTGCAGACCAAAACAGAGCTAAAAGGAGCGTGACCATTGGACTTATGTTTGTATAGTGTGTGATCCCACTCGCCATTTATCCAGTAATATAGGTTTGCGGCTCACCTGTGTCCTTTCTCAGTGGGTAACTGGTAGCTGTCTAATTGCCAGTGCATGAGAGGTATGCCTGAGGTAGGTTGTGTAGCTCAGTGCTTTGCACAAATGTAGCGAGTTCACATCAGTCTGTCCTCTGTATGAACATGCTAGTGTTGCGACTTACTGAAACGCTGCTAAGTGTAACAAGCAATGTATTTTACAGTGCTGAACTTGTTTACATTGATATTTTATAGTGTGCTAGACAAGCTGACAGTAGCAAATAAATGGCAGCACAGAAATAGACGCAGGCCTCCCATCCATCATTATGTCAGGTATCAACATTGAAAAAAAAAAAAACGTGCTAACACTGTATACTCCACCCACAGGAAGTGATGAAATGAAACTCAACAATAAAGCAAAGCCATCTCCAAGAGCCCCGTCCAAAGACTTACTAACATTAGACCTTTTCCCTCGGTATTTTTTATGTATGCAGTGGTATAAAGCAACACATACTGGCTGGGTTGGTGAACATGAACAGGCTGTATGCAGTTTACTGACCTCACCTTACAGGATTTCTGGGTTTTGAAGTTCAGGGACTTCTCGCTGCCATTTGGAGACGCTAGAGTGCAAGGTTTGTTGGTTCAGCTTGAAAGAATCTTCTCTCCTGACAGGCCTGGCAGATGATGTGAGGTTTGATGAATCCTCGCTGTATGAGTCAGAGCAATAGTCTGACACTGAAGACTCGTCATGCTTGCTGTCATTCAGGAGAAGGCGTTTTTATAGACAAGCAGCGGGCTGGGTGGCAGGCTGCCTGAGAAGACAACATCCTTGTGTACCATTTATGCTTAACTTTGCACTACACCTCACCATACCAGAACCTAGTAAGAACATACAGGACCTACTGGAAACTAGTGATTACATGCAGATTTGCTACGATTCACACGTAGAAGTAGGAATTAATACTTAATATAATCACATTTAACTGTAAAAGGAAACATACACCCACAAAGAGTTGCATTGCCCATACTGACATGTATGGTGTGACAGTTGTAGGGATGCAATGATAAACTGAAGAGGAGAAGTCGTCTGAGCATTTCCTGTCTCATAAATGAAAATGATTGTTGTGTCTTTCAGGTTTTGCACCCTTATAAATGACCCAGGCTTTGTTTCAGCGACTTAGCGAGCATCCACAGAAGACAGACTATAAACGGTTGTGACACATGAGCAACTGCAGCCAACCGTGAGTAATGTTAAGGTTCTCGAAATGCCTTGGAGACTGCAAATAAAAGCGTGCAGTCAAAGGCTTGTCACAACTGTACGTTCACAGCTACATTCTTGGATTTTTTTTTTGGGGGGGTAATTTAAGGACTGCCTTGGGGTCAGAGAGCGCATCAACTCACTCCTGCAGCAGCATTTATAAAAATGTTCTGGGATGGATTATTTCGAAGGCTGAAACAAAGTCTTGAATTTCAGAAAAAAAAATTAGGACACCGAGATTGATTTGTCTTTGTTGTTTGTGAGGACAAATTTGTTCAAAACTGCAATTTAACGAAGGAGCCACTGGCCCTGTGAACACCCATAACCCCCTCCCTTTGCCCACCCAGTGCCCCTGTGCACGCAGCCATGGGGGGGACTACACACACCGTCTGAGCTTTACTTTTGCAGCCTGCCATGGAGGGCAGGGGGAGGAGAGAGACAGATGAGGGCTGAAAGCCTGTGCAGTGTTGTTAGCCAGACCCTCCTAGAAACACAGGAGCTAATGAATGCAGCCAGAAGTCAGTGTGTGGCTCAGCAGCTGCTGCTACACAGCACAGACTACCCCACTGAAGCTGCTCTGAAGAAGAAAATAAAAGGAGAAATAGGCAGGAATTGCTCACCAAGTACAACAAATGAATAGAGATTTGTCTTATAATGAGAACATTATTCCACATATATAAGCAGGAAAATGTCTCCAAATAGCCATGTGTGCGTTCCTGTGTTTTCTGCTCCGTGTGTAAGTGATGTAACAGCCTCTCTACCGTGGGCAGGAATGACTCCGGGGCTGCTCAGAGCGCATTCACATTAATTAAGTTGATGCGTCGTGGCAACTCACATGTGAACGGACATGTATAATCCCATAGCCGCAGTAAAGCAAGCTGTTCGCGAGCACACATGTTCTCCATGATTGCCAAACAGAAGGCAATGAATGTATGAAAGCTTGTGTTAATATGGACGACGCCGCTGCTCTCATGCTCTGTACAGTAGGTCTAACATGAAGCACGCTCAGGGCAGTGCTTGACCCTTTCGCTTTGTCCCTTTTTGTGTTTTCAGTTTAATGGATCGCTGCTTCAATGGCAGATGTATTCCTGTGCTGATTTATGGGCCTTATACATCTTTGCTGCTTTATTAGAGGGTGCTTTGTGTGGGAACTGTGATAATGTGATCATGTTGTTGATCATCACAGCATGCTACCACCACTTCCTTTTGTGTGTATGTGTGTGTACGGTAGATGTTGCATAACTGAATGATTATGGCTATCCTCATTACTTTGTGAAATGCAGTGATTATTATTATCAACTGTAATTATTGTACAGCATTTTGAGAATCTTCTATTCACTTCCTGCCAAAGACAAAACATCACAGCCTCAATGTCAGCGTGAGGACATCCAGCTCATGGATCAGTCTTCTAATTCCTCCCCCCTTCACTCTTCCCCCTCCCCTGCCTCACCCCTTGTGGGGATTCACTGATAGAATGGAAGCGCTGGTTAACACTGCTATTAAATTGACCCCCCAGTCACAGCCACGCCGTCTGCCTCCACCGCACCCAAACACATTCAGTAACCCCAGCCTTGCTGATAAGACGACAAAAAGGACAGACTAGGACAGACAGGGTTCTTGCCCCACTTCTACTACCCCAAATACGCCTCTTATTTCTCCTATTGGGCATGGACCTGCGGCCTCATAAAATGAATAAGAGTGTGGAGAAGCTGAAAGCAGGTGGCAAAAAACAAAACTCCAGGTACATTGTGAAAGAGTGCATTTATAATTTTGAACTCAGAAATGCAAGGCTGTACTTCTTCTCTGACATTGCCAAAAACAATAATAATGCCTGTGCCTTATTTGCTGCTGTTGACAGGCTGACAAACCATCCGGTGTCAGTAGCCCCTGAAATTGATTTGCCTCATTCTTTACTGACAAAATTCAGAAAATTAGGCAGGCTGTCAGTTCCTCCTTATCAGGTATAGGGTCTGTATATTTAACAGCATGGCATCAGATAGACAGCACTTCTCTACTCTCAGGCTATTTCCCACAGAAAGACAACTCACTAATGAACAATTACAGGCCCACATCAATCTTCCTATTTTCAATTAAAATAATTGAAAAAGCTGTTTTTCAACAGCTTAACACCCTCTTGGCCCTAAACAATAAATTTCATGTTTTACGGTCAGGATTTCCACTACACCACGGTACCCTTGTACCCTTGTTAAGGTCTTGAATGACATCCACCAACACAGACAATTTCTCAAAACACTTTGAATTTCCCTGTTGTTGAAAGGTGCTCTACAAATAAATTTGCCTTGCCTTTATTTTAGGCCTGCAACTAATGATTATTATCATAATCAACTAATTTGCCAATTATTTGATGAATCTTTTGATCTATAAAATATCAGAAAATAATGAAAAAAGCCCATCACAATTTCCCAGAACACAAGTTGACAATATTCGGTTTACTATCCTAGAAAACCCAGAAAATCAGCAAATCTTCTCATTGGACTTGCTCGAACCAGTACATTTTTGTCTTTTTTACTTCAAAGATAAATCGATTATCAAAGTAATTGCAGAGTCCACAAAATCGATTAATACTCAAATTGTTTCAGCTCTACAGTATTCTATCACAAGTCGAATCTAAAATTGTGATTGTTGCTTGCTCGCTGTGTCTCTTTGCGATTGGTTGATTGAATAAGTGGTTTGGACTGGCTGCTATCTGACCCCTGGTTCAGCTGATAGTAGTGACCCGAGTCCACTGATATAATTTTACGCAAGAATTATATTCAACCTTTGTTGTTCATGCATCACTGCGTTCGTGGTCTCGCGGCCGCTCTGCTGCGGATTATTCCTGCCACAACGGTGACATTTTGGTCAAGTGAGTCAAGAGTTTATTGCCGCTCAGCTGGCTGTATTAATCAACTACTATCCTATTATCATATTACTTCATTGAGACACTGGGGTGTGAAACCCCGAATGGGATCAAATCTACATTTATACAGTCGAATTTTGACCAAGGTGACTAACTCGCTTGTCTGTGCCTTCACTGGCATTAGATTCACATTAGCGGTGTGTTTAGCTTGGTCCGTGCTTCAATATTTCCCCACTCCGCTGAGACTTGGCTTCAAAGGCTCGCCTCCTGCCTCAGTCCAAGCTGGATTACTCATCAGCCCCCACACACAGACATGGGCAGCGACGTCATGCATGACTCACGTGGCTCCCAAGAATGTTCATTTTAACTCTGCACTGGCTAGAAGAGATGGAAGTAGTAGCTGTGGCATCGGTTGAAAACTTGGGGGAAGATGTGAGACGTTTGTGGCACACAAACGGCTCCTGAGTGGCCCTTGGACAAATTTCAACGTGACGCACTTTACCTGTATTCATAGAGTATCATCTAAGTCCCCACAAATGTACAGTACCATTTACCCCTGGCCATGATCCATTTTCTGGTAACCACATATTGGTCCATATTCATCCGCATCCACTGAGAGCTGCCCAGTTCAACCAGTTCAAGTCTCCTTGGCCAGTTAACAGCACCACTGGAGCACTCGGGGGGTTGCAGTCTTGCTCAAGAGCACAGAGCTCAGAGTGAGGGATTTAAAATGTTTGTCATTTATGTTCCCTGTCCAGCAAGCCTAGGGATTTAAACCAGCAACTGACCAGTCAAATGTATGTTTTCAGAGACTTTATAGGACTTCATGGGTGCTATAAGCTACGAGTTCATCATTTTCTCTATTCATTACAAACAAATGGTCGCTTTTATTGCAAAATGCTTGTCTTAAAACACATTGTGTCCCACAGTACATCCCCTAGAACATTTGCTACAAATGTAAAAGCTTATATCCACTAGCTACAAGTTGAATCACTACCGTGGTACATCACTAGACAAAAATGGTATTTATTAACATGAAACTGTTGCAGATTATTAGTTCACTCTGTCGTCCTTTGTGCCTTTTTGAAATGACCTGATGAAGACTGGTCTAAGACTGAGGAAGGCACAAAAGAGAAAGAGAGAGAGAGAGAGAACGTCCATCATTTCAGATAACATGTGAAGAGATAGGCTGTGAAAGTGCTGCTGTCAGTCAGCAATTACATACAGCAATACAGCAGCGGTGTTGTGCGCACAGGCTTCTAAGTCTTTATTTCTATACACCGCACCTGGCCCTTCAAGACCGAGCTTGGTTGAGAGGCTTGTCATATTGAAAGATGTTGTATGGATACCCAGTCCATCCTATGTTACCCTGCAGTCTGGTCCACTTGAACACTCCACTGATGCAGGAACAGGCCAGAGATGCCGCCATATCATATTCTCTGAACAAACAAACTGTACATGGCCATGCAATGAATGGGTGGAAAGATTGTAAATTAATGAACTATGAATAAACCAGCAGTTTAATCATAACCATGTGCTGTATTTTCTAAGCTTGCACGCTTTTTCAAATGTAAAATCTTTATCTGTAAAGTAACTGACTGTATCTGTCAAATAAATGTAGTGGAGTAAAAAGTTCAATATTTCCCTCTGAAATGCAGAGTAGTACAAGTTTAAAGTAGCGTAAAATGGATATAATCAAGTAAGGTACAAATACCTCAAAAAGAAGTGTAGTTCTTGAGTAAATCTACTTAGTTACTTGTGATTCATTTTCTTGTTTTTCTCTCTTTTTGAGTGAGGGTTTTTGATTCACTGGTACAGTTTACAGTATCTTTTTGATTATTTGTGCAGCTAAACCTAAGCAAAGTGTTTTGTCTTGTTCTGACGTTTATATAACTGCTGTGCTTCCTGTGATTTGTCAGCCAGGTGTGTAGTGTTGGACTGTGACATGTCACATGGTTAGAGGGGACAAGCCGTGACGGACACTCTCTCCTGGCTGGTAGGGAACTGTCTATGTCACGTGGCAAGGAGGCCATTGCCTAGGCGAGGTCCATGACGCCCAGGAATGCTAACGTCTTCAGGCAGCCTGTCACATAAATCCCACATCCTGTCCAGCCCCCGGAAGTTTGATGGCTCCAGCATTCGGCCCTGACTTCTCAGACGTCGACGGCCTACTTTGGGAGCTCACCTTACCTTCACCTTCAGCAGTGACACGCACAGAGACGCTCTGATTGAGCCAGAGTTAATTGAACTCGGTGAGCAAAGGTATGACATTGGGGAAGAGGGAGGAGAGGAACGGACGTAAGCGCTCCAGCAGGGATGAAGATGATGAGTTTGCCTTTGGGGTGAAGGCTTGATTCAGTAGAGCATATGAGCCGTTTTCAGTGGGTTTCATCAGAGCTGGCCTCATGTTGTTTGGGTTGGGTAGGGGCTGCATGAGGTTGGGCAGAGACATTTACCAGTACACAGGATCTTATGTAACTACTCCTTGTGCTGTACTGGGCGAGTCGCTGTGGAGAAACCTGGCTCGGAGGAGAGGGGAGTTCAGTGTTATCACATTTTGTGTTTTTGTAGGCAATATATTAAAGGGTCAATTCACCCAAATTACAGAAAACACAGAAAGCTGACATTTCTGCCTCCACACCAAAACAATGGAGGTGAATTGGTTTTACTTTGTGGGGCTCACAGCGCTGAAACTATATTTAGAAATTCAAAAGCAACATCTCGTTTAAGCCATTTTAAGCCCATATTTAATGCATTTCCCATTTTTCCCATAAACCAATCAGTATATTTCTACGCTGCAATACTACCTGCCCCAGGTTTGCTGTTTAAACACTCGTTTAACCATATAGCGTGATGTCAGCTGGAAAGTTTGATTTAATTCAATTTTAAGCAAGATCTTCACACATCTTCCACTACAAGACTGGACCTCAAGATTATGTAAAACTGCAAAAGGACCTTATCATTTCAGATTTAGTTATTCTTTAGTGTTGCATATTTCCAAATAAATTTGCACAAAGTAATTATTACACTGACAACCTGGGGCTTCCGGGGCCCCTGAGAGTTCCCAGGAGAGTTGCTCACTTTGCCCAGTTGGTAATCCAGCCATGCACAAAACTATTCTCCACTTAAAATTAGTCCCTACAAAAACTGTTGACCTTGAGGTCTGTGGATTACACGGAGTAACTCTGATACTATTTCTGGAAAGATTTGTTACTGTGGTGTTTTTAAACTGCTAGTTTGTTTATGCTGTGTGCACCACAAATTAAATCCCATTCATGTTCATTGTTATGGCGTGGCGGCAGAAATCTCAGAGTCAAATTTCAGTGCAAATAAAAGCTCTACTGTTCTGTTCCTTGTACGTCTGGTGTTTTGACGCATCTAGTAAAATGTTCAGTTTGGAATAGCAAAGAGTTTTTGTGACCATTAGTGTGAGGTGAAGAAGAAGCCCGTACATTTGTCACTCGGTCTATAACCTGTTCCTGTGTCTGTAGTGTGTTGTTTGTCTGTACAGTCGTCCCAGAACCTGAGCAGACAGAGGAACAGAGGAAGTGACAGGATGAGGGCGATTAGACCGACCTCCACCCACCCGACTGCACGTGCACACAGACACACACTGACTCATACTCCCTCGTCACATGGGGAACAACACAGCCTCTCACTAAATCACTGTGTGTGCTCTTGTTTTACTACATTCGTGGGGCCCAAAAACAGGGAGCCCACTATACTTGTGGGGCCCGACCTCCTTTGTGGGGCCAAAATGCTGGACCCCACAAGTTTAAAGGGCTTTTTGAGGGTTAAGACTTGGTTTTAGGGTTAGGGTTAGAATTAGGTTAAGGTTAGGGTTAGGGTAAGGGTTAGGTTTAGGCATTCAGTTGTGATGGTTAGGGTTAGGGTAAGGGGCTAGGGAAAGCATTATGTCAATGACGGGTCCCTACGAAGATAGTGCCGCAAACCTGTGTGTGTGTGTATATATATATATATATATATATTTGGTGTTTACAGATATGAGGCCTCTAAGGATAACTGGGATTCAGAGGCAGTGATGTGTGAGGGCTGAGATCAGATGAGGTCATCAGGGATGGTGAGCTTAGAGGAGTTTGTCCCGAGCCGCAGCTCTGTGAGGAAGTCAGCTGTGTGTGTGTGTGTGTGTGTGTGTTTTTGAGAGAGGTGCAACGAGAGAGGGAGGGAGATGCTCTTAGTTACAGCATATGTCAGGATGTTGACATTTTAGTGTCTGTTGACAGTAGAGACAACAAGACTTGTCAAACATTTTGCATACAAAAAACACAAAGTAGATGTTTTAGATCAAATATAGAAATCATCAGATAAAGAGGTAAAACGCACATTTTGCATTTTGCTGTTAATAAGCTCATAGAGCGCCATTTACATGAGTGTAAAAAAATGTCAAACACCTATTTATAGCACATAAGAGTGCCCCCGTTCCGATGTGTTCCGATTCTACAAGGCCTCATGTATGCGGCGGTTCAGCTGTTTTCAGATCGGTTGTGTCCACTGGGACTGTGTAGACATCAGCGCTCATAACCTTCCAGTGAATGGACAGCTGGAGAGGCTGCACGCAAAGGCAAACAAACATATATCAGTGGGGATATTTTGGCGGGAGCCAGGTCAGTGTGGCAAACAGGGCTGCAGAGGCTGTCGGCAGCACGACTTTGCCATAAGGGTCTCAAAAATCCAGAAAATCTCCCCCACATTCCTGAGGCAGACCCGCTCTTTTCTGCCCTCTACTCTCTTTTTTCCTTTGAATCCTCGAATTCGTCCATTTTGGGGGAGTAGGCCTGGGTAAAGACAGGCCAGAGTGCAGGTTTTCTGAGGTCAGACTGCGGGAGCTGGTATGCATAGTGTAAACACACCAAGACTGTGTTTATTTAAACGTAAAAACACTACTGAGCGCTGCTGTGACTCAACTGCATGTGACTCTGCGCTGGGAAACATCATCGTTTCAGTGACTGCAAAACCCGCATGTATGTGTGCGAGTATATATATTATGTGCGTGCGTGTTTGCAGGAGAAACAGGAGTGAGGAGCGTGTTGCAGACTTCTGTCGTAACTTCTCATTGTGCTGGTGGGGGAGGGGAGTTATGTAACAAGGACAAAAGGATGCATGATGCTGGCATGGCTACGCATGTGGGGAGATGGGGAAAGTGTGTGTGTGTGTGTGTGATGGCATCAGATAAATATGTCAGCATCCTCTGGACACCAACACCCCCATCATAGCTGCCGTTGCTAACGTAGCTAGTTGCCAGAAGATGTTTGTGTGCATCTGTGATTGTTTCTCAGTCTGTGTGTGTGAGAGAGACCGAAATTAAGCTGTAACTCTCTAACATACAAGAAACAGATGGAGTATGAGGCTTCAGGCAAACCTCAGGGTCACGACAAGATGTATAGGGAAGATATGGCATGCTGCTTCATGGGAGATGTAAAGTGTTGAGTGTGTAATGAGTCCACTGAGAATTGCATTGTAGTAAACTTTCAGGTCTCCATTTGATCAGTTTAGTCTGATAGGTGTAGATATAATAATTGGGTAATACAAAAATTAATTCTGATGAAAGTTAGTGATACAAACGCTGCTACAACGTGAAGTCACGATCACGATGTATGATAATTCGCAACATTTGCCAGCCATAAAAGAGCTCTGGAAATTAAATCTTTAAATATTTACTGTGTAATTCCGTTGTATGAATCAGGTGCCAGTGAAATACTTACCAGTTCCTCTTGGTAGTTACATGTAGGAACACTGAAAGAAAACAATTCTATGGGGAACAACGGTGTAACAATTTTAGAATCTGGTCAGGGTTGTCCTCTATAACAAGTGTTTATCTGATGGACACCTGTTGGGGCAACCTTAGCCTGTCGTGAGCAAAGGGCAAAAGCATTTGTTTCTATTCAACCATTACTATAAAGGGGATAGCCCCTGCACTGTAACCAATGCAAAGAATAAGCTGGTAGGCTAAATCACCGAAACAGTGGGCTAGCGTTTAGATCCCATATAAGAATGTTGCTGGATTCCATAAATGACTGTCCCTCATAATTCCAAGATTTGTACCGCTTTTCTTCGAGCCCCAAAACTATATTGCAGTACCCCAGCATTGGTGAGTATCCTAACCCTGTAATCAATTTGAGAATGCAACCCATATATCATACATGTTCCTTAATAACCCCTCCATACGTTTTAAGAGATCTTCCCAACGCCCCTATCATTATTGGGTAGCATATCGTAACCATATTAGGCCTATACCATAATTATTTTATAGGTACCTCAAAATATCAGTATTCTTAATGCCATTTTCCTCAAACTTTTGTTTCCTAGTACTATACCCTTTAGGCACCCAGTATTTACAAAAATACTAAGACTATAATTCATTTCGCGTTTCTAATTGTTACTCCCTTGTTCCCCATGGTGTTGGTTTGTACCTTCATTTAAGTACCTGTAGGAACTAGTCGGTTCCTTCAGTGGTACCCGATTCATACAACAAACTGACACTGTAAATCGTGGGCTCTATTATAAAGTGTTACCACTTCTTGTTTTACTGTGATAAAGCCATTGAAATGTTTATCTGTGACATGCTAAGATGTTGTGTAACAGTAGCACGAGAAGAATCATAGAGACAACAAACTGACTTAATAATGTCAGTCACTCAGCAATATCTATCTAAAGTTTGCAATTAGTGGCTAACATTAGCTAAGTAGCTGCTGTTCTGAT
This sequence comes from Coreoperca whiteheadi, assembly GCA_011952105.1. Lineage (NCBI taxonomy): Eukaryota > Metazoa > Chordata > Actinopteri > Centrarchiformes > Sinipercidae > Coreoperca > Coreoperca whiteheadi. The sequence goes on along the minus strand of CM022485.1, from coordinate 27,471,531 downwards.
TGTGTGCTTTTAGGTCAGAGAAGAGTACAACTGTGTTACTTCTTCTTCGAAAAGTTACATAGTCTCACTTTTTACCAGCTTTGAAATTAATAACCGCATACGTCAAACACTGCTAAACTGAAAACAAAAAAATAACCTGCGTCACATGTGAAAGGATTTGATGGACATTTACCACCTGGCAAAAACAATGCTAACTAGCGTCCAATGTGATTTAATACGTTTGCAATGGCATTTAACGTTAGATTAGTTTTAAGTTAAAGTGGATGCATTATTGTGTTAAAATGCACTCATGTATACACTATTAAAATTGAAACAGGGTGTAGAGAAATTAGGAAGAGACTTCTGAACTTGGAAAATGTGTGTAGCGCTTAATACGAAACTCAGAACTGGGTGTTATTTAAAGTATTTGCAAATTCAGGACCTTTCTCCAAATAAACTCCACACATGCACAAGCACGGGATTATCTGCAGTATTAAGCCACAAATGTCACAAAACAATTTGTTGTAAAATGGCTTTTGGAATTAAAAACCCTCGTCATTCTCTGTCACTCCCTGCCGCCCCCTCTCCACTGACCTTCACCCCATCTCGAGCCATTTTTCTCCATCCTTGTCTCACTCCTCTTACTTCCCGGCCTGCTTTATCTCATCCTCCTCTCCTTCGTTCACCCTCACGCTGCCGATTGTTTGCATCTACTCATGAAAGAGAATTTTCCGGTTTTCTCATTCCATTTAAGCTCAGCCCGCACTAACCCATTGTGCTCTGATGTTCCTCTCAGGCAAGAGGTCTAAATCAGGCAGGGAAGACGGGGGAGGGAAGGAAGGATGGAGGGAGGGGAGGTGGCAGGGATTTGAGGGAGGGAGGGAAGGAAGGAGGGTGGGGGTGGGGAAGGAAGGGTTAGAAGAAGGGAAAGGCCGAGAGTAAAGCAAATGTGTGAGAGCAGTGAGGGAGAGGTGTAAAAGAAGTACAAAATGTTAAATGCGAATAAAGATCCCCTCCTTTATATCATTTGACATCCAGCACAAAGATGATATCACAGACTGTCTCACTGTGCAGCAACTTAGCCCACTTTGTAGCCCCGCGGGTACAGCATGGCAATAAAGCTGCAATGCTTATAAGGTTTAAACCCACCAGAGCTACTTACACTAATACAAGTTCATGCATTTGAATGCACAGAAGTGGAGCATGCGAATATTAATACTAGTCTGTGCATACATGGAGATAGGAGCTGTATTTGATGTAGGCTGGTGTTCTATAAAGTGGTTTTAACAGGTTGGCAGCAGTTTTACAGAAAAATAAAGAACACAGCATATGGATTAAACAACACTTGTTAAAGCATGGGTTGAAAACAGAAAAGGAGACTCAGAGACAGATGTGTGTGCATTCTAACAGCACCGCAGTTTGCGGGAAGTGCAGGATTCCTGGTAAGTAAAAACACAGCAACCATTGAATGAATGGCTGACAGGGTGGCACGCATGATAAGAAGTTGGAAGACAATCTGGATTTGAAGGTGCATAGACAAGATTTTGTGGTGAAATAGACTACGTGGACAACCAAACATCGCACATATGTCAGATCGATGAGCATTTAATTCCATGTGTGTTAATCTGCTGCTATAACAGCCTCCACTCTTTGGAACCAGGATGCAGGGATTTGCTCCCATTCAGCCGAGGGGGCCACTGATGTGTGGGGCGATACGGTCTGGCTCGCAGTCGGCGTTTCAGTTCACCCCAAAGATGTTAGATGGGCTTGAGGTCAGGGCTCTGTGCAGGCCAGTCACGTTCCTGGGAGGAACGTTTCTTTATTAACCTCACTTTATCCATTAGGGCATTATTGTTGGACCAGGAAAGCCTTAAAAAAAGATTTGCCACAAAGTTGGAGCACAGAAAATATCATTAAACAGCTCCACTAAACTACGGAAAAGCATGTGGAAAAGGGGGTCCACAATTGTTGTGGCCTGGTTAGATGGTTAGTACTTTCCCTATCTGCGTATTACTCCACGGCAACCCGATCTATAGCTTCTGCCTCTGGAGTCTGGTGAGAGGAGGTTCTGTTTGTCTCGCGTTACTTTAACTTTCCAACAATTTCTCTCAACAGTTTAGACCAGATTCCATTTATTTCAATATTTTTTGCATTGCACACCTATCTGATTGCAATTTTGGAGGCAGCTGTTCAGCAGTGTTTCTGACCATCTTGGGTCCTTTTTTCCTGCTCACAACCTATTTCGGCCAATTCTCTGAACATTTGTGTTTCATCTTTCTCACTTTTCATCTGCACATTTTTGTGCTGTGAATTCTGTCGCTGAGTGCGTCTCCTAGCAGCTCCTTTTCACACCTTTAACCGTGCCAATGTGTCATTTGAATCCCAGTGTCGGTTCTGGTTTTCAGTTGCCACTTTCCCCAGTAAATGTATTTCTGTACCGTAATGTAAATCTTTATAGTGTCCAAAAGGCACAGCTCTTCCTTTAAGAATACTCACAACTGAACTTGACTGTAATGTTTAGATTATCTATTTGCTGATTTTACAGGTTTTAAAGAAAAACCTTTCTAAAAACTCTCTCACAGGCGCACCAGCCAGGTAGACATTCTTGAAGGTTAACTCACCCACAATACTATTGGTAACTTGTTGACACCAGATTGTTGAGGAATAATAAAAATGTCTAAACACTGAACAGGGTGAATAGACTGTTTCTCATCAGTTGATTGACTGTTGATTGAAACGAGCTGGGAAAGAGAGTAGTTTAGATTGTCTCTGCTGAGTACATGCTCCAATAAAAATACAGTATAAATATAAGCATCTGTATGTAAGATAAAACAAAAAGTATGACAGTAACAAAAATCAAGAGCAAAAGCTACACAAACCAAGTTTCAAACCAGCTTTAATACAGCTTTACAGGGTCAGTACTCCCAAATAAATATAAATATATATATTGTCCCTTACCCCTTGTGGTATGTGGTATCTATACATGCAGACATGGACAGATAAAACAAATATATGCTGGCTTTGTTTGCACCAGTTTTACAATAATCGTTCCTGGGATTTCTGCCACCACCACAATACATTAAAGGGGAATGGACTTTTGTTTGAGCTGAAACATCTAAAAAACGATTGAACAGCAACACGTTTTTCTAGAAACAGTGTACACATTTCTCTGGATAACCCACAGAGCTCACTGCGAACGCTTCAACAAACTACTTCCTACCAAAGAAATTGTCCCTGAGAAAGCAATTGACAGTGTGTTGTGTGGATTATCCAGACTAACAGGGATTCTGAGAAGACACATGTATTTATGTCAGTATGTTTTTTTTTGTAATGTTGGTGAACCAATCCTTTAACATTCACACAAACCAGTTTTCAAACCCAGTTAAATGTAGCTTTAAATGTCAAGGTCAAAAGTTGAAACGGTCTTCTTTTGCTCGGTTGCAGGGCCATAATATTCAGCGCATGAGGAAATAGTTGATGTTAGCTGGGGGGACAGTTGCCATGCTGACGTGCAGTGTAGTTTTACACCTCCTAGACAGCCTGCGGGGCATCAAACCACCTCTGCTGTGGTGACTCGCTTGCCACCATATGCTGCTGTGATGCTTTCTTGATACAAAAACTAGTTTTATCATTGAGTACACGGAGCACTTTTCACTTCTAATGGGATTAGCGTGATATTTTGTCATCTCACCATCTCACGGGAGGGGGGCGGAGGTGCCACTCACACACTGTTTTCCTTAAGACAGGCATCCCAGTGACTTGCTAATGGCATCATCACCGCCTGTGTGAATTTAAAAACTCCCTGAATGGGCATATTGTTTGCTGCAGGGCACACTTGTTTGATGAGTCTAATCCCTTGTCATCCCATGTCTAAAGAAACAAAGGTGTAACACTCGGCTGCTGAGGATCAGCGAGTGTGTGTGATGGTGTACATAAGCCCATCTTTCCCAATCCCACACAGGCTCGTAATCCTAGAAGATCAAGTGTAACCGGGCTGAAAGTGTGACTGAGCGGGAGCCGGCGTGATGCTTTCCGTTATGTTGACTCACACCGTGATCACTCCTGCCTCACAACAACCGCAGTATGTCATGCTTCTGTGACCTTTCATTGCTTTTGGCTCAAACATTCCTCTTATTTATGGTGAAAGGCCAAATGTTTTACGATCTTACGTGCACAATCTGCATTTTCCGTCATCATTCCACATCTGACACTTGTTTTTCACCAATGACATTTTGACTAATAGCAGATTTAAAAAAAAAACAACAACAAAAAAAACATGTTTATGCAGTAAGGGAACGTAACATAATGGCTTATACAGTAAACATCGGTGTGAAGGCTTGGCATGCACTTATGCTAAACATAGACCAAACTGTTAAATTATTTTCACAGTGCAGTGAGACATCAATCAAAGCTGAGTAGGCAGTAAAATTAACGGAGCACATGCAGGAGCAAGGGAGCATTAACAGGAGCCTATTTTTAAATCGAGTACTGTGAGTAATGTTTTTTTTTTTCTGTATCTAACCGTGAAGGTTTCATTTCAATGCCACATGCTGTAACAAACAGCTGATTGCGTCCTCTTTTGCAAGTAAAGGACTCAAAAATATCCTGTAATGTGGAACAATTTCACTGATTGTGACTACAAGAGAGTGTAAAGTCTGTCTTTCTTCAGTATCTAATATTTTTTTACAAAGCAATTTTTATTTTTATTTTTATGAATTGGTACCTGTGTTCACATTTGTGGTTATTATTTGGTGAAGGTGCAATTTAATGGAACCAAATTTTGAAATGGTCTGCTGTAGCTTTCATTAGGCACTAATTTCATGTGAAAAATTCACCCTTTTTCCTCTTCTTTTTGACTTGTATGTACTCAGCGGGAATGGAAAATGCAGTTTTGAAATGCACTGGAGTTTTGCAGGTTGTCTGGGTAAAAATACACATATTGAACTGTGCCAAACGTTGGGTGAACATTGCTATGGCCCAACTGGCTTGAGAGGCAGTTTCATCTGAATGGTCAGTTGTCCAGCCACCATCAATGATTATCTAGTTCCACTTTAGTCTCACAAGTGGCCACTAAATATCAACTCCTCTGGTATATCAGACACTTTTCCACACACAGAGTGCAGGTTAGTCTACAAGGTCACTAAGTTGGGCACGAGTGTGTGTGTGTGTGGGGGGGGGGGCTTGCCTAGAGCACCAAATGTACTAGTTAATTGTTCTATGAGGCTCAGCTACCACAGCATGTAGGCTGTACTCTTCTTTACTGAAATGTATGGATTTCACCATTAAGCCTGTGTGTGTGTGTGTGTGTGTGTGTGTGTGTGTAATTTACATCATCTTGGATTAAAGCCTCCTGCTGTGTACCTGCTCCGGCACCTGTAGTCAGGGCTCGGTGATTATCCTAAAAAAAAAAAAAAAGTGAGTGAGACCTTGGCTGGGAACAGATCCTATGGCTGTGAATATCACAAGCGAAACGATATAATTTGATGTTGAAACATGCTGGTTAGGCAAATTCTTTCTTTTTATTAAATTTCACAGAGATTACTGTTTTGATCTTATTCACTGCCTTGCGTTTCAATCTATTCACCGGTGGCAGCTTTGAAGTTGGAGAGCGATTTAAAAGGAGCCAGGTATGGGCTAACAGGGCCCCACTAAGCCTGTGACAAAAAGACACTGAGACGCGCTCTGTCTCTCCTGATCCACAGGGACTGCGAAAGTAGGCCAGGCGAGGTGTCAGACTGCTGCGAGGATCAGGACGCTGAAGTTGTTGACTTGTAACCAAAGTTCCTTTTCATACTTCTGATGTCAAGAATCGCACACACACACAGAGAGAGAGAGAGAGAGAGATTTAAAATATTCCCCACGCACACGCAGGTCATATTTTTAGAAGTGAGGCTTTCCAGCTGAACACTGCGTCACACAGTGTCATCCAGAAGCACCCACCTTTTTAATAAATCTTCTTTTCTGGTCATTGAAGTTGAACTATTCACCCGCCCCCATCAAACACACACACACACACACACATTCAAAGAAACATGAGAGGGAGCAGCACAGACAATCCAATAGGAGGCATAATAAGCATACGACACTGATATTATAAACTCACTTGCGATGAGTATCTGCTCCATCATTTCAGTCTCCTCTCGTCTTGTTCTTGTACATCAAACAGACCCTACTAGAGAAGACAGCGACGCATCATTTCTAAGTAATTATGCCAATAAACCCGAACTCACGCCGTGGGTTAATAGGCAGCCATTTAACTAATTTGCAATAAGCAAGCCTTTTTGTGTGTGTGTGTTGACAAACTGTGTGTTAGGCTCCAGCGCGCAGATGACCCTGAGAGAGACGGAGGCACCCCAAACAGCCAGGAGACACTGAGCCTCGTCACGTGCTGTTTGTCCCTCCCGGGGTGCTGCCTGGCCCCATCGCTGGGTTATAATCAGACGGCGAATCGCGGGAGCAGCCCACGACGCGGACGCGCGCCATGCAAGCGCACACTCAGTCCGGCGGTGCCTGGGATTGGGCGGAGGGAGTGGTGGCTGCGGACGGAGTCACGGGATTGGTAGAGTTCAGCGCCAAACTTGTTGACTCATAACTGAGCAGCTCCTCTCCATCCTTCACGGCGCGGAGCTGTCCGGGGCCAGTGGTGCTGAAACTGCCAGCTTCCGACGCGCCGTTGGAATAAACCCGTCTCCCCCCCCCCCCCTCCCCCGGTTTGATTGCCGAGCCTTTGAAAGTTACATGCTCGTGTGCAACACTTCCAGGCGTTTGCTTTAAGCGTCCCTTGACGGATATTTAACCACCGGCACCGCGCTATCCAAGAGCGCAAGAAGCCTCCAACTACCAAGCCGACCAGATAGAGGACTCTCCAAGGCGCAGCCATGGCTTTCATGGTAAAACACGTGGTGGGAGGACAGCTGAAGAACCTGACAGGCGGACTGACGGAGGAGAAATCCGAAGGGGAGAAAACAGACGCCGCCGCGCAGGGGATGACTCAAGAGGAATTTGAACAATATCAGCAGCAGTTAGAGGAGGAAAAGTAAGGCAATGACTGAAGCTTGTGATTGTGCCGTTGTAATGAAAACCTCCGGGAAAGCATGCCATATTTAAACAGTGCGTTTTTGTGTGTAAATAGCGGAGCGCTCCCAGTGCGCCGCGCGCTTTTTTACGCATCAGTGCAATAACGCGAGCGCTCCACACACAGCTGCTCCTCTCGCCCAGGGAGCTCTCGGGCTCTTAGTTTCGGCAAATTGTGTAGCGCCGTTTTTAATTTGCGATTCCTGGAATCGTTCTTCCACGGAGAAGTCTACAGGGACTCGTGCCTGGGGCGGAACATGTTCCTAGTGCTGCGCGTGCGGCTGAATCATGAATCAAAAACGGTGTGGTAAATAAAGTCAGACCTCTATTTGGATATTATCAGTAGGCAAGATGTTTCCGAATCATTTACATTATAAAAATATATTGCAGCCTTACAAAGTATGGTATGGCCTCCATAATATCTCTAATTTGGTTTTTAGTTGAGTTTTTTAAAATATATAATTACGCTGTGCGCCTTTTAATTAGGCTATTTTGTCTGCTTCTATCAGGCTTCTATCATTTAAATATGTGCTCTGTCTCTCACCTGCAAAGTGAATTCTTTGAATGTTCTTTTTTCCCCCCAAGGTAGCCTTCATATTTTCTTATGGTGTTTATCGCCTGAGCACACTGGAGGACAATATAAGTTAACAGCAAGGTCATCTGGTAAACAGAGTTCACCCAGCAGACAGCAACTCACTATTGATTAGTGTGATGTTTCCCTTAGAGCAGGACTCCACATCCCATATCAGATGTTCACTGTCCTGGTCATAGAATATGTTAATATGTTCTATTAATAATGTGGAATAAAGAATTCCGAGCAGAGTTTTACAGAAACATGGTACATTCTGGTTATTTATTTCAGTCGTACACAAATTGTAGGCGTCTAGCAGCATGGGTGCTCTTTAGCGGGAGGAGCATGTATCATAAAGAAATAATTATCCGGTTGTTTCCCATCCCTGGCTCATTTCCATCAGCACAAACACATTCGATGAACACTTTCTTCCAAAGAGCCTCACAGAACCATGTGCAGACACTTTAAGCATGAGTGGGATGTGAAGTCCTAACTCTTGCAGCATTAGCATTCAGCTCAGCCCTCTGAGCTCTACAGGAGGCAGGGCGAGATGCTTAACGCTCTGCCATTAAAATGTGACCTTCAGTGGGAGTGAGTTATTAGTCAGAGGTGAGGTGCTAAACATGAGCAGAGATCACAGAGCAGCCCATACCGCTCAGATTGAAGCAGAATAAGCTTGGGGGGGGGGGGGGGGATGGGGATGGTTGCTCACACTGACATGTCACATGGAGACATTTTATCACCCTCAGCACCCGGGTCACAGTGACAACCCTGGTCATCTGATGCCCTTGAGAGGGCAGGACAAAAAGCTCTACCCAGTGGCTGCAAGTGAGCGCTGCACACTTTGCCCATGCACCTTTAGGTGTTTGGCGCGCTCATGCTAATACAAAGTGAACTCAGGCTCACACGGATGCTGCATCTCCAGATAAAACGACCCTCCCGTGACACACTGGGTATAAACACTTTGCAAAGCATGTCAGTGGTCCTCCAATGTCCCCCCACCTTTAGATTATGCGGCTGATTTGATCCCCCTAGGCGTACAATGCACCTCTGCCACCGAGACTTTGAAGAATATTATCTATGGGGTTTATTTTGTTATAAGCACCTACTGTATTTCACTGACTGCATAATGTGGTCTAATGTCACTGTATTCATGCTATATTTTCCGCCTCAGGCCATATACGCATGCTTGTCATTATGTCATGTTGTTGACTCATGACGATGGAGGCATTTCAGCCAATTTAGCCGTTTAAGAGGGACAATTATGAATTACACTGAAGCCATAAATATTCCAGTGACTTGAAGTGGAAATGGCATTGCCAGCAGCCTATTGACTGCCCTCTGCTGGAGGCATCACATACTGTAGGCTAGATTGGAGTGAGCTTTAAGAGACAAATAACGACAGGCTTACAGATAAATATTGGACATCTCGCAAAACATTTGGTTTCTCCAAGACAGACGTGCAGAATTTCCGAAATGCCTCAATACCTCCCTTACATGCAGAGGCAGACTTAAGGCAATTATGAAGATGGTCAGAGTGTCCTCCTTCATTTCTTTGATGGCTTGCCTTAAACTGCCCATTTTGCAAAAGAAAGTTACGGAGCTCTTTTGAGGGTTTCCAGCCTTGAAAACACCTTAAAAAGTCAGGCATTTAAGTGCCGCTAGGGAGCTACCCAGCTAAAGTGAGGTCAATCTGGAGAGTGGCAATACGTCTGCAGTTAGTAGGTTAGTAAGTCTGCAATTTACTCTAGTTACCTCTAGTTGTCCACATCCAAAGAAAACTAAATTCCCTCAGGGGAGCGCTGGACTGACCGGATGCTGCATCTGGGCCTCCTAAACATACGCACAACATCTCTTCCTGATATATTTCCCCCCACGACATCACTGCTACTGCTGCTGCCCCACCTTCTGCTGGCTCTACACTCTGTAGTTAGAGTTAAGAGGAGACGTGATAGTGCTAAGCTCCAAGGCCTCGAAGGTCCAGATCCAGCAGGAGCCTTATGATGCTCTTAAAACAGAGACGCAACTGTCCGTGGAAATAATGAACACTGGCTTTCTTCATTTTCAGATAATATGTGTGGTTTGTTTGTACTGTTTAGGAGATATTCCCCCTTAAATGTGGGGTGCTTGGCGAGTGAGCGTTGCTATTCCAAAGCTTCCCACAGGTGAAAGCGTGCACGGTTGATTAAAAAAGGCATTTCCTTTGGCTGGAAACTGAGTTGATCTAAATTTGCGTGTTGAGTGGGGTTGAGAAAATTCTGCCAAAAAACTCCTTTTCCTCCTTTCTTGCAGACAAGAACGAGAAGCCAATTTTGCCCAGAAGAAAGCTGAGAGGGCCACAGTTAGAAGTCATTTCCGGGAAAAGTACAGGCTACCAAAGGTAAACTAATCCAGCTCTGCATGTTTGGATTGAAGGGCTGGCTATGTCATGACACACATAAAAATGTCTCCAACAGGACCACTGCCTTTGGAAAACCCACACATTCTTGCAGCCTGAGTACTATATTTCTATAAACTACAGTGGTATTTGAACCTTTTTTCCTAAACTTGTCCTTCTTTTTCCTGCCGTGTTGGGTGTGTCAATATGGACGTGCGTGTGCGTGTGCGTGTGCGCGTGCGTGCGTGCGTGTATCTGCCTCAGAACGAGATGGATGAGACCCAGATCCAGCAGGCGGGGGACGACGTGGTGTTGCCCACCGAGCTGGCCAAGATGATCGCTGAGGACAACCAGGAGGAAACGCACAAGCAGTCGGTGCTGGGCCAGCTGTCCAACATCCAGAACGTAGACATCGACCAGCTGAAAGACAAAGCCCAGGCCACACTGGAAGACCTCAAAAAGCAGACGGAGAATTGCAGTCTGATGTGATTTGGCCAACTCTAAGTCCCAGGAGATTAGAGTTTTACTATTTTTCAGAGGCAGAGCTGCTCTGGGGGTAGAAATATTCTTATTGCTCGCGTGGAATGTCAGTTGGCAGAGTCACAATAACTGTTTTCCTAGCTGTGCAAAGTTAGACAGAGGCCCTGAAATATCAGCCTCATCTTACTAACTGGGGAAAAAAAGAATTCTAGCCATAGTGTCATCTCTGTGATCTAGTTAAGTTAGCTTTCCTGTTGACCTTCAGAGATCCTAAAAGTCATTTCATTCCAACTTTGATTGAAATTAGCTAACTTGCACTCTGAAAGACCATGGTTCTTTGGCTCCCCCCATTGAGATTTAACCAATGAGATTAGTTCTGCCTTTACAGCAACTCCTCCTCCGAGAAATATTTGTCTATTAAATCCTTTACTCCCTTCATTCCCCAACCTCCTGCACCCTCTGTACCTCACGTGACCAGTGACAACACAAAATGGTTCTGCAGCAGAGCTCTCAGAGTGTGTGTGCAGGTTTTCATTGCTTCCAAACCCACAGCAGATGATTTCACTGATGATCGCGTGCACCTTTAACAGGCGAGGATCACTGCGATCAGCTGCTTGGTTGGAGATGAAAACACACAGGCACAAGGCTAACACTGGCTCACGTGACGAGGCCGTATGTATATTTATGTTGAATTTGGGAAATTTGTTGAATATAGTTTGGGGAAAATAAAATAAAGGCACTATTTTTGGGTTTCTTCCTATTCCACGTACAGAAGCACAAATTCTTAGAAATGTGCAATATTCATTTAGAGCAACATAGGAGGCTGATTTCTTGTAGCTTACAAGTGTTGGCCCCCTGGTGCCCTGATGTAAGCTCCCCATGAGCGGCATTAATCTTATTTTTAATCTTTTCCTTGACCGATCTTTTTTTTTTGTTTTGTTTTTTTTGTTTAGCTTTTTCCGTACTTCAGTGCGCCTTCGACGTCCGCACAAGGTTGTCTTCTCTAGAGCGCCAACATCTGTAAGCTACATTCTACGAAGAAGGGCCTCCTCGGTTGTTTGTTTCCGCAGGAGATTTCTTACTTTTAGTGTGATTAATAAAGCAACAAGTAATGTGTTGAGCAGGCTGGAATGAGGTCGCACTTAAAGGCAGGATGGATTTGCTGCCTTTTGTCTGTTGGAAGAATGTACAGTTACGTGTGTACAATAACTGTGCTCCCAAATTTAACCTGGCGTCTATATCAACTACATGGGGAGCAAATCTGTGTTTGTGCTGCATCCTGCGGGCGTCAGAAAATAAATGCTTGCATGCCAAAGCCTTTTTCGACCAACGTAAAGGAAATGGCATAAATGTGTCGAACTGCATAAATCCACAAATATTTGTGTTGTATAAGATGTACATGTATCCGCTGTTTGCCTATACTGTCGACAGCAGGTCGTTCTTCACTCTGTTTTCATCATCTCGCTGCGTCCTGTAGTGTTGTCAGCCGTCACATGACCTTTTGACCTGTCCTCCATCTCGTTGACCCTGGTGTCTCAGTGGTGCTGTTTTGTGCTGGTGGATTCGTGTTGTTTTAGCGGATGTGATATGTCAAGTGGTGTCCTCGTAAAAACCTCGTCCCGTGGCAGAGAGTGCTGGTCATAGTGTTACACGGCACACAGTCAGTGTGGGCTTCCTGCGTAACTCGGTATTCTGTCTATGTTGTTTTCTAGCCAAGTGTAGGTGAAGGTGTGGGCGATTCAAGAGGGGATGTTGTCGGTGTCGTGCTTTGCCAGTGTTTGATTTCATGTAGCAGTGGTGCCCAGGGCGATGTCCGCTTTCATCCCATATCTGTCCCCACTTTGACTCCGGTGATGGCTCTACTGCCAAAACATGTTTTTTTTCTTTGGGTACTTAATGATTACAAAATTATTTATTTTACGTGTGCACATTTGATTTTAATGTGGGCAAAAATATATTGACTGTTTTCTCTAAGATGAGTGGTAATGTCCGTGCTGTAGGTGCCACACTGCTGCTGAATGAAAACTGAGGCAACACTTAAACATTTTCAGTACAGTGCTTATTGTCATGTGGTAGATGAACAGCATATTTGTAACATTCCAATAATATAAAGCAGAAGAGATGCTGCAATAAGGCCTTTCAGAATAGAGCTACTAGAATCTGTCATGTCTGGTCATGAGACAATATTAATGGGCGGAACAGAAGCCATAAAGCAAACTGTTTGCTTCGTATGAGTGACTTGAAATAATAATTTAATAACTCAACAATAATAATAATTATAATAATATACAAATGCAATTTTTTTTGTGTTTTCATCCTGTGGAACTAATTTGTTCAGGAAATGGCTGCCATGACACGCAATTTCTTCTCGTCCTTTTGGCTTTCTTTGTTTCACAGTTTCTCTATCATTCTGTCTCTGAAGGTATTTCAGTGATTCTTTGAGTTCTAACTGCAATAAACAGATTTCTAGGATAACGAACGTCCTTTCTGTTTTGTGTGATTTACTGGACAGTATCTAGTGATTTGTCAGTAGTCTTAACATTTTTGCAGCAACCCAGAACACCAGGTGGAGACAAACATGCACTCACAGCCACAGAAGCATCCAAGAGGGAGGCTGCAGATAGAGGCTGATTATAATTATAAATGACATGTCAGTAATGGCCTGTTGTGGCCAGTTACTACTAAAAGATAAATTATACAACTAAGCATTTCATATGCGGGAAACAATCCTCCCATCCGGGGGCAACGGTGCAACGATCCATATACACCGGTGTGTACTAAAAGCCTGCATAAAAAGATCTCAGTGGCCACTTTATTAGGTACACCCGTGCAATGTGTTCATTCAATTAGCTTTGAGGTCATAGTTAGTGGTGGTGTGTTGTGCAGGAGTGCATTACATTAAGAGGTGTTTCCAATATTCATAAACAATTGAAAAACACCTCTCAATATAATGTAGTCCAGTAGGTACCACACCACCTTTTAACTATGACCTCAACATATAATTGAATTTACATATTTCAGCCAATTTTAACATATACTGAACATCATAAACTTTGTAAGGGTAGAATTTATTAGCAGAGCTGTTGTACTGAATTGCAGTAGATTGTGCAGGTGTGGACACTGTGTGTGTGTGTGTGTGTGTGTGTATGTATGGTGGATATATAGAAGATGGACAAAATAATACAGCCCTATAAAAACACTACTCTGTGACACTTATAAAGATAAGGCTCTGGCAGAATTGTATTAAACCTTGTGGTTATTTTAGAAGCTGTTGTTGGTGGTATTATATTGGACTGCATTACACATTCTGGTATTTCACTTATTTTGTCCACCTGGTGTACATAAAGCACATAGAGCCTTAGTAAGATGTGTACAGTAGATCTAATGCTAACCCCATGCATGTTTTAGATACTGAACTGTTTTTGTTTTTGTTCTCAGCTATCTGTCATATTCTTGAACAGGTCTCAGGTCAGGCATCCATCTGGTTGTGTGGAGTTTGTGCAAAGCTGGCACAGCCTCTGGGGGCCAGACCTGAGGCTGCTTTGCAAGAAGGGGGGGGGGGGGGGGAGGAGAAAAAGAAAATCAAGTTAGTTACCATTTCAATGGCAGAAAGGCCTGGGCTATTGGTAGTTTTCAAGTGTGGTGTGAAAGGGGATCGCTGTAAAATATATTGCTGCTGAAACCCCTCTCTGTTGATAGGCCACAGTGCGTGGACAATATGCAGCCTGGAAAGACAGTGGCCCACTGCATGGCCAATCTGACACAATTGGGGTGAAACGGGCCAGAAAATACTATTCTTTCCCATTCTCTTCCATCAATCCGGGCTTTAAAAACTCTGCAGAATGAGTGGCGGGACGGGACGGGGGGGCGACAATAATTAGCGAGAATCTTTAAGTGAAAACCCTCAACGACGAGGCAGTTATCACAGAGGTTTCCCCGTGCTCCGTGTATGTGTAAAAGGGAACAGATTTGTTTTGCCCGCGCTGAAAACCGGAGCAGTGAAGTTGCAGATGTGAGCTTCTTGCAAAGGAATGCGTTTTGCCCCCCCCCCCACCTCCGGGGTTGCAAGAGAAGAGGGGACCACACAGATCCTGGGTTTCATGCAAGGAAAATCATAACCATTTTCATCCAGTCTATCTCGTCATGTACTGAGAGGATCTGTGCGCAGAGCTGCGCTTCTGCAGGCCTGGAAATGGGTCCCACGGCTGACTCCTCAATGACGGCCAATCGGTGGCCAGGATTGTAAGTGAGAGAGAGAGAGAGAGAGAGACTGGGGACGGGGGGGGGGGAGCTTTTCTTTCTTTTTTCGACAGAAGGAGGGGTGTTGTGGGGAAATGTTCGGCGGACCGTGAAGCGTAACAGCAAGAAGAGGGACAAAGGCGCACGTAGCGGGACAAAATGCGACAGATAGAAACTACAAAAACAACAACATCGGGATGTGTGTTAAAAAGTGGAAGAGCTGGAAAGAGGAGTCGAAACCAACAATGGCAAGAAAGATGAGTTCAAGTGTACAAACGGGGTTGTGGCCAGTAACTGGTTAGAGTGCGCGTTAACCGTGGATAGCCTCACGTCTGCACCGGTGCCGTGGAGCAGACACGTTGGAGTGTGGTTTCCCACTTTTGAACGGACATGCTTCCCGGAGGGACTGTTCCTGCGCGGTCTCCCTTTTGTTGCAGCCATGCGTGCTGATTTCCCTGACTCCGATCGGATCCCGTCTTCCACTGTGGCAAAGCTCACCAGGAGGAGGCGAATTTAACTTTCGCGCAAGTCTGTGGATAATTGGACCCAGTGTGTTTTCTTCGACTGCGTTGGTTGCAAAACGCATGTGTGGACTTACCTATGAACTTCAGTCTGTGTGGTTCAATGTGCCAACCGTCCTGATCCCAATGTGCTGGTGGAGAAAGTGCACGTCACCGAACTAGAACTCCATCCAAGCATGAAATGTTGGTGCAGCGCCCTGGCACTTCTCCCATGGGTGCTGGTGGCCTTAGATGCCCAGCTAATCTGCTGGCAGGCGCTCCTTCGGTGCCACGACGAGCCCGAGTGCGAGCTTGCATACAGTCAGTACCTAGCAGCTTGTGAAGGTAACATCAGAGGAACGAGGAGGCAGTGTCCGAGCCACTGCATCAACGCGCTGATAAGGCTGAATCACACCCGCAGCGGGCCAGACCTGGAGACCTGCGACTGCGCCCAGGACCTGGAGTGCCTCAGCGCCAAGCGAGCCATAGAGCCGTGCCTCCCGCGCAGACACCCCACCGATGCCGGGGGTATAGGGTGCATGGAGGCCCGGCAGCGCTGCGAGGAAGACAGCAACTGCCACACCTCCCTCGCGGCCTACTTGTCATACTGCGGGCAGCTGTTCAACGGCAGGAAGTGCTCCTCCAAGTGTAAAGCCACCATTCAGCAGATGCTGTTCATCCCAAATGGCATGCTGCTGAACCGCTGTGTTTGCGATGGGGTGGAGAGGCCTTTCTGTGAAGTGGTCAAGGAGAACATGAGCAAGCTTTGCTCCATAGGAGACCACATTATTTCAGACCAGCCTGATGCGGATGACATGTACGAGGATGAGGACTATGACCCTAAAAGTGACAGAGAGGAGGTCTATACTGATCATTCCTCTGCTTCCCAGAGGTTGTCCAGCTGCATGACGCTCCTCTTTCTTCCTCTAGCACGGACAGTGTACTGAGATGAATGTGTACTTGAAATGTGAAACATTTATTGGATTTAAAAATGACGGTGTGAAAAAAAAAAGCTCTGTTCGTTTGACGTCTCAAGGGTCCAGGCGCAGTTGGTATGGAATCAGTGACTTGGTCAGAGACACTGGCTTGTTGGCACAGGACTCAAACCCAGAGATAAGGGATGCTGCTTTCTCACCCCCAGGCCTCCCTGCCATGCCATTTGAGCTGCAGGGTGACAGTGAGCACTGCAGTGATTTGTGTAGGCTTTTTCACAACCGTACATTTTGTATAGCCATTCTTCTTTGTGCACATCTCACTCAGGAAAACTGCCTTTTTGAATGTGTTATTCAAATCTTCACACAGATGGCCTTCACAGTGCTCTGGGTGAACTGCTCACTTGTTGCTAAGTTGAAGGAAAGCCTGTTGTCACAAATGGCAGAAATACTTTTGGTGAACCACAACAGACTTTGTTGCAAGGCATTGCCAGTTTGTGTGCCTTTAACCAGCTCCTGTTTATTTTGTTTGGTTTCAATGGCACTTGGAGTGTGGCTTTATTAAGGCCTTCGACAAACATTGGACCCATCCAGTCTCTGTTTGCTCTGCTCTCCATTTCAGGGGCCTCTGCATTGTTGTAGCAACCACACTTCAAATATCTGTGGGAACGGTCAATGGACAGGCAAGGGTGTGGGATCAAGTACTGAAATTAACTGAAGCGCCTCTCCAGCACTCTGTCTGGGCTCCCTCCCCCCACATGAGATTGTTTTATTGAACCTTTCCTGAGACACCCCTTCTTCCTCCTCTCTACTGCCTGCCCCCTTTGACGCCTTTAAAAGACCCCTGTCTTTATTACTGCTTTCACACTGAAGCAACAAGCCAGAAAAAGCTGTCGGGTGCTGGTGCGAATAGGTCAAAATATCCCACATGGAGCTTCTTCACAACACCGCTCATGATTAGAGGTTTACCTTGCCGGACACGGCTTGGCTTTGGGTGAATGTGATGTGCAATTTTAAACAAACCATGTGATTTGAACGGAAGTTTTTGGAATAGGTTTTCATGAGCTAATCAAACATAGAAAGTAAATTTTTATGGATATTAAGGATTGCCGGACCAAACTCCAGGTCATGCTCTGCCTTATTGAATCTCCAGTGTAGCAACACTGCAGCAAGCACACAATAATCAGTGACCATTGCAGTGACCCAACAGTGTGTGAACAGGAAGCATTAGTCTGGTCTGAATGGTCAAACATGGGTTGAATGAATGTTAGTCATTTACTGTTTGTCAAAGAAGCATGAGTGTTGCTAACTAAACAAGATGTCTATTACGCTACATGTTGAGCGCTTTTAACACACAGGATTGGCACGAAGAAATGCACATATACAGATACAATTCAAACTAATTAAAACAAGAGGTTGAGAACAGTGGTTATTTGTAGTTAGCACGCGTATACATGACGAGATGCTCTGTGAGCCGCTAATGTTACCTGTTTGAAGGTCCAAGCCGATAGTCCAGGGGTTCAAACCAGCAGTGTTTCAGTTTCACTTCTCCACATTAAGTCTTGACAAATGTTGATGAATGTTAAATTATGAAGCTAGAATACGAAGGAGATGTATATATTTCACAGTTATATGCAGTAAAATAAGCCAGTGTCTGCCCACTGTCAAGTGCATGCATTTAATACAATATAAACACAAATGTAGCTCAGATTTTGGCCACAAAACCTGACACGATGTAGAGTTTTAAATTTTTCCATCTCACCTTGTGGGAACATAGCAGTCACCACACAGAGCAGTGTCTTCCATGTGGGACAGTGAGTTTTTTAATAAAATGTTTATGACCTAAAGTTGTGTAAGGATGCGATTTGTCCACAGAGAGATCAAGAAAGAAAGTAATGTGATCTAACAATTCTCTAAAGCCCTATTAAAATGGGATTTTTAATCCACATCACTGTGTCTTTGATTTAGGGAGAACTTTCATGACCCTATGCATATTTTTAATGATATGTTGAAAGAAGTAAATACTTACAATTTAGGCTCGAATTGGAATTAAACCACCATTTTTAGAGGAAGAAGGCAAAGAGACAGTCAATGAAACATGTCAACTGATCCAACTAGCTGCTAGAGCTAGTCTCAGAAGCACTTGTGCACTTTTCATTATATTCACAATCCTTGCTAATGATCAAAACTCTAATGAACCAACGCTTTCACACCCTTAACCATTTGGGGCTTGTTCCACACCTACTTTGGTATTTACAAGTCATTAACAATTTGTAAAAGAGTCAATTAGCATTACAGCCATGTGGGAGGTGTACACACCCATTCTGAAAATGTAACTCTAGTCACATCTAAGAGGAACAAAAGTGCAGGGGCAAGAGTAGAAAATGAACAAACTGAGAGACAAATGCGAAGTGTTTTCCAGGACAAGAAGGAACAGATTTAGTTGAACCTGGCTTCAACCTTTTCGTCAAGCTCCTTTCCGCTTCTTTCAGCAAAAAATAGATAAAAACCCATTTCCTGCCACTATGCACAGTTAATTTTGTTAACAGTTAATTGTCAAAAGACATGTTTCTATAACCCATATTTTTCGTGTCCCCAGCCTTGCGTGACAAAGTAGACTTTCATGTAATTAGAAGTTTGTTACTTGAGTTACAGGTGGAAAAATGTCAACATCTCCAAGCCTGGAGAGAACTTCTGCACAGCTTCTCCTGATTTTTCATAAACCACAGGAATCCTCAAGCACATCCAACTCTGTTGTGTCATAAAAACAGGGAGATAGAGAAACAATGTGGCCTGCAGCTACAGTTTAGCATGACTCCCTCTAGTTTAGTTAGATTGTCTATGGGCCAATCTGTCTTAACCATTGCCATGCATCTTAAAGTTCTCCAACATAACCACCCTGCCTTCTTCGACCCCCCCCCCCCCCCCCCCCCCCCCCCCCCCCCCCCCCGGCCCCACCCCACCACAACCCC
>CM022485.1:27406927-27449182 GCA_011952105.1 Coreoperca whiteheadi | reverse complement strand
TGGGGGGGGGGGGTATGTGCATGTTTGCAGAGGCCTTGATATATTTATACTTAATACTACAGTTCAAACTGATTTGATACTTCTTAACGTCACAGATCCCAATTGATTGCGTTTTCAGGTTTTCGCAGTTTTTTTGGGTGTGCAGCAAATTAAAGTTGTGTGCTACAATGAATGCAGCAGTCTCAGTTTAACTCATTTACCATGACAGTGTGGTATTGTCACACAAGCTGTCCAGCATTTGCATATCAATGGTTTGTCAGGAGGAGGGATTTGAGGATAAGCAGTGCAACAACACAGCGTAAAGAGCAGGGATCTAACTTTCACATTCACCAGTGTGCAAACGCAAAATTCAAAAGCTGCTTTTAGTATTTTACCAGCCAAACCTTGTTTTGTTTTTTTCCCCTCAAAAAGAAGAAACACAAGTTCTCAACCTGCCAACACATCAACTTTCCAGCAACAACCAAAACACTGACCACATTTGTCTGGCAACTGTAATATCCCACAGGGACAGCGTCCGGAGATGGTCAGAGCGAGGCGTGACGCAGGTTCGATTTGGCCCCGACAGAAAGCTGGTCAGGTGAAGGCTCCGTGTCCAACCTGAACACTGACAGGCAGTCTGATGCTCTGTGGAGCGTCCCAGCCAGTTCCCACGGTGGCCGTCAAGTTCACTGCAAACAGCAAGCTGAGAAAACAGAAATGATGGAGGTGTGTTAGATTTCCCTTTTTCGAGATTACAACACATTTCCACTTTTTCTTTTTTTACTATATTTCAAATAACAAAGCTAAGATGACTCCACATCAGTCTTTCACAAAGGTGGCCTGTCTGTTACTGCCTTCAGGATTACATGGAATAACATTTTCCCAATTAGTTTCAGGCACTTTTATGTCTAATGGAAAACTGATCGCTGTTAAATACCAGCAATATACGATCATTTCTAGCTTCGTGGTGTATTTCATGTGATAAATTGGTTTAAATGTATATCTTCTCTCTACCTACTCTCTCCTGCCGACTTCCACTTCAATCACTAACTTTCTATATTTCCCATAAGTCTGTGAACATTAGGATGACAGCAGCTGGACCCCAAATTCAACAACGGGTGTAATATGGTGAGTCCAGAAAAAAGCCTTCACTCACTGATTTAAAGGACTGTCACAAAAATTTGATGATCGCTGTTAATAACTGCAGAAAGTAAGCATGTGCTTGTTCCCAGGTGATGTAACTTTAAGTCTTAAGGGTTTAGTGCTTCAGGCGTCGGGGGGGCATTGTAACTGGGCCACTGAAATACTGTGTGCATCTTAACACATAAACTGTAAATTGTCTGACGGTTACAGTGTGATGGCTCTCAGCAAAACTTTGCTGCTTGTTTTGGTGGAGTCTAAGGTCACCAGACAGACCTGGGCGTTGCTGCGACCCTCTCTAGCACAGCTGCTGCTGGATCACTGCCAGAGTTAGTATGGCTGACTGTGGTGTGGTTATTAAAATAACAGCAGCAGGATAAGAAAACCACGCTCTTCATGAAACTTGGGCGGCCTCTAGAGTCATTGGTGCCCTTCCCCCATCCGCATTTTTTTTTTATTTCCCAGGAATTTCTTGCCGAGAACAGGATATTGTCTTGGCTTTAGGTATCCACTATCCATCCAGAGCTGAGCCCAGAAAATACCGGGAATTAGGCTGTGTGTGTGTATGTATGTATGTATGTATATATATATATATATATATATATGTATGTGTGTGTGTGTGTGTGTGTGTGTGTGTGTGTGCGCGTTTCAGCTAGGGAAGTTCAAGTATATTAAAATGTAACTTATATTAAAAATACAGTGCTTCTTATATAGTTTAGTACTTTATTTAGATAGTGTACAGACAGGGAAGTTCCAGTACATTAAATGCTATATGTACTGAATGTACAGATTCTTAAAATATATTTAAAGCAAATTTACAAGTGTACACGTGTGTTGTCGTTGTTTCTGGTGTTTGTGTGTTAGGAGGTTAACTCTTTACTTGCACCAAGTCTCACTTTCACAGGGTAGGCTTTACAAGAGGGCAGAGGACCGAGCGGCCCAGGGCTGCACTGAAATGAAATCAAAGAGCCAGACAGTCCTGCGGGGTGGCCAGCACAGCAAGAGAATGGCTCATATTTTACAAGTGGAAAAACCTTTCATTAAAAAGGACATTTCATCACAACTTTAGGCGGCAATTCCTCTCTTAACCCCCACCACCTTCCCGTACCAAACCTCCATATAGTTCATGCAACACGGCAGGGGAACTCACAGCTTCTGACAGAGTCTGCAAGAGGTTCTCGATCCAGAGACACGTCCCTATGAGTCTCCTGCATCTGAAAAATAAACACATACCTGTAATCGCCCAAAACTAATAAGCAAACAACAACAAAACATGGACATTAAATACAGACATAGGGACTAAAAGGTTTTTATATGACGTAGCTTTCTTCAGTGAAAATCATCATCAATGTTTAGTAGTATCAGTCTTAATCTTGCCCCTCTTTTTGAAGTCAAACATATTATGTGTTCTCAGTTGCAAATTTACTCGTGCAGTCTGAAGATGTGTGTCAAATCCTTCTGCTGAATATTTGGAAGGAATGCATGCTTACCTTGATATGCTTTTTGAGGTATTCAGCTCTCGACATGAGGCTTTTAATCTGGTGAGAGACATGAAAGTCCAATAAATGTAATTGCAATTTACACTTTCATTGCAAGTACTGTTAGCTTATGCTTTATAATGTATTGGCAATATGTGTTGTACTGACTCTAGCCACGTTTGCGGCTTGGCAATGTTGGTTGGTCGGTCCACCACTTTGGTCAAGACTGAAATAGCTCAAAAACTACTAGATGGATTGTCTTAACATCCTGTTTTGTGCGTTACTGTTTTCCTCTAGTCCTACCAGCAAGTTGACATTTTTAGGTTTTTAGTGAAATGTCTCTGTTGGATGGATTGCAATGAAATTTGTTGATCCCTTGACTTTCCATCTAGCGCCATCATCAGGTCATAATTTTAATTTGTCCAATACTCTTGTTTATGGCCAAATATTTGCAAGAGTAATGGCATTCCCATCAGCCTCAGCCACACTTTGTGTAACAAACGTTAGCATGCTAAACACACTAAATTAAGATGGTGAACCTGGTAAATATTATACCTGCTAAACATCAGCATGTTAGCATTGTCACTGTGAGCATGTTAGGATGGGGGTGTTAGCATTTAGCTCAAAGCCCGGCTGTCAAAGTAGAGCCTCACAGAGCTGCTTGCATGGCTGTTCTCTTGTTTTACAATAAGTGCCAACAGAAGCTCTTGAATTGATATGAAATTATGACTCCAATGCACTTTAAGTTAAATATAAAGAGGGATCATTGTTTTTGGAATTTATTTAAATATATATTTCAGTTACTTTCCGGGCCTTTCATGGTGTATAATCACAAAACAAGTCTCTCCAAATTTTCTCTGTTTTTTTAACTTTCAATTATCGAAAGTATTTTCTGAGCTGCGCTTGTTTACTGTAAACTGCGATGCCTTCATGCAGCAGGAAACACAATAACAGAATCAGATTAAACTGATCAGCTCTGCTGATGTGCTTCTTGCGCTTTCTGTTATTTTTTGAAAACATTTCACATGGTACACATGTGCGAGTAATGTCTGCTCACATCATATACTTGCGGGTGTTCTTTACTGTTGTAATCAGTCCTCTGCTGATCATGAAGGTTCTTGGCGGCACCTCATTCCTAGTTGTATCATCACTATTTCACAGTATAAAGTAAAGCAAGCCCTCTTGGGTATTACTGCAGTAACATCTGCGGGTCACAGTCACGGGAGACATAAACTGATGGCTTCCATAATGTCCCTTTAAAACACCAATCAAAGAAAATAACCATTCTGACCACAGGTTTTTAGTATCCAGCCCTGACCCCAACCCTATGTAGCCACAGCGCTTTAATCACAAAACCCCTTTAATCAACAAGTACAATAAATGTGGAAGAAATCTACATGGGTGAGGATGGTTCATGGGACGTATTGATAACTTGCAGAGTATTAAGGTATATATACTGAAACACATGCCACGGGACATCACCACCACACGTATGTTCAGCCATAATGACATTATTTCGACATACCCTGGATAAATCAAAGCTGGGGCTCACATACGAGAAGATGGGATATTGAATTCCAGCTTTGAAAGGCTAAAGTGTGCTCTACAGTAGATTTGAACGCACATGGAGGCCAGTCACAGAAGCACGTGTTGGCTCTTTTGGGTTCTCACATATACACATGCTTTCCATCTAATCCCCCACCCCTGCCTCCGTAATGCTGTGTTAGATTATTACAGCCGCATCTGAATTTACTTAAGACAAGCACCCATAAAACTTCAAATAGGGAGGTCTATGAGGCCCACTCCAACCCCCATCCCCCTTCTGGGGTTTGTTGGTGAAATACTGTTGTCTATTGTTGGCTCAGTTGCTGGCTAAACAATGCACTTTAATGGCAGACATGCACAAGTCGTTTGCATAGGTTTGTCAAGGTACACTATCGATGCTAATATATTCAGGATCTTGTTTCCTCAAAGTTAGAGCCAGCAGATTTACCCGGGCCATCAAGGTTTGTTAGGGTTGGTGTTCAAACGCATGTGTGAAGTCTACACTAAGGGTCTTATTACTGCAATATGACAAGAGAAGGCAAATCGAAGGACTTTGTTGGTTTTCATAAGGGTTGATTATTATTGCTTTTATTTATTTATTTAATCCATTGATTGGAACACAAAAGAGGTAGTAACAGGAGAGTGACCTCTTTTTATGGTTTCCACCAACTCCTGAGGAAAATATATGGCGATTTAGCTGCTAAATGTTCACCTATGTTCACCAACTAGTCGTGGACAGCGTGCAGTTAATTTGTGGGGCTACTTCGCACAAAAAATAAAATAAAATACCTGCCTGCAGGGGCCCAAAACAATGCTCATGAGAGCAGTGAGAGTGAACCAAAACAGTAAAGTTGTGGGACGTAAAACCAAACCAATGAACAAAGTTACAAAACGTTGCAGAGTGGAGAGGAACTGCAGTGTCGGATAATAATTCTTTGTTTGCGTGACTCTTTATATATACAAGTGCTCATGTCGATGTAAAAAAAACAAAAAAAAAACATTGATTATAGTTGCTTTAAGTATCCAATTATAAAGTGGACAGTGATCTATGTGTATGAAACAGTAATATAGATGATGGATTACGTTATTTGGCCTGCACATGTGAATGCTGGAAAAAGGCTCATGGGTCATGTGATGGAGCGTCGACTGTGCTAGGGGATCAGCCGAGGGCTCACTGGAGGTCACAGATAGTTCCTACCGTGAGTACTCAAACAGAAGCCCTTCCTCACCTACTCACCTCGCTGTGGAGCAGCTCTCTCCTGCGGCCCTGGGGCTCGGCTGGCTCACCAAGAGAAAAAGAAAAACAAGAAAAAAGATACAGAGAATAATGAGGAGAGGAAGGGGGGGGGGGGAGAGAAAGTCCACTACCTAATCACCTTGTTTGTTCAAGAAGAAGGTCAACTACTAGATTGGATTTCGCTAGCGTGTAGACTGGGGGCTCAAGGGTGGAAATGGTTCGAATGTAGGCCAGTGTTTTCACAGTCCCGGAGGGGAGAGTGACAGAGAGGGAAGAGAGAGGGAGACGGGAGGAGGAGGAGGAGGGCTCTCTGGTGGCAAGGCATGTTGGGAAGCAGTGCAACAAAGAGCTCTTAGCCAAACAAAGAACCAATGTTTTTTCCCCCCACAATCCCCCTGGTGGTATCTGCTGCGCCACACATCAAGGCTCCCTGACACTGGACAGAGAGGCTGGTTAGGATGGCATGGTTGTGGCTTGGTGGCAGAGGGGGTCGTCCACCAATCGGGGGGTCGGTGGTTCGATCCCGGCTTCCCCCAGCCATGTGTCTCTAGCAAGATACTGAACCCTGAATTGCTCCCGAAGCTGCGCCTTCGGAGTGTGTGTGAATGATTAGTTAAATTTGTACTGATGGGCAGTTAGCTCCGGCCATCAGCGTGTGAATGTGTGTGATATGTAGTGTAACAGCGCTTTGAGTAGTCGGCAAGACTCGAAAGGTGCTGTACAGTCCATTTACCATTTAGCCCCTACTGGATGACCCTTCAACGGCACTGGATGATTAGAGCTCTTGTATATAAGAAAGATAACAGTTTTTTAAATTTGTTTCAAGTGTGTAAGAACACAAAGAAATGAAGTGTGTTGCCTGAATGGGAAGCAGATGGCAGGGCTCTCATACCACACACAGGGCGCTGGCACCAGGTCTCATCCCGGCTCAAAGCCACATCTGGATCACTCTATCCCACCTCTTCCATTAGGCCGCTCTTCCAGATGAGCTCATGAGCCTGGCCTAATGGACGCCAGGCCACAGAGAGAGTCACGGGAGTCTCTCCTGTAGTACCACTCTCTGTTTGTCTTTCTGTCCCTTATTAAGTGTCCCCGTTACTCTTTCTAAATCACTTTCTCAAAGTTATTTTCCGTCTCTCTGAGACTTTCTCCAAATCATTTATATATCCATCTCTCTCAAAGTCTCTTTGTCCTGTTCACAGTTGGTCTCTCTCTGTTTACAGTTAAGTCCCTATATCTTCACTCTCTCTCTCAAAGTCGTTTTTTGTTTCTCTTTTCCAGCTTTTGCCTTGCGTATCATTGTCTGTCATTGTTCTGCCATTTCTGGCTGTACCCTCAACTCTAAATGAATTTCTCTCATTGTGTCTCTATTATTCTGTTCCTCTAATAACAAATGTGTGCAAACGCACCCAGCCGCCTGAGGTCTGAGGTGATGTCTCTGAATTCAGAATAAGTATCAGACTACAATGTGGTTTAAATTTCTTCCTCTGTCACCAACTACTGCCAAAGTGTCCTTGAGCAAGGCACTTAAACGTTGGGCTTCAGTGGACTGCCTCAGTCTCCAACAGCAGCAAAGGGCAGGATAATTGGCGTAAATCCATCTTGTATGAAAAGAAAGGCGTTTACCTACCTGCTAGCGCCAACAGTAGTTCTCCTAAGCACTGTTGGTACACATCCAGGGTCTCATGATCATCCAATCCACTCTCCTCCTATAATGAAAGGTTGACAAAGAGCCAAAACATTGCTGTATATCTGACTACGGAGACACTTGGGCCACCCTGGTAACTTGCATTGTTGAGCTATTTCAGTCTGATAGCATTGTAAAATGTGTTTATTCATTATTGCTCACTTCTAAAATTGTTAGGCTATAAAAAGCAGAGACACACAAATATTTAAAAGTTTGCACGGCTAACACAGTTTCAGATGAGCAAAAGCGCTAAATAGATGCTTTGAGTTTACCAATGATCTTTGGAAAGCAATCTATGAGAGGGGATTGGTTTGTGCCCTGCTGTTTTGTTGTTTCTGTTTTATTGCTGCCTTTGTGTGTATCTCTATAGCAGTGGTATCCTATAGCAGTACCCCCAGTAGGCGATTTGTTAGCAAAATGACCAAACTCCACCCTCTTGGTAACCTGCTCAAAAGATGCTCCGTGCTTTCTTGTAGTGGCGCTTCACATTCCTGCTTTTAATAATTTCCATGATCTCGGAACATATGAGACATAGGCTACTGGTTTTGAACTGCCTGTGGGAAGATTGAACATGTAAGCTCGGTTTCTTTCTCTCTTCTCTGTTTAGAGCACGCCATATGAAATGATTTCTCCAACTCGTCTCGGCTCTACTCTCCCTGGAGAGCGCTGTCTCCCTGTGTGTCGGTTACCTCCCTCACTGACTCGACTCGCAGGTAAGCTAAACCCGTGCCATAAAGGCCAGAAAAGCAGCGGCGGTTAACATAGAAACACTGTCAAAATGTAATCGTTCGCAACGATGTATCTCTATTCTCTACAGCAGACGTGGGGAAAGAGAAAGTGCAGCAGCTGCACGACAGAGCTCAGAGCAAGTGCTCTTGAATGCTCAATGCTTTTTTAATGCTTTTTTTTTGCTGTTCTCACTTGTTATTTTTCAAAGTAAAACAAATCTTTGTGCCACAAATGATTTACTTATATCTGCAGCATCCCCTCTTGTTAAAAAGTAATAATCGCCTACTGAGTACCCCCTTCTAACCTTAGCAATGGCAGTAGAGGCCATCTCCACCGCAGCCAGCAGTCGTGGTTGGTCTCGAGACATTTCTAGAGTAGAAAGAAAACAGAAAACACTATTTTGAGTCTAAACACACCATCAATTCCTTCTACTAGAAAATATGCATTATTTTGTCATCGGCATGTCCCCTACAGTATCTTAAGACTCCAGTAATGTTTGAAAAAATACTTTCAGAATATTTATTTTAGGTCATAAGTGTCAAAACATCGAAAAATCCCTAAGAGACCCAGAACATTCTGTAGCAGACCCTGACCCCTGACCTCCGGGCCAGGGGAAAAGAAAATGAAATTTTCCTCACAGGATTCATTAAAATAGCAGAAAGGATCAAACATCTTTGCTTTCTTGTATACAGCGGGTTAATGCAATTTTCCATGACTAAAATAGCCCATTTTTGAAGATGCATGTACTCACAGGAATAATAATTATAAAAACACACACTGCATTACTCAAGTTGCCCTGTCATACAACTCCTGCTCAGACAAGGCTAATGCAGACATACAGCGGCCCTGCCGCTGCACCGAGCTGTGTTCATTACCTCGGAGGACATCCCTGGAGGTCCGGGCCTCCTCAAAGCTCAGTCTGTTGTCTGAGGCCACCAGGGCTTTCAGCTCCTCGGCTCTGGACACATACTGGCTGACCTGCGGGAAGACCTCTTACATTGACGCAACTTAATCATGTCAACCACGCCATATTCTCTCCATCCACACCACATGGTATTCGTAAAGCAGAATGCATTCCAAGTGAAAGCCACTGGAGTGTAAAAAAAAATAAAAAAGCCCAAGAAAGAAAACAGAAAGTAATCTAAATGTGATTGTGCAGAGTGTTTTCAGGCCTACCTTCTGCCTGAGGGCATCTTTACGTTGTCGGTCTGTCTCGTCTGGGGAGGGCAGGGAGAAGAGATGTTTTGGTTTTACATTTAGTGCGTTTACTTTGCCAGTTTATTGTGGTGGAACAAAGGCGGTGCATTGTTGAAGGGCTTAAGCCACAGACAGGATATGAGAGTGGTTGTTGCTCTTACAGTGAATAGCGGGGACAAAGTGCTCAAGGGCACTGCAGTAAAGACAGAGAGCAGTGGACCTCTCCCCCTCCTGGTCCTTCTGAACGGCCTGCAGGACCAGCTCTTTCTGAAAAGAGGAAATAGGCAATGGCATCCCTGAATGCAAACTGCACAACTCTCCATTGCTTAGGAGTGCGTAGAGAGCCATGCGTGAAGGCACATGTGGGGCAGGCATGTGCACAAGCCTACTGACACATGTGCACATGTGCTCAGTCAATCTCACACACATTATTCATGGTCATCTAGAGTAGACACACACACACACGCCAGCCCACGCATCCCTTTCTTCTTATTCTCTTACCGCTTTCACAAGGCTCTCTACACTCGGCATGTGCTCCAAATCCACAAAAGGGTGGCTGAAGAACTCTGCAAAGGTGATCCGGGCATCTGGATTTCGCTCTAGCAGCCGCAACAGAAGGTCTCTGCAGTCCTTGGACACCCTGGCCCCAGGAGGGAGCTGATGCACAAAACACGACCTTATTATGTTGCACTCAATCCACAGGACAATCCAACGGAAAAGGACAGCAGATTTGTTGCCAGAGACCTTCTAGTCTCACATCGCTACTTTTTATCAAAAGATGACCTTAAAACTCTCCATGTGAATCCCGGGGTAATGGACCATCTGCTAATGCATTCCACTTAGCTCCAGCCTAATGTTTGACGCAAGAACTCAAGTGTTTTGAAAGCCCTCCATCATTAAAAGCACCGTTGTCCCTAATTGTCGCAATGGTAATTAACATTTGGTTTGTGTATGCAGCAGGCAAATCAGGACAGAGACACAACTATGACTTTTAAGTGCTCGTAATCATTGACTCAACACACAACTCTTGTTTGAAGTCTTTAAACATCTAATTAGCATTTTAATCAATATTAATGATTGTGTTTTGACACATATCATTAATCGACTGACTTATAGATGAGACATTACCAATTTGTGTTTCTTAACAGGTCATAATTGAATATATTATATAGGCCTGTTTACAAACACATAAAAACAGTTTTTTGCATTTGTATCCCAGATTGTTCCTTTAAATGTTTGATAGGTAACTGGAGATGAAGTCCTTGTTTCAACTGAGCACCTCCACTGCCAGTCTTCTTTGGGTGAGATAAGAGTATAGTGTGAAAATATGCCATCTAGTGGTTTAATGGTGAAACTTCACAAATACAGTCAGAACACCCCCGGCCCCCAATTCTCAGCGGTAATGTGTTTTTAACAAACTGTCACAGGGCATATCAATGACACATTTGGTGACATACTGCCTTGCTTTCTACGGCAGGATCGGACATACATTTAACAAGAAATGTTATGTTTTTCATTCTTGCATTTTGGCTTTCATTCAGTTTGAGCATTTCAAATGTAATTACAACGATACCAGAGGCGACTTAAGCCATTAGAAAACTACTTAATATTTTTAAAGTTCTCTAATTCCCTGGCGAGGTGGTGAGGTATGCACATTTGGCTGACTGAATGCATTTAGATTATTTTTTCTAAACTTTTAAACCCCAACATGCTGTGGCAGTACACTGTTAGTTACTGAAACAATCACTGAATGAAATATAGCACTTCACGCACCGGCGTTTGGCAAACTGACACAGAAAAATAAGCAACACGATGCAAGTATTTTAATACAGTATTTGACATTTGGAGTACGCTCAACATGTGCATCGATCACGTGACAAATATGTAGCACTATTTTAGAACAGCAGTGCGAGCAGTGAGTCATTCATCTTTTTCAACAGGATTGCCGACTGTCTCGGTCCAGCAATTCGCTAACGAGGAACTCATTCATTGCTCAACGCTTACCTCAATAGGTTGGTTACTCCGGATCTTCTCCTCCAATTCAGCGTATGACCTTGATGCAAATGGTGCTCGCCCAAACAGTGCCTCTACGTGCACAAAAACAATGTTGAGCAGACTATCCCAAAAGGAGTATTTATCAATTAAAGTCAGTGCACCCTCTGTGCATCAAGTTAGTTTCGTGTAAAGTGTATGCATGCTTTCTGATGCTTGCACTGTATTCAAAATGCTCTAAGTTTAGCAAAACCTGTCATTGACATGGATGATTTTGGTCTTGAGTGAGAAATTCTCAGTCAGCAGTCTGTAAATTACACACTACTCTATTTGGCTTACATGACTGACAGTAACAAGAGCTCCTTCCACTATGTATTGTACATTGTCACTCCACACAGTGCAATTAATTACTGTACAATTACTGTACCGCACTAAAAAGGGAGCAAACCAGGCTGCTATTATATGATTAATGGCAAAATTGTGTTTGTGACCTACTCAGAAGGGATGTTGAAATTATTCTGTGCATGGAAATACGTTTTGGTCACCTGAATGTATAATATTAGCAGAGGTGTAATTCATTAACAAGGTGTAATTCATGTTGAGGAGATTCCACATTCAAAAGAATGTGAGATGGAAAGGTGAACGCTACGTACTCACCATAAAGAATGACTCCTACTGACCAGAGATCTACCCTGGAGTCATACTGGCGTCGGCACACCATCTCAGGAGCCATGTAAAGAGGAGAGCCTCTGAGGACACTCTGCTCATCCCATGGTGACATGTACTGGGCGAAACCAAAATCTGAGAGCGAATCAAACAACATGTTCACTGTGAGCGACCCCCCTAAAACTGTCTTAAACTCCTGTATAGCTCTACTAAATTAAATGCACAAAGCGGTGTTGTTTGAAGCCAGCACATCATAGCACCCTTTGATATGATGGTAATACAACATGAACAAGCAAATGTGGCCTGTGCAGCAAAAAAAAAGAGTCAACTCTCGTGCTTTGCAAACATAACAAAATAGCATGACACAATGATTCAGTACTTCTGGTGTCTGGCACGTTGCTGAAATGATCTCAGTCACATGCAAGTCAGTGTACGCGTTCACTTGATTGTTTGACTGAGTGGGCATGGGATCACCTGCTAGTTTGAGGACAGAGCCGCTGAGCAGAATATTCTGGGGTTTCAAGTCCAGGTGTGAGATGTTTCGCTCATGAAGAAACTGGAGGGCGCAGGCTGTTTGTGCAGACACACATACAAACACACGGTGAGAGAAACACAGCGATACTGAACTCAGCCCACATCATGCGGCCCTGAAGTTTGCACTGTGCACAATTTCTCCAAGCATGTATACAAGCCTGAAAATAAGTGTAAAAACAAAGAAGGTACGAAAAGAAGCTGTTGACATGGAATCCATGTAAAAATGTATGTCCTGTCTACTAAAGTCTAAATACACAAGAACATTGACTTGGAAACAGTCTGGCACTGGCTCACCTATCTGCTGCAGGAAGCGCCGCGCCACCCTTTCGGGTAAAATCCTGCGACTGCGAATGAAGCGGGAGAGATCTCCACCAGAGCACCACTCCAGGATCAGATAAATATTCTCGGCATCCCACTGATGAAGGAGCAGAATTCAGACACTCCGGGAAAGACAAGGACTGTCGCTGTTGTTCCAGAATACACATACTTTTTGGACACAAAATTCGTAGCGTCGTAACAAATTCGTAAATTCCTGCTGTGCCTCCTAACGATGTCGTGGCCCCCTAAATCAGTATATAGCTTGCAGTGATAGACGCACACACCATCGTTTGAATACACAGGGCATAGTTTCATTAGAACTTGTGGCCTGGAAAAAAAAAAAACTGTATTCACAACACATGCCTTGTGTAAGCTACAACAAATCTGAAAGCTATAAATGAGCTCACCTGAAAGTCTTTCAGCTGGACTATGTGAGGGTGACGCATTGTTTTGAGGATTTCGATCTCTGTGAGCAGGTTTTCTGTAGATGCCTTGTTCAGAGTCTTCTTTGCAACCACCTTCACTGCCACCACCTCTCGACTGTCCCCCTGCAACATCGCAGGCAGGAACTAAACTTCAACTTCCCCTTTCGCTTGTAATGACAAAAACTAGACTGAACTTAATACCGGGGTCATTCAGTGGTGAAAAAAAAAAAAAAAAAAAAAAAGCTCAATGTGGACTGTAAAAGACAAGATTTGGGAGTGTAAAAAGCACATTTATTAATGGCTAATATCTCTAATCACACTCATTGAAATATCATAGTGTATTAGGCATGGTAAGCAAAGTAAAGTACAGGGAACCCTCACCGCTGGCCAGCCTGAGTCAAACCTGTATGCAAATAGAAACATGAATGTCGTAGCAATGTTTGGACTCGTGTGATGTTTCTTTCTAGCTACCTTTCTGTAGGCTTTGTAGACTGTTGCATAGGTGCCACTGCCCAGCCGCTCTGTGAGGATGAAGTCAGCCAGTTTTGGAGGCGCAAAGCTGGAGCTTGAAGCCATGCTGACGACAGCAACATGAAATGTCCCACGCAGGTCTTGGCTGGCTGGAATGTAAGACCAATGTGCTATTCACACCGAATCCGTGGCCCGATCGTCACGCTATCCTTTCACCTGGTGGTGATTTTAGACTTTTGCGAATTAGTGTGACGTTACTGTCTGCTGTCGCTATAACTTTATGTATGCCGCACAAAGCGACAGTATTCAGACAGGCTCATTAAAACACGTCAACCTTATTCTGACATGTAAGTTATTTGTCGCCCTGGTGAGCACGGAAACAAATAACTGTCAGTTGACTGAACTGAATTTGGTGCACCTCCGTTTGGGAGCTAGCTACAAGCTCTAACGTAAGCTAGCTAACGTTGCACTTGCTTTGCCGGCAACGTAACGTCACACTTGGCGAGTATGTAACGTTAGCTCTACAACTAGCGTCAGTGTTAGGGAACGGTTAGCCCCAAAAATGATGCTGACGTAGTGAAACCCTTTCCGCGTCCATTCAAACGTTTTAAAAAGAGGTATGTGCAAATAGCTGACACGTACCTGGAGGCTAACAAATCCACTGCACTTGAATGAAAAGTCAATGTTTACATTGCTGAAACACAGGCTCGCACGCTGCACCGCCGTGATCAGCTGACGGTAAAATTAAGCAGGAAATATGTGGCTGCCTCCTAGCGTTGGCACTGCGTGGTTAATTTTATTTTCAAAAACCTTCACCGGAAGTTAACAGTCGGCGACTCTGTGGTGGTCATTTAAAGATGGCGGAGTGCCTGGCTGCACGTTTGGCCTCCCAGGAGGAGGAGATTCGGCTCCTCAGCAAGGAAATCGCCGCTCTCCGGGATGGATTAAGCCGAGGTCTGGATGCCGCCGGCGTCGCGGGGGTCTCCCCGGAGCTGGAGGGCCTGCGGGCCGAGAATGAGAAGCTCAAGTACCGGCTTCTTCACCTCCGGCGGGCTCTGCGCGCGGAGCTGGAGCTGGAGGAGGCGCAGGGCAGGAGACCGCAAGGAGTGAAGTGTGGCAAAGCGCCGGAGAAAAACGCCAGCAAAGAGCCGCAGACCAACAACCGAACCGATAATAAGGTAGTAATAAACACTGCGACAGAAAGTGTTAACCGCTTTAAATCGTGGCTTCATTTGTAATATGATGAGGGGGTGAGTAACGTTAGTAGTCGGGCTGGCTGTTATGAGTAGTGGGCCTCTCTCCATTGAAGCCAAATGACAAACTACCGCCTCATTTCCAGAAATAGCTCCCAGTGTGTGCGCACTCGGCATGCTGAGCATGCTCACTGACATTAATAACAGGCAGATAATGTGACTAAAGTCTGACACACCCCTCTCTGCTTGTGGACAGGTGGCAGCTCTCCATACCAACCCAGGTGACGGGAACAAGAAGGAGAAGAAGCAGGACAAGGGACAAGGAGGTGGAGGCGTGAAGGAGGTGACTATTAAAGAAGCGGAGGACCTTGAAGTTCCCCTGCTCCCTTGTTCACCCATTGTGCCAACAGGGACCTAACGTTTATTATAAATGCGTTCATCCCCAACAGACATTGTTTTGGCTTTAGTCCCCTCCTTTCACAAAAAAAGAGGGGTGACATATTAATACTGTGATGGTTAGTGTGGGGGTGGCAATGGCTTGGTGGCAGAGCGGTCGCCTGCCAATCGGGAGGGCGGCAGCTCGATCCCCCAGCCATGCGTCGAAGCATCCTTGAGCAAGATACTGAACCCCAAAATGCTCCCGAAGCTGCCCCTTTGGTTTGTGAATGTTCTCATATGTAAGTCGCTTTGGATAAAAGCGTCTGCTAAAATGACCAAATGTAAATGTAACACAACATGCAAAGCTCTGGTCCTGCCTGAATCTTGTCAATCTGAAAGTGTAGGCACATTCTTGACTTTGTTTTTAAATTTTATTTTTTTTATATTTGCCGCTGCATTTGAAGCCCTGGCCTGGATACGTTGCAGAGCGCCTCAGCCTCTATGAGGAGCTGAAGAGGGAGAGTGATGCCCTGCTGGCAAAGAGAGCTGCAGACAGCAAGCCCATTACAGCGGAGCTGGCGGACGGACGGAAGGTGGCGGGCAAGGCTTGGCTCACCACACCGTACCAGTTGGCTTGTGACATCAGGTCAGTACTTAAACAGCTGGCCAGATCCACTAATGTTCAGTCGACAGTTGTATAATAAATTGCTGGCTGCCAATATGATCAATATAATGAATTATGTACCTATAAAACACCAAATTGTCTGACGCAAGCAGACACTAGAGGGAGACTTACCACTCTGTTTCCCCCCATGTGACCTTTTTCCCCAATATTGTTCTTCATCTTTTTTGACATTTGTTTTATTTTTTTATTGTAATGATCGAAATCCCTCTGTTAAATTTGGACACAGCCTTTCTGAGGCACCCATCTTGCACTTGCTCTTTCAGCCAGGGCCTGGCTGACAACGCTGTGATTTCTCGGGTGAATGGGGAGCTTTGGGACCTGGACAGACCTCTCGAGCAGGACTGCTCCCTTGAGATCTTGCGCTTTGACAATGAGGATGCTCAGGCTGTGAGTACGCAAAACTTTTCAAATGAATCGATTAAAAAAATAAATAAATAAATAAATAAACATTTCGTCAAATGCCACCGAGGGAGACCTTGGCGATGTATTCTCTTGTACTGCATTAACTGTGATCTGCAAATCAATTTTTGCATTGGCAAATCTTTTGATTTACTATATTGACTGACCCCCCCCCCTTTTTTTTTTCCCTTTATCATCATAAGTAATGTACTGTCCTACTTTAGTGTCTGATGTATTATAAAGGTCCAAGCCACAGCGTCCAAACTACCTACTTGTTTTAATGAGACTTTTTTTTATATTTTGAAGAGGTAATCTATACATCTTCATCTCATGTCCTAGGTGTATTGGCACTCCAGTGCTCACATCCTTGGGGAGGCAATGGAGCACTTTTATGGAGGTTGTTTGTGTTATGGACCCCCCATTGAGAATGGTTTCTACTACGACATGTTCCTGGATGGACAGAAGTGAGCAAGCATTTCGACTATCGGTGTCTTCTCTGCTCTGGCCAGATTTCCTTATCTGTGGGACCTTTTCTGGGATAGCGTATACATTTCAGACATGGATTCTAGTCTTTTAAGAAGTTTATACGTTCCAGTGTTAATCATGTACTACACTGCTTTTTAAATCCAATTATTGATTGTTTAGCTTTGTTGGGCCAAAAAGAAAAGCAGAAAAGAGACTGTCTTGTCCTTTTTTTAAGGATCATGGCAGACAAGATGAGGTCATTACAGAAACCTCATGATACTTGTCAGAGCAGCGCTGACCATGAGCGCATACACTGATATTGAACTGAACGTGTTTGCTGTTTCCAGGGGCGTGTCCAGCACTGAGTTTGGGGTCCTGGAGGCTTTGTGTAAGGCAGTGGTGAAGGAAAAACAGCCCTTTGAGAGGCTTGAGATCAGCAAGGAGACACTGTTGAAGATGTTTAAGGTAAAAGAGAGAGAGAGAGAGAGAGCGCACTCTCTCATCTGCTGTCCGCCTGAGATCCTCTGCTTGTGCGGAAGAATGAACTATGACATATCTGTTGTTCAGATTTCTGAAATGTTCAAAACTGGAAATAAGTGAGGGGCTTTCGTCCCGTGCTACTGCTGTTTCACAAACCGTTATCGCTGATGAGAAAAGAGTTCTCTAGCCATAAACTGACATAGCCTGGTTTATACAGTCTTGACCTGTTATTGTTGTTTGCTTGGGTGGAGTATTGGGGGGTAAAAAACACAGTGAAATCTTTAAATCAAGACAAAAAAACGTGTGTGTGTATTACTAATGTTGCGGGGACATACATCTGTTTACACAGTCACATTGTGAGGACTTGCCTTCCTTATGGGGACAAAATGCAAGTCCCCATAACGTAAATCGTTACATTTTAGGATGAAAACTTGGTTTAAGGTTAGAGTAAGGCCAAGGTTAGGTTTAGGCTAGCATAAGGGTTAGTTTTGATCTAGTAGTGGTTAGGGTAAGTCTCCAGGGAATGAATGTAAGTCAATTTAATGTCTCCGAAAGTGATGGAAACACAACATGTGTGTTTGTGAATATTCCTTCTGCCCAGGATAGCTTCTAATGTCTTTGTATCTTTTCAGTACAACAAATTCAAGTGCCGCATTCTGAATGAGAAAGTCACCACCCCCACTACTACAGTCTACAGGTAAGGTGCTTATAAGAACGAAGAAGAAATATTAACTGGATCCTTTCATTATAAGAGGATGTGTGAGTTCTTTTTGGGGTCTTTGTACTTTGTGAAGCTAACTGTCGTATCATTTCTGAATCCTGGTTAGATGTGGGCCCTTTATTGACTTGTGCAGAGGTCCCCATGTCAGACATACAGGCAAGATCAAGGCCATGAAGATCTACAAGGTATGTGGGAAAACTCACACGGGGTGTAATGGTAATTTGTGTAATGTCCAAAATCTCCAAGCCCCAAACCAAATAATGCTGTTCTCAGATAACGATTTCTTTAAATTCTTGCCATCTCTTACCATCATTTTTCTAACGAGTTAAAAACAACAAATAATGTTCTCCCAGAGTAGATTAAATCAGACCTGATTTTATTTATGAACATTTTCCAGAAAGGTATTCTTGTGCTAACATGTGCAAAAATGTTTTAATATTCCACACTTTTGCACCTCATCAGAACTCTTCAACCTACTGGGAGGGCCGCTCCGACATGGAGACTCTACAGAGGATCTATGGGATTTCCTTCCCAGACTCAAAGATGCTGAAGGAGTGGGAACGTTTTCAGGAGGAGGCCAAGAATAGAGACCATCGCAAAATTGGCAAAGTGAGTCCCCGTAGGCAGTCATGCCAAAGCCCACCCAGCTGGCTGAGGCCCAGAGCTGGAGACTGAAACTCAGCACAAAGTGAATTTTGATTGGTAATAGTTTGTGTAACATGATGGCTGACACATCTCCTTTGAGGTTGTTATTTTTTTGGGGGGGGGGTTTGTAGGGGTTTTTTCCTCGTCAGAGTCTAGGTTTGTGGTTTTACAGATGTGGTGAAACCCTTGAAACGAACTTGGACCAAATCTCCCGGCAAGCACGAACTGTAAAAACACATGCAAAAATATACAAACAAAGTACAACATCAAGTAGGTAAGGTAAAGGGGTTAAGTAAAGTAAAATTACCTTTCTAGTGTAACCCAGTTGGCGTTATCAGAAATGCTTCAGGGTCATCAAACCAGTATGGCATAAACAAACATGGACATGTTTTTGCATTAAATCGTGTGCTGCTGCTTTGCACCAGCTGAGGGCACTGTGTTTCTTCACAGGGCGACTGTGAGTCATCTGAGCACCCCAGATGGTTCCCCAGCATGGGAAACGCAGGCGGCAGCGCCTCATTCAGCACTGATAACAGCACAGTTCCACATTAAATGCGAGAGTCAAGATTTTGCTGTTGGACGGAGGTGACAAAAGCGGCATGTTGTTTTAAAGATGGTGCTCTGTGGCACGATCAGAAGCCGAGCCCTGTCGTTTCGCAAAGGGCATCGTAAAAGCACAACATTTCGAAAGCCTCTAAATGCAGTTCAGTTTTATTACCCAATAGCGGTGGAGTAATAAAATATCCCATCAAGTGCTCCAGCAAGGATCTGGCTGTGTGTAATACCTCACCAGTTTTGCCATGCGTATAGAATACATAAAAGCACTAGTGTGTGAATATGAAGATCTCCTGAGGGAGATAAGGCAAGATTACCATTGAAACCAGACTTATTTCAGGAAATTCAGGCTACTTTCAAGAAATTCTGTTTCATAAAGGGGATTTCAATACGTCAGACCTAAGTTACCATGGGAACCTATCCTCCTAGACTAGCCTGGTCCTGGTCAGATTAGTTTTAAGGCTTAGCATCATCTCAGGCTCAACTAGTGTTACAATCAAGCTGTCAGACGGAAAAACAGCGTTCCTCCCCGAAGTTTCCTCTTTACTCCTGCGCTACGAACAGCGTGTGGCAAATCGATCTCATCGTGACCATAAGCTGCACTCATCATCATCTTCAGTCTTAAATAACATGAAAGGGACAGACACCCAGAAATTCCTTTTATTTAAAAACCAAAAGAAGGGGCATGCAGCCAATCTGATTGTATTTAAACAGTAGTTCTACCATATGCAGGCCGTTATGTCACTTTTACAAACCGAGTAACAATCCAAACTGACGGAGTTGATATTATAGATGCCTCAGTTTCTACAAAACGCTATGGATCTCATTTTCTTGCCGTAAAATGCATTTCAAAGTTGTTTTAAAGGTGTGTTGCATCTTATACATCTGCATGTAAACATTAACTTTCAGCACGTTATTAATACAAAGTCTGTTCACATTATTCACGTGGGATTCGAACCCACAAATTAGTACAAGCAGGGTGCAGCAACAAGCCAAGAGTGGAGTACAGTGGAGCCGTGCTCACCTCCACTTGTGTCAAAGTCTGAGCTTTCTGCTGGTCTGCGACATGTATATATTTAGCATGTGCTGCTCGCAGCCTCAAACATCGCAGTTTTGTCTTTTTCTTGATTGTGAATTGATGGGATCAGTGCTTGATGTGTCTAGTCTGTGTTTCAAGGTCTGTTCTTGAACCAGACTTAATTTTAGTCTGAACTCGTTAGCTCTGGGGTTGGCTTTATGACGCAGATTATTTGTTGCTTCTATTTTTCGCCTCGTTTAAGACAGGCTTTTGGCGATACGGCCTGCTCTTCCAAGCCACCTTTCAGGTGCCAAACATTTTTTTTTTGTTTTTTTTAAATAGTCTGTGATTGAGGGTCTGTCTAGAAATAGGTGGCTGACATTTCAGTTAAAAAGCCTCGTATTTAAAATCATTGTGGGAAGAACAAAGCAGTATCATCATTATAGGATTTATCCTGTTGGATTTTTGCTGCAAATCTCAAAATGCAATTTTTGTTTCTTCAGTTTATTCAAAAAGGTGCAAAGACAGTGAGGTGGGGGCTGTGTTATAAACTCGTACACAAGGAGACAACTTGTATCAATGCAGAAACCACAGGACACCCGCGTACTAGTGTATTTCAGTTTTTTAAGGGGGAAATGAATAAGATGTCTGTCCTGCTCTCCAGCTTCCAGGGCACGCCAAACCTGTGTCCACTGAGCTGTTTCCGGCAGTCAGCCGCTGACCGATGGTCTGCTGTGTGTTGCCTGGATAGCTCCCTTCTGCGTATCCAGCAGTTTCTAGCTGCTTTGTACCCTAGTTAGTCAGGGTTTTGTGAAGTCATTTAAAAAGTCGTCTCTGTCTGCTTCACAGGATCAGGAGCTGTTCTTCTTCCATGATCTCAGTCCTGGCAGTTGTTTCTTCATGCCACGCGGAGCCTACATCTACAACACCCTCACAGAGTTCATCAGGGTAGGTAGGGGTGGTGGCCAAATGCCCATCAGTGCCTCTTTTTTATTTACAGCACATTTGCCAAGTTCCGTTCTCTTTTTAGATAGAAAATTCAGTTGTGGCAGCCTACAGATAATGTTCAGTCTTCTCTGTAACCTCAAATCAATATATTGATTTGCATATATTCTCATATCATTACTATAGCCAAAATGAGTAGCGCTTAAGAGATGTATTTTGAGGGATGGATTTGGCTGTTTGTTCATCATTGGCTATTTCATTGAGTATCATTTTATGTCTCCCGTCCTACAGTTTACAGTTTGCTAGAGAGGACATTTGTTTTCAAGTAGAATTATGTTAACTGTTTTGTTCTAATTTAAAAAAAAAAAAAGTTTGTGTTGCAGTTAACCAGATCCGACAGTTTGGATCTCCATTGAGGAAGTTCTGTCAAGATCACTGAACGCCAACTGTTTTTAAGAACAAAATCCATAAGCGGAATCAGCATCTATCAGCATTGTTATTATTTTTTTTAAGAGGAAGCAGATGCAAACACAAAAACACTTTTGACCACTCCATGAGCCTCGGGCTATGCTTAACATTTCCAGCGTACTTGTCGTGATGGCCAGCTCATTGACATGCAGACGACTAACCATTAACCTCTGCTAAACTTGAAAGCACCAAGGAGCTCAAAGATAAGCTGCGAGTGAAACTGTGACCTGAATAGTTTAGTTCTGCTCAGAGCCCCAGACAAGCTTGGGCCCGTCCTGGCATGCTGTATACAGTCTGAACAGCAAATACGTAACGCACTGAGTCACATCAAGTCGGAACCGAAAATGTCCAGATTTTCAGATTGTGGTCCCAATGAGCTTGTGAGCAGCAGCGCAGTCTGGAGGCTCTCTAGAGTGGGCATCAGTTAAGAACAGTCTTGTCCAAAGTTGATCAAACTTTAGATTTCCGAGTGACTTGGCTGTACAGGAAAAGAAATGTGTTAACATCTTGAAGACTTTCACATGACACACCAACACACCAGACCAAGCCGAGAAGCCCTCACATACATAGCACAGAAACGGTGCAAGATCATTATCGCATCACTTAAATCTGTTATTACTGTGTAAAAAAGAAAAAAAGCTATGCATTCCCTATTACAACATATCGCTAAAATGTTCAACGGTGAGAACTCGCTGTGCAGGGAACCCTGCCCACATATAGATGCTGGATGATGCAGTCAGTTGTCACCTAGCGAATGACATTCAGGTTTTGTACCTCGATTCTTCTGTTGAAGAATTGTCTTTATTCAGGAGACGCTGACTGAGGGCGCACAATATTTTTAAGCTCCTCGCTGTGTCATAGTCACAGTTCCACGTATTCACGGTTGAACTCTTTCCTGTAACACCAGTTCCTTTCTACTGTTGGCTGCTAAACAGCTCGACTGGACACTAAGGGTTTTGCTTAGGGAAAACAACAGGATGAATAAAACCCACTGATTTCCATTGCAGTAGCTCGAGATTGTTGCCAGAAGACATGATTCATCTCGGCTCAGTAAAAAGTACCTGTGCAGTCCAGCGGGCGGGGTCGAGCTTGTTGATGTGGTTTTGTTGTTTTTCTAGGATGAGTACTGGAGAAGAGGCTTTCAGGAGGTCGCCTCCCCCAACATCTATAACAGCAAACTGTGGGAGACATCTGGCCACTGGCAACACTACAGCGAAAACATGTTCTCCTTCCCGGTGGAAGAGGACATCTTTGCGCTCAAGCCCATGAACTGCCCCGGGCACTGGTAAATTTAGAGCGCTCGGGGAGTAAACATTTGAAGTGTTTCCCAAATGCTGTAAATCAAAAGAGTACATAC
This sequence comes from Coreoperca whiteheadi, assembly GCA_011952105.1. Taxonomy (NCBI): domain Eukaryota; kingdom Metazoa; phylum Chordata; class Actinopteri; order Centrarchiformes; family Sinipercidae; genus Coreoperca; species Coreoperca whiteheadi. The sequence goes on along the minus strand of CM022485.1, from coordinate 27,426,475 downwards.
AGCATTTCATGTGTCATTTGATTTCCGGCTCTCTGGTTGTCCTGTAGTCTGATGTTCAGCCACAGGCCTCGCTCATGGAGGGAGCTCCCTCTGAGGCTGGCAGATTTCGGGGTCCTCCACAGAAACGAGCTGTCAGGAACCCTAACTGGGCTGACCCGGGTACGGCGTTTCCAGCAGGATGACGCTCACATTTTCTGCACGATGGATCAGGTGACCACATCAGTAGTTTTGAACATGCAATTTGTTAGGTCTTTGAACATGTGAAAAACCGTTTTGAAAAACAAGTACCTACTTATGAGTCATTTCCTAAATTCTGAATCATCTCCCCCCCCCTTATTGTCTACAGATTGAGTCAGAAATGAAGGGCTGTCTTGACTTCCTCCGCTGTGTTTACGATGTGTTCGGATTCTCCTTCCAGCTTCACCTCTCCACTCGTCCAGACAAGTATCTGGGCGACATCGCTGTGTGGAACCAGGCTGAGACGGTAAACCGCATCATATGGGCTAGTTATGATATATGGTGGAAAATGAACTCCAGGTACCAGCCAAATTCTCGTAAATATTCAGCAGCAGATGGGACTTTGTCTTCCAAGTATGAGTGACTACTTTGGTGGCATCCAATATAAAATGCCGCGACTTTGCCGCACCGTTGTTTTTAGCAAATGAATGCTCATGTTGACACTTACTTGGCACTGTTGATTAAAGAGCTCGTTCGCGCTGTGAGATCATACAGTAGTATCACATCTGTGAGTCATTGTGATGCGCCTTGAATTTCTGTAGGTGTGTTGCCAATAAAATACACTACTCATTTGTTTGACTTGATTTCTGTCACTAATTTTGTCCAGTTGTAAGATGCATAAGTGCATCGCTTGAAATGGAAATGTAGAAGTGCATTAGGCAGCATTTCAGACAGAACTGCATGTTCTGTACTTAGCCTGCTTCACAGCAATTGCTTTTTCATTGTTTAGATTGAAATAACGTGTTAACCTATGGCTCATGTTTGACAGCAACTGGAAAACAGCCTGAATGAGTTTGGGGAGCCATGGAAACTCAACCCTGGAGACGGTGCTTTTTATGGACCCAAGGTTAGAACATTTCTTGAGATTTCCTGGCAAACGCAAAATCAATCAAATTCTTTGAGGTCTGAAAAGCGCCGTAATTCTCTCTGTGCTGTTGCAGATTGACATTAAGATCAAAGACGCAATTGGACGTTACCACCAGTGTGCGACCATTCAGCTGGACTTCCAGCTGCCTATCCGCTTCAACCTGACCTTTGTGGGGTGAGTCACCTAATCAAAACATCGACGCGCTGCCGAGTCCGAGTGCTTTACTGCACCACTATTTGAATCCCCTCCCTGAATAAGATGTCTCAGCGTGCGCACTGTGTTCCATGGATTCGTATGTTTAAGAGGTGTTTAAGAGTTGCATGCAAATTTGAACTCATTGAGCAGGTGACGGGTTGATTTATCACCTCACCAGGAACCTCAATTTGTAAACCTGGCATGGGAAAACAATGTACATCCTATACAGCAATAGACTGCAGGCAGTTAATAGTATTCACAGTTTGTGCATTAGTCCAATCAGCCCAGTATTACGTATGGAAAGGGAAGGGGGTGGCTGTGTAGATCAGTAGAGGTAGAGATTGTTACTTAAGTTGCAGACAGTCGGATTTTCGAGGCAGTAGGTAGAAACCGGTGATAAGGTACAGTGATTGTGCTGTCAATAATGAAACATTGTGCTATCGTTTTGTCATCATTTAAAGCCCACAGCAATAAATATGAATAGCCACGAATAAGTCTAGTTCACATTCACACACATTTCACAGGAACCCTTTCGTCTGTCTGATGCCATGTCTTACAGGAAGGATGGTGATGACAAAGCCCGACCAGTCATCATCCATCGGGCCATCTTGGGCTCAGTGGAGAGGATGATTGCCATTCTCACAGAGAACTATGCAGGGAAATGGTGAGGTCCACGAAAACCCACAATGCTGATATGGCCCACTGCTTTGAGCTGATAAATCCGATGTTCTTTGTCATTATTCCAGGTATTTTGTGTTACGATACAATCTTAAGGCTGGTTATGAGTGCCATCTTGTTGGAATGCCAAACTATCCACTGTATTGTTAATAACATTTTAACCATGAGTGTCCGCTTTCCTTTCTGGCATAATGTCAACGTGCCCATACCACAAAGATTTCCCCCCAGTAGTTCCTTTTTGTCAGGGGCTGATGTACATATAGGTGGTAATGTCATTGTCTGTACACCAGTGTATCACTTCGAAGATAGTTTCATTATAGTCTGTCTGTCCTTCCACCAGGCCTCTGTGGGTCTCTCCACGTCAGGTGATGTTAGTGCCTGTCAACCCCTCCTGTGAGGATTACGCCAAGAGGGTACGTGTTCCACTTCCCCATCTCGACCACATTCAAGTACGACCGTAGGAATGCAGACAATTATCTGTATTTGTATTATGCTCAGGAACCGTATATTCCTAAATGTTTTTTTCCGACCTGCCAGGTGTGTAAGCAGTTTACAGAAGCCGGGTTCATGGCAGATGCTGACCTAGACTCCAGCTGCCTTCTAAACAAGAAAATCCGTAACGCTCAGTTGACCCAGTATAACTTCATTCTTGGTGAGAAAATGCACTGCCCTGTGTACATTTGGTTGCACTATACTATATACTGTATGGTTTCAGTGTTTGTAAGTTTAAAGGACCACACCATACCAAAACGTAAGGTTTGGTAGAACAACACCAGTGAAGATCGGGCGACTAAAGCAAGTTTAATGAAAGGACCTAGCCAATTATTAAGCATGTTCCCAAGACATAACATAGTTTCTCTGTGTTTTTCCATCACATCTGCTTTTAGTTTGATCAAAGTTACATTATTTTTGCATTGGAAGCACTGCAGACTTTTAAAATCCACCTGCAGTTACAACTGTAGATACAAAAAAACAAAAGGGAATGTAAAGATGTATGTGATGTGTAGTAAATGGGCTAAAACATGAAAAAACTGCTATGGTCTTTTTAACTGTGGGGTTGTCAGTAGACTCACCATTTGAATAATAATGAGTCCAAGTAAACATTCCAAATTGGTTGAATAACCACCCACAGTTGTTGAATTCAGCTGCAAAAAGCAGGCAATGTGTTAGGGTAGCTGTGTGTGTGTTTGGTGTGACTTGGCCCATGTCAAGCTGTTGGGTCTTCTCGTGTCTTGGCAGTGGTCGGAGAGAAGGAGAAGATGACTAACGGTGTCAATGTGCGCACGAGGGACAACAAAGTCCACGGAGAACTGTCGGTGGCCGAGGTGCTGGCTCGCCTGACCCTGCTCAAACAATCCCGCTGTCGAAACGCAGAGGAGGAGTTCTGATCAAGACAAAGAACAGTCCGGACTCTTGCATTTGAATACCTCAGCTTCAGTCAGACGAGCAGTAAAGGGACAAATGGCACATGCATAGATGGTACAGTGAAAGTGGAGTATAAAGAGCAGAAATCAGACAGAGGAACTAATGATATCCTGTAAGGATTGGGGCTGCAAAGCAACTTTGAAATGCCCACGTGATCATGTGTGAAGGGTCGGAAAAGACTGTTTTTGTACATGGCGTGGGTATCAAATTATGTCAAAGTAATTTAAGTCTATCTAAAGGGAAGTTACTTGATAATTTAAGGAAACAATGTGACCGTTGTCGTAATGAAGGTTTTGTGGGTTTGGCACTGATCTTTCACAAAGGTCTGTCTCAATGGGGAAACACAGAAATACAATAAATCTACTGAATGTTGATTGTTCTTTTACTTTCACAGCACAAGCGGTGACTGGTTTTCAGAAGAAATGGATCTCATGATAACAGCCTCCCCTGATATTGCCTTGCTCGATTGGTTCACAGCGTCATGAAAGGGATGTTTTGGGCACGGATTTACAGTTGTCAAAAAGGGAAATACGACCTTCGTCAGTGGCAGTGATTGTCTCTGCCTATTGAGCAATGCAGGACCACATCCTCATGCAACATGTAATGACAGATATAACACCATGTGGCAGTGAAATGTATTTTTCCCATGACTCGTCTTTCCGCATTAGTGCTCTGGTGCTGATGAGAGGACAGTGTTTGTGTAGTCCACTAAATTCACAGCCTACAAGCACCAAATTAACTGTGACATTCTGACAGAAAATGAGACTAAGAAAATGTTAACCGTTTATAATGTATGGGCCACGGGGCTTTGTGGGTGGGGCGCGGTTGCCGTGCCAAGATGAGGACCAGGAAGTTCTGCTGCTTGTTATGCTGCGTTCACAGTCATGGGAACGATGAAACCCTTGTCCATATAATCCATATAATTTTATTTTTTTTTTGTCTAATCACACTACTTTAAAACAAGGGTGTCAGAGGCTACTCTCTTTTAGCCACTTCTTGAATTTGATGCCGCCAGCTGTCATTATAGATGTGTTGAACGACATAAAGCTCAAGAATACTGAATGGTAGACAATGGCATTACAATGTATATCCAGAACAATGCCGTTGATAGATTTTTCAAGATCACTGTGAAGAGTTTGGGATTGATCCAGGACGTAACTTATATAAATGGATGAGTGTAACAAACGCACTACGAGCAAAGTGTAAACTGAATACTTCTTCCAAGGCATCTTCACGGCCTTAGTTAATCATAGATGACAAAACAACCGGGAAATAGCCATAGTGCTATATTCGCGAGAACGTAACGTTAACGTTACCTCTCCTTGCTTCGGACTAGCAGAGGGTCGCCTTTTTCCTACATGACGTGAACGCAGCTATGGCTTACTCTGCAGCAACAATGGCGACTAGCTGTCAGACATGGCGACCGGACCGAGGACGGTGCTTCAAAACCTACGCAATTGTTACTGTTTTGTTTATGGACCTGGTCTTACAGTGTGTTAACGGTATGTTCGCGGGGACAGAGTTACAGGAGCTTGGCTTGCGTATATGGCTAGCTTCCATTTGGGGCGCATTTTGTCGCTCTCGTACTAACGTTAGCATTTACTGGTTAGCTAGCGAGCTAACACTAGTGCAAGTAACGTTAGCTAGTTAGTAATGAAAACATGGGATGCTGTAGATAGCGCTGATTGAACAGCTGTTTGTCTAATACAGCAGGCATTTCTGTTTATAATGGTATTTAATTTTGAATATATGAGAGCTAACTGTTAACTGTCCCTGCTAATTTGCAAAAGGTGTCACTAGCCAGTTAACGCGTTGTGTTTAATTACTAGCTCATTTACTAGACTTCTCGTTTATATTTAACCATACGTTGTCGACGTGTCTGTCTCGTCTAAAGTAGATTTTTCTAAACCCGATCATAAGCAGATGAGTGAGTTAGACTCGTAACTTTATCTTCTGTATTGTCTGGTTGCTTGTCAGGGTACCTGAGCTCTCCTCATGTTGGCCAGGAGCCCCCCTACACCAAAGATGCCCAGCATGGCCCTGTCATCACCAGTCCAGTAGCACCAGCTGCAGCCTCGGGTAAACGCATCGACAGCAAACACACACACATTCAATAATCAACATTAATCCTACAGACTGTAACCTTTAACTATATAGGGACTGTATATACCACAGGGACCCTCTCTTGGTTGTTTGTGTAGCAAATACTACAAAGCAATACAAAACGATTGAGAGTAGAAATGTAATCTGGTTTAAAACGTGTGGACATTTCAGATTTGAGTATTTGAAATCACACGTAACCGCTCATGACCCTCTTACATGAGGCAGGTGCTGCACTACATAAAGGGGTTCCTCATATTAGAGCTGCAAGGATTAATCGACTAGTTGTCAGCTATTAAATGAATTGCCAACTGTTTTAATAATCGATTAATCTAATTGATTAATCGGTTTGATACATTGATTGAAGAAAAAAGTTGTCAAAATTCTGATTGCAACTTCTTAAGTGTGAATATGTTCTGGTTTCTTCTTTACGCCTCTATGACCGTAAATCGAAAAGCTTTGGGTTGTGGACAAAACAAGACGTTTGAGGGAAACACTGATCGACATTTTTCACCATTTTCTGACATTATATAGACCAAACAATAATCGAGAATGAGAATAATCGTTATTTGCAGCCCTACATCATATATAGCCTGGGATCATAAACTGCTAAATCTGTGCACGTCCATACCGGCACTCTGGTTACGTAAACCTCTGTCATTTAATGCAGTCGATATCTTTCTTAAACTGAATTTGTCTGTGTTGCGTTATAACGTGCAAACCCACGACCAGATAAACAACGGCGAGTTCAGGTAGAATTGATCAACTTCAAAATGCGTTTCCATGTTCGTATTTTAGCTTTTTAAACCTAAAAATACTTTATTTTCCCTTTCTTGCCCTGTATCGTATCTGAGAGAACATTGTTCTTTTATTGTCCAGGCTTTGAAGAGTTAATGATATTTCAACAGAGCAACAACCATTTTATTTTCCTGGATAGCAGGCAGCCTTAATGGAGCAATCAGGAGTGAATGGGCTTGCAAAAGGCCTCTTTGGTGGCCTTTTTTGTTGAGGGACGGCGTGTCAGTTGTTTACCGCCCCCAGCCTTTTTTTCCCACTTTGGCAAGAGATTCAAAGGGAATGCGGTCACAAGCCTACTGCCACACTCATTAATGATCCCAAACATAAAGTCATACAATGAACTTGTACCAATGCTTTGTAACCTTACGGTGATTTTTCTAGCCAGCTACGCCTGTAACTTCGTGTTTGCGGTTTTGCAGTGTCTCCTGCAGATGATTCGGGCTACGCTTCCAGGTGTCCTAGTGGGGGGTTGTGCAGTCGCCTGCCAGCTGATTGCATTCACTGCAATTACCAGCACAACTGCACCTACAGGAAACCAGCTTCCTTCACTTGTAAACCTAAAAAAGGAGTTCACTGTATAGTGAGTAGCAGTTTATCTTGTGATCGATCCATGCTGCATAAAGGTTGCGTAAGGCTGAAAGTCTATACCTTGTTTAGCTCATTGATACAAAGGGAAACGAAACATGGTGCTTAAGGTCATGGTGTGCTTGTAGCATTTATGTTGGCTATGAAACTGGAAGTCATCTAAATAAAGTCTCTCTAGACAAATAGTTGTGAGTGGTGATAGAATGAGTGATTTTAACTAACAGCTTATTGTGCTTTAAAGTAGAATAGGTGTGTAGTGATGGCCTGATGTTTTTTTGTATTTGTAGGGAGAGTCGGGACAGCAGCAAACCAACTTCTCTCTGTCCATCACCTGTCAGTTCTGCTGGCAGCTGGACCCGTCCCACTACCGCTGCTCAAACATCACCAGCTGTATGACAGTGGCGTGCCCACGCAAGCGCTACAACGCCACCTGTGACGTGTTAGACCATGTACATTGTTTAGGTATGACAAAGGTTCTGCTGTAAAGCCTGCTTGATGTCTTCACTTTCAGTGGGGGTAACTGTGTCTCAGTCTGGCACTGTAGACATAGCTGTTTTGGGAAGGACGTTTTACAGATGTTCTCATCAAGGTGAAGTTCACAAAATGACCTCTTTGCCTGGAACAAAACAAAATGTGAAGTGTTAGCCATTCTTAGTTGCCCTTAAGTTTCCTACAGTCTGTTAAGTATTAATTAATGTGACAATTAACAGTTTTTCAAACTAAATGCACAATATGTCAATATATCACAAAAGCAGTTGTTCTGTGCTGAATCATACATATGTAATTTTAAAATCCCTAAATGTTTCATGTTATCTAAAAATAATACTGTAGAGTGATTGTGGCAATACAGTTCTCAGTCCTCTTCCTCAGGACTTGGGAGGACTATTAGCTTTCTGTCCTTCAAGCTTGCTAACTGCATTCACAAAGGTCTACCAGGTGTAAATCAGGCAGATAAATAAGAAGGATAAATATGGTTTTTATATTTTAAATTGACGCAACTATATTGTACCCATCACACGTAACACTGTAACTGTCTATTTCACAGCAGTATTTGTACATCCCAAAGAAGTGTTTTTGTAATGAGTTTGCCACCAGCTGAAAAACAGGCCAGCCATGCCCTTTGTGTTGATTAAGTTCTCAAATTTCTTTTAATGATAAAAGATGCTCTCAGCAGCTTAATGAAGAGTCTGGGAAGGAGATGGTTAGTTAGTAGCATTTAGGAAAATGATTTAGTGCATTGTGGCCCTTGATCCTATCAGTACATTATTACACAATCAGGGGGCCCAGATAAAAACCAAAAAACACAATATTTCACAAAACATGCAGCCGTGTTTTAAAAAAGATATATTTTCTACATAAATTTGTTAAGGGAAATGTGTTTTCAGTCATGCAAACTTGTTTTCCTGAAACGTTATCGTGGTTTTAGTTCAGTTTGGGAAATGTTTTGAACATGAGGACCACTGTCTGTGTCCACTGAATGTCTTTATTTCTTCTGTAGGTAAAAGACGTTTTCAGAAACGTTTATTTTGTAACTGGACTGGTGGATACAAATGGTCGACAGCATTAGCACTCAGGTAAACCTGCCCACTAGTATCACCAGAGTTCTGATCCAGCTTAGATGCTGGAAGCATTCTTTTTGAAACATGATGTGTGCTCCACCAGCAGCTTTGACGTTGTTTGCGTTTTCTCTCATTTGTTTCTGTAGCATCACGCTTGGTGGTTTTGGGGCGGATCGGTTTTATCTGGGCCAGTGGCGAGAGGGTCTGGGCAAACTGTTCAGCTTTGGAGGCCTGGGCATTTGGACTTTGATAGATGTTCTTCTGATAGGGGTGGGTTACGTGGGACCTGGTGACGGTTCGCTCTACATCTGAGGCAAAGCTCCAGGGAGACATGGCTGGATGGTTTGTGCCCTCTTCCGCTTCACGCCGCTTCACTCTCAAAGGTTGAAGATCTGAGATGCTGTGTTCTTAGCACGTTTGCCTGCCCAAGCTCGCTGTGCGACACGTCCTCGTCCCATCTGCTAAAAGGCAGGAAGCGTTTTCCTCATTGCACCAAACGATGACTCTACCCACACAACCATCAGATCAATCCCAATCATTCTGCGTCCGTCTCCTGTTGAGAGTCTGCACGTGGAGTTGTGCAGGGGGATGAGAAGGCAGCAATTATGTCTGTCTGGTTGGTTTGACTTAACTGCTGGTTAGGCTCTGTCATGCTGATATATAGATAGGTTTGGTTTCCTGTTGAGCAGTGCTTTCACAGATATCCCGTCACCTTGGAGCCATATGGTGCTCCTCCCTTTTTGCAAGGTAAATGCATCATTGGGGGTCAAATGGTAACCATGGCTACAGAGCTTTTTATGGTAACATTAGCTGAAAGGTAATATTTGTGTCTGGAAAGAAAGCTTGAATATGCAGAAGGGGATATGTTCAGGTGTTTTGTTTACTGACAACAGATGGTTGTTTTTGTGGATGAATTCAACGGTTACTTTTATTTCCCTACACTGAGCCAGCAGCACAGGCCACAACTGTACGGACATAGATAAATGATACCATGGCTTTTCAAACGTTGGAAGGAAGTGCTGGGGCAAGGACTGTCATTGTTGTCATCACTTACTGCAACACGTAGTCGATTTTTGGGAGGTGCACAGATAATAATCTCTAACAGTATGTTCGTACATGATAAATATTGAAACGCTTGAAATGTGTTGCACTAGCAAACAGCAGTTACGTTTGGTTTCCTGTGTTGGAGATACTGGCGATATCCTGTGCATACAGCTGGTATTTTTCATGATCTTTCTTCCCATTGTAAAATAATTCTCTGTAGTAACACTAAGATCTTTGCTGGAGACTGTGTGCCACAAATGGGCTTCCCTCTCACTACATGTAAATATGTTTTCTGTTTTCAGTGTCAGGTCATTTTAATCTGTTGGAACACTGTAAATGATTATTATTATTTTTTTTTTTGAAGTTATGTAAATAAATTTGTGAAATATCACACGTGTTCATCTAATTGTACTCGCAGTGCTATTAGTTTGTCCGTGGATATACGAGAACCGTGGCTAATTGTTGTCCCCTGTGGTTTATGGCAGCTTTCAGCGGGGCCACACTGCTCCAGTGACAGTTTGGTCAGGTGTTTTGCCATAAGACCAGTGGATTTTGAAGGCAGGAGAAAGGGTGAACAAGCCTTTAGTTGACGAGACTATAATTTGACTACCATCTCTATGCTGAAAAGCCAAGATGTTTCAATTTTAAAATTCAGAAGAGCAGAACTTAAATGACTAATGGGGCCTTTCTTGTGTTAATTTGTAACAGGCGAGCAGCATGGTTTCCTTAGTTCCACCATCATCCTGGACAAAATGCTGCTTTTTTTTCTTTTTCTTTCTGGAGCTCTGTCAGTACCTTTTTAAAAAGAGGTCAGCATCATCTCGACATGGGGCACTTGAGCAGGACACATGGTTTGTTTCAAGGGGCCGTGGTCCTGGACCTTCTGCTTGAGTTGTGTTCTCCTCGCAGCCTCTGATAGGAATTCAGAGCTCTATTATTAGCTGAGGTCATCTTCACAGATGTCTGTGCTTTTTCTCACATTCAAGGCAGCGTGTGGTGCCAGAAGCCTCTGTTACACTCAGGCGTGTGTGTGTGTGTGTGTGACAGAAGGAGGTGACCTAGTGGTCGAGCACTCCCTTTCGTGAACTAGCACCGAAGGAAAAAAAATTACGAGGGGAGAAAAAAAATCACTTCCTTTTTAGTAAGTTCTCGGTCTTTGTGTGGACTTTTCCAATTGGCTGCCTTTGTAAATTCACTCCACCCTAGTTCTAGTTCCTCAAATTTGACACCGCCCACTCACAGCCACTACAGCTCCCTCCCACAGACTGATGCAAGTGTTTGTCATGTACTCTGAGTTGAGGAGGAGACTTGAAATGCTCACCTTTTTTCTGCAAGACGTCGTAAGGGATTTTTATATTTCACCTGTAGGAAACTTGTGATTTAAATACTTACTTTGTAATCCTGCACCCACAAGATATGCCCCATGATTGTTGCTACTGACTGGCTCAGCATGACCCCAGTGTGCCTGAATCATACTGTGTAGGCATGACTAGGTTTTCTTGCATTGCGAACTTCTATTATCTGTCAGCGGGTATAACATTCAAAGCACACTGAATGAAAGGGTTTGTGCAAATTGTACATCTGTCTATATGCATGTAAATATGATTGATTATTTGGTACATACATTTAAAACTGTATGATAATATGGGGATGGTAGAATACTTTAGTATAACACAAAGCAGAATGCACAATGACACAACTTCTACATTACTAAGTTTAAACTCAAAACTGGAAGGTTTTACTCTTTCACAGATGTAATCTGATCGCCACATCTTACTAATTATGTCTGGGAAGCCTGGAGTAAATAGCTAAATCACTGCACTAAACAGCTTTTTATTCATACTTCAATGGCTAGTGCCCAATTACAAATAATGGCCAGCATGCTATTTGGTTTTGCCATTATCTCTCTGTATGACTCTCCATTTAGGAGTATGAAACCACCCTTAATGGGAATTGTACAGAACTTCATTTTATGTGCATAATAGTTTAATTTTGAGGTACTTATCCCAAACAGTCATTGCTCACACTGTTCGAATGAACCGTCATTGGGAGTTGAGACAAAATATTGTCTGTCAAAGGCAGACGGTATCATAACTTCCTGATTTTAAATTGCTAATCATGCAAAGAGGACAAAAGTTTATTCATCCCTCTCTTACGTAATCCCATTTAGTCCCATCGCAGCTCTGAATTTTGGCGCATCGCTTCTGCCCCTCTGTATCCAACACTGCCTAACCGATTGTGTCCTCCCATTATGCTCACTCCTACGGGAGATAACATCTCTAACAAAAAGTGGATAAACAGAAGGATGTAACCACATGAATTCTAAAGTCTAACCACTCTGCAAGCATCCAACTGTGTGCTCTTTTCTCTCACTTGGGCTGCGGCTGAGCATTTCAAACCACCTGAGGACATGACAGAAATTACAGTGCCTATAAAAAGTACTCACCACCCTTGGACCTTTTGCATTTTGTTTTGTAACGCAGCATTGATTCACAATGGAGCAATTAAATCTTTTGACAATAATCAGCAGACGGGACCATTTAATGAGTGAAATCATAGCTCTACAATATGATCTAAATTAAGAACAAACGTAAAACACAAAATGATGGATTGCGAAAGTGCCCACGCCCTTTGCTTTGACATACAAATCATCCCTCGTGCAGCTAATAATGTTTAGTTGAATGGAGATCCCCTGTGCATATTCAAGAAATGACTAGTGATTTTAAGATGGAAAGTCCTATAGCTGGTTGGTCATTCTTTTAGGGTAAAAAGACATGGGAAGTTTGCGACAAACCTATTGAAAAGTACCGATCTATGGAAGTATGTGAGAAAACGTACCGAGACTTAATATCCTGCAAAGGTTGTCCTAAAAAACTAAATGTCTGTGAGGAGCACTAGTGAGCTCTAAGGACACTGGTCCATGGCTGTACAATTGCTGTAACTGACTCACGTCTGGGCGAGTGTTTGCCAGAAGGCATGTGGGAGACTTGGACACAAGAAGTACGATGGTCTCCCAAAACTGAACTTTCTTGTCCGGCATACATACTGAATCCTAAATGAAGCAAGCAGGCAGCGGGGATGCTTCTCTGCAGCAGGCAGTGCTGCTTATGGCTTCTGAAAGGAGGATACAATGCAGACAAATCAGAGGAAGATCTGCTGCTGTCTGAGGACCGTAGGAGGTGATCAGTTTTCCAGCAAGACAACAACCCCCAAACATCAAGCCAAAGCTAGACAGGAATGTATGGTATTCAAAAGCAATGATACCCTCCAATCAGAAGACAAACCTCAATCCAATCAAGAATCTATGATGACTTGAAAATTGCTGTTTACTCAGTCAACATGCAACTTAACAGAGCTTCGACAATGGATGAATGGGGATGTCCAGATGTGAAATACCTCATACAGAGCGATCCACATAGCATTACTGTAAAAAAAACAACAAAAAAGCTACCTCTGCTACATATTGACTGGAGGAGAATACTTACACAACCAGTTGCGCATTATAGATTTCAATTCAAGCTGAATAATTTTTAGACACTGGCACTACTTCTTTCCTGTCCAAAAAAAAAAACATTTTACCATGAAAAGTTAAAGGGTAGTAAATACCAATTCTCTGCATTGCCCAGACTAAGAGACAGGCAATTAAATTACTTGTGCAACTGGTCTCCTTCATCGTTTTGTCAATTTTATGTTCCTCATGGAGGGTTTATATAGTTTATAATCCAACTCTTTTCATCCTCCCATCTGTGCAATGCATAAAAAAAAATATATATATATATCCCCACCAGTGTGCCAATTCTGCTTTCCAAGTCTGGACTTGCTTCTACAGTCTTGTCACAGCAACAATATCTCACTTAAATCTTGTTTACACATTGGAACCAAAAAGACCTTCACCACCACCTCAAAATGTGTCACAAACAAAAGAGAAAGACAGGCCAATTGCAATTTTAGTGATTTATTTGTACAATAGGAATCGGACTGTCAAAATACCCCAGCTCAGATGTAAAGGCAACATAAGAGAGCATCTATTCTGCCTGACCTGAACATCCCTCCAATCTCACTGACCTTAGACTGATGGAAACATATGCCAAGAAAGAAAAGTTAAAATAAAGCTAAAACAATAAATAAAGCAGCTACCTGATAAATTAACATTTACAGGGCTAGAAGAGACCCCTTCTAACTAATTGCCAAAGCGTACTGAAAATACTGAAATTAAAAAAGGCAAAAAAACTAAAACAAAGTCATGTCAGCATTTAACTGTCCAACCTTTATGGCAGTGGAGTGGATTATGGCCTCAGTTTAAACATGTAAAAATGGAACTCACAGCAGACAAATACAGAAAAGGCATATGGTGATATCTCTATCAAGTCCACATGCCCATGCCACTTACACAGTTATACACCATCCACAGACAATGTTGTGAGCTTTTACACACAAGACAGGACATTGTTTAATAAAAAAAAAATAAAATAAAAAGGAATTCCCACTCAAACCCGCCTCATGTAGAACAAGTTTAGACAGCAATAGAGTTGACATGGTCCATTTCAAAGCAATATCAATTTACATTCACTCAAATTTCCATTAGTAAATCACTAACGTTACCCTGGTAACTCAAAATGTTGTATAAAAATATAACAAAGACCGATAACCGATGCACTCAACAAAAATATATCTACACAGTCTCAAATGTGGAGTGGGGGCTGAGCAACACGGCCAAGAACAGCTCAAATTTCCAATCTATCATTACTTCTGTGGGATGAGGAATGCATAAGGATGCTCTACATATCAAGTCTGGGTAGCAGCAGTCTTTCCCCTCTCACTAACAGTGACACAGTGAAAGCCGCGGGTTCCATCGGGACCCCTCGGCAGCCTCATTACCCCCGGAGGCAGGCCGTCAGCGTTCTGGATCTTTCTACCCAGCATCGGGCTGCCAACCGGACTGCTCTCTTGAGAAGCCACCTGCTTGCGCCGCTGAACCCACGGGCTCCCTGAAGGGGTGAGGCTACTGTCTGACGAGTAGTCAGCCCAGCGGCGCCCCGGTTCAGGGCTCAGTCTGCCCTCGTTGACTAAGGGGGACTTGTGGGTATGAGGAGATTTGCGCTGAGAGCAGGGGCTGGCACGGGGGCTCGACCAGGGACTGTTACGCGGGGACATACCAGGACTCAGGTGATTGTTCTGGAAGCTGATGCCGGCAGTGGTGGGGCTGAGCTTGTTGCAGGACTGGGACTTTCTGGTCAGCCTAGGAGACGTAGGGGTGCTCTCAGTCTCCGAGGAGCTGCAGGCTGAGTCGTCCCCGTGGTACTTAAGCTCTCGTACTCGGCTGTTGAGCGAGCGACTTTTGCGCATCCCCCCCTCTTCACGCGGCCGCTCCTTGGGTACCTTCTTCTTGGGCGGCTTGGTGCCAATCAGGACTACTTTCAACCCCAGTGAACTGGACCCTCCGTCCTCACTCCCCACAGCTTCATTGGCTTTAACAGCCGCCTCCACCTCCTCAAACTCCACAATGGCACATTCCTCAGTGCCTAGCTGAGTGTAGCGGCCACTCAGCCTCTTCAGATCAGCTGGCAGGTCCTTCCCTGGCTTCAGGACTCTTACAGAGGCGATGGTGCCATATGTTCCGAACGCTTTCAGCAGCAGCTTCATCAGCTGCTCCTGCTGAGTGGCTCCTCCCTCACTGCCTCCATTATCCTTAGTGAGAGCAGCCAGCTCTGGCCACCTCTGCAGGTCACTTAACAGCAGCATGCGGCTAGGCAACGACTCACTGGCAAAGACTGGCACTGCGGATTTACGCCGCACCTTACGCCCCTCATCGTTCAGCTCAAGTATCTTTGAGTGTCTCAGAGCATAAGCAGTTGTTCTCCAGTCCCGAGTCAAGTGTTTCACCTGCAAAGAGACAATGCGCGCGTTACATGGGTGAGATGCTAAGTGGTTCGAGCAGGGCCATCTCATAACCATTTGGTCACAAGTTTGATCCCTGCAACACAGCTTCTCTTTGTGAGTTACAATGCTTCACTTGAACGGATAAACCGTAACCTAAGCCTGTCAGCAGGAGCAATCAGTGTGCACTGCCTTCCTTTCAGTCATACTTCCTGAAACAATATCTGTACTGATGTAATTACAACCGATTCAACACGCCCAAAGATCCTGGCTTCACTGCTTTACTTAATTAGTCACTGTCTAATTTGCTATATTTTAAAATGTGTCACCTCAGTGTTGACAAGCTCATAATTGGAATCCTTGTTTATATTAAAAATAATCATGTCACTTGTGGCATAAACATAGAAAAACTAATGTTTTTCAGGTCAGATTAATTTTTTTGAATCCCCCAGTTGCTTTTTGGTATAGTCTTGAAGTTAGAAGATTTCATTCTGTTTGTTTCTTTGGTTGAGAGTTAAACAAATCTGCTTGCATGAGCCTCAAGTAGCACCAGCTGTTGTGAATCAGTGTGATAATATCATTGAAACCCCAAGTCTCTGCTATTCAGTTCTCAATTTCTCAGCCTCTACGTCACTGGGAATTGAAAATGGCATTGAGCTTCATCCAGGTTCCCATTCTAGAAACGTCTTTTTCCTCAGCCTTGCATTAACTTCAT
This sequence comes from Coreoperca whiteheadi, assembly GCA_011952105.1. Classification (NCBI taxonomy): domain Eukaryota; kingdom Metazoa; phylum Chordata; class Actinopteri; order Centrarchiformes; family Sinipercidae; genus Coreoperca; species Coreoperca whiteheadi. The sequence goes on along the minus strand of CM022485.1, from coordinate 27,410,394 downwards.
TTGTAGATTTTGATCAGTGTTCAAATATGAGTGTAGATTTATTATACTCCGTTGACTATCACAAAGTCGCAGGAATATAGATATTTAACATTGAAGTGCATAATGAGCCACCAGTGGACTACTATTACTGTAGCATGTGCTGTGTACACTATATTTTAGCCCATAATAGAAAAGGATTTGTGTGCAATTTACCAGCCTTATCAGGACAGGGAATTCCAATTATTTTCAGAATATACCCCAAGTGCTTCGCAGCGATGCTTACCTTTTTGAATGAAGTGAGCAACTTGACGCTGACAAACCCGAGTTTGTTGCGTCTGACATGTTTGAGCAGGAAGGCATCATGCTCCAGGTTCTCATCGGACAGGTAGTACTCGATCTGCGTGACCAACTTCTGGATGAGCTCTGGATCTGGGGGCTGCCAGCTCTCCTCCTCCCCTCCACTGGTCCCAGCACCGCTGTGTGTGGGAAGACAACATGCATCATGGTCAGCAGAGACGCTTCTCTCGCACGTCACTGAAACAGCAGAAGGCTTCATATCCTAAACTGCCAACATTACAACTGTTACACATTTCACTTTCATTAATACAATAAGCCAGAGGCTTCCAAGTTGTTGGCAGGAATGCGACCTCATCCTGCCATTTCCCTCTACAATTGTCCTTGCAGTTGACAAGCTGTGTCTCCAGCCACAGTCACCATGCCTCAGTGCCAGACCCGTGTGCTATCAATCCTCAAACTGTCGAGACCTCTCCATCTGAAGGGCACCGTCACAGGCTCTCCCTCCCACGCAGAATATGGTGGCTCACCAAAATCAACTTCACACAATTTACAAAAACGGGTACTAACACTTGATTGCTGAGGCTTTCAGGCACAATTTGATCTCAGGCAGGCACCTGGCTGAAGCTGTGAGGCAGCACAGTCAGGTAGCCTGGCAGATTAGAGTGAGGGTCTTGAATGAAATTTTGTGGATGACTCATCACCTCCTCCAGCCTCCTCCCCTCCCTCAGTCAACAGCTTTCCAGCCGGGCTGACTGCACAGCTGGCACAAGCCCACTGCTTCCTCGGGACTTCAGATAAGAGACAACCAGGAGCTGAGCTTTTAGAAGAGAGTGCTGTCACTGTCAACACATGCACACGAGAATTTAAATATGTGAATTGAAGAACACGCGGCGCAGATGTTAGGGATACTGACCAATTTTTAAATAGGCTGTGATGAAGTTCACTTTCAAGTCACTATTATAGTGCCCCTGAAAGTCTCCTAAAGAATGATGCAAGTATATTAGGTGAAACAGCCACATGGCCTCTTAAGTTCCAAGCATGCCCCCTACCACATGTTCAGAGATCTTAAAATACATGCTGCGTGAAAAAAAAGGTGCCACAAAGCACCAGCCTTCACATGTGTTATAGAAGATCTTCATGCCAGAGAGCCATTAAGGTTTGACCTGCAGGCAAACTGAAAGGCTTGGTATAGACCGAGCTATTTATTTTCCCCTTTGGCCTTTATACTTCTGACTCACTCTTTGCGCACTAGTGAGTAGTAGGGAACTTGTCGGCCAGAGGATAAAAATAGCAGGCCATGACGCAGGGGAATTAGATTAAAATGAAGGTGCGATCCTCCCTCTGTCTGTCTACAGCACTGATGCTGCCTACAGGTGGTTAAACACTTCCCTGCCATCCAACCCAGGAGATAATATCCCCCCCCAAGTATATCTGTGAGGATTTACACTGCCAACCGTGAGCATCTATTGTCCTCCTCGCACATGGTGATGCTGTTTACCTTCTTTTGTTGTCCCTGTGATACACCTGTCGGTAGTCTAGTTCATTTGTACAGCATCTTTCTACACAGACGGCATTCTTTCAGTGAATGAAAGCAATCCAACTGCACCAACGCTGCTCATGCCCTGGCAGTTCATCAAATGAAGTTACCAGCCAATAGGCCTACGGTATAAATCCATTGCAGAAATAGACTGGTTGGGTTCCAATAACCTCAAAACCAAGAGGAAATCATTTCACTCACCCGCCAGCTTTACTGAACCCAGTCTGCCCAGTGCCTACCATGCAATTTGGGGAATACACTTTACTCACATTTATTTATGAATAAATGTCATTTGACAAATGCATTAAAGTAAAAGTCTGTCAAGGCAATTTGTTTACCAAACGATGACACACTTAATCGTATAGTTTGCCAACCTTTATGTCACCACAAGCATCCGTGGCTATTTAAAAAAAGACCGTTCACTTAAAATAGCGAATAACTCAAACCTTGATTTGTCATGTCTTCCGATTTCGTCCTCACTACAGCTGCCGCCAAGGAAGTCAATGTTGGAGGACACTTCCTCGGGTTCCTCGTCCTCTGCCGCCTGAATGGCCACTGTAATCGTCACGGTCCCCATCTCTTGCGTGTGCTGATCCACGGTGATTACCTCATCGATGCCCCGCTCCGCTGACGCATCTGGGGCGCACTCCGCTGGGTTCGGATCGGGGATCCCCACGGACCCACTCATGTTCCTCGAATAAGTCAAGGTGCTTCCACCCGCTCCCTTCCCGTCTTCTGCTGTAGCAGCAGCAGCAGCAGCAGCAGCGCCTCCCTGGAAGCTTATAATCTTGCTCGACTCAAAGGCACAGACAGGATACGGGGTGCGTAAAGCTGCTCGACGCCTCTTCGAGCACCAGTGATTGCGGAGAAGGACCCAGGGGGCTCCGAAGACGCGCTCCACGGCTAGCCAGAGACCCCCGATCCAGATCTGGCCCGACGGAGGGCCCTGAGGAGCAGCGGGGCTTGTAGCAGCCAGCGAGACGCAGCCTGGAACTGGTGAGACCGACGGGCTGGAGCCTCCTTTGCCTTCTACTGCCGCTGCTGCCGCTGCTACTTCCTCATATGTAAGAGGCTTTCTGCTTTTGAAACAAGCTCTGGGATTGGGCCGCGGCAGGGTCTCTTCGCACTCATTCCCAACCCACAAGCACAAGCTCACACAAAGCCAAGGGGGAGGCAAGAGAAAGGAGAGGCAGCGCAGGAAGGCGTTCACCAAGGCGTGCATAGTTCTCGTTCTCTTTTCACACACGGATTTTTACACACAGAGTGTCGTGTTTTTTCTGGGAAGACACGAATGCCCCGCTCGCGTGGCTCTAAGTAGGGGAGCAAATTCACGTGTGCCTCTCTAATTGGGAAATTGCCGCGTCGAGGACGACCCCTTCTCGAACGCCGCTAATTGGATAATAGGCTTTCAGCGTCGCCCGAGACGCACAGAAGGGCTGAGGAAGGACGAAATACATAAATTAATATTATATATTCATTGGAAGGTCAAATTGGAGATCGCCAACAATTAGTAGGGTATCGAAACTTCAGATTAGTTATGAAATGCGTCCCGTAAAAGTCGGTAAAAAAAAAAAAAAAAAGTCGTCAAAATCTCAGGCCACCCATTCCACCCTTTATCTATTCCTTCCCCCCCCCCTCTCCCGCCCCCCTTACC
>CM022485.1:27365745-27406902 GCA_011952105.1 Coreoperca whiteheadi | reverse complement strand
GATGGAGTGGGAGGAGGGATGGGAGAGGGAAAAATATGGGGGGGGGGGGGAAGGTTGAGATGAGGAATGAGATGGGGGGCGAAAAAGTCGGTAAAAAAAAAAAAAAAAAGTCGTCAAAATGTCAGGCTACTTATTCCACACTTTATGTATTGATTAACACACACATTTTCTGTCAAGGTAATCTCCCTACACACGACTGTTGTTTCGAATCCTTCTCCACCCCTGCCGGAGAATGTGGAGAAACACATTTTCTTTATTTTAGCTCATCAAGAATATTGACGCCAAAGCTCTCAAAAGCATCCAATAAAAACTCACCAAGTGCAACATGTAAACTAAAGTCAGTGGAACTTCCAGAAACATGGCATGACCTTAGTGTCCTCAACGGGTGGCTGTGGCCCTGCTCCCTCATTAAAATATAAGTAACCCATGATTTTTTAAAATTGTTGTTGTCTTATACACCCACTGGGACCTCCAAAAGTAGGTGTGGGTGTCCAGAGTTCATTTCCCAGAATCACTGATTTTGTTGATGATGGTTTGTAGCACAAAAGCACATGTATTTTAGCAGATAGCATTGTTATTACAGTCTTCTGAATATTTCCCTGTAAACTATATAGCTCATGTCCATTTTCTGAGCTTTGTTGTTGGCCTCCATCCTAATAGCCCTGTAAATCACCCACACTGATGTTGCTGGTTGTTGCCTGCCCTGCATGAAATATCTACTCCTCCCCACTGGCAAGCCATGCTCACAGCTGGTGGGCAGTCTGACTCATTCTCTGCACCACATGCCATACAGTGCTCCAGTTTGTGTACAATGCAACATGGAGAGAGAGAGAGAGAGAGAGAGACAATGAGTGAAATAAATAGGGAAGGGAGGGAAGAGACTGGCAACAAATCATCTGAGGCATTTAGTTTCTTATTGAGGACTTATTTTCTCAGATCAAGTGAAAGAGTCTGCCAGCAGGGTCATTTCAACTGTTTCCAATGCCAAACAGGATTTTCTAGAATCGCGCCTCTCGTGTTATTCCACTTTGTTTAACTGAATTCAAACCAATTTCTTAAAAAAATGGAACCAACAGAATTAAGGTTACAATTGTTGAGAAACTGTGAGACAAACTGTCCGGTTGGAACTGGAAGCACCTGTAAGTGGTGTTGCAGGCCACCTTTCAGGCATAGTTGTCCCAGTTTGACGTAGATGGCGATCTCCAGTCCTCTTTCAACCACCTGTCCACAGTGAGTACAAAAACGAAATCCACAAAAACTGTACAAAAAATACGCGTAGAAAGACGTGTCTGTTAATGTGTGCCCCGTTATTTCTATGTCACTAGGGGTGGACAAAAAGTAGAGGCTCTTTTCAGTATAATACAATACAATTCAACAGCACCACAAACTTCAACCTTCCCAGTGACCACAGAGGTGAATCAACACCTCTCTGGCGCATTCAAATCCTGAAGTGACAAATACTGAATAAGACCAACTTTGTGAAGTATCATGTTGCGTATTACAGGGCTGTTGTATTAGAATGAATTGAATTTATCTAGATCAACAAATAAGCTGGAAACCCAGTGTTTATGATCTTTTAAAGGTGCCATTCTAAAATCCCTCTCCGGGTATTTCTTCTAATTCGCACCTTAACACAGCTTGGTTATTTGTCATAATCACTATTTTCCCACCTCTGGCTCCTACTGCACCACCAACCCTCCAAGGAGAAACTCTCTTTGAATTGCCTCTCCTAAGGATTCCTCAGAGGATTTTCCCAATTTCTCTTGCCCTTATATGCTTTTCAGGAGTTTTTTTCTTCTTAAAGGTGCCAATAGGGCTTGTGTTGCAGATGTGTCAAATCCCATTGAAAAATTGTACAATGTGCAAATAAACTGGACTTCTCTTACTTTATGAGACTGTGATGACTCTCATGGGATCCTATTGGCACAACTCTCGTAACCAGACAGTAGGATTGAAGCCTCTTAGATGACTCTTATTGGCTTCGACTGAGTATATCCATATCCCATGACCTGGAAGTCTGATGATCTTCATACAGCTTGTATCTGACATTAAGTCACAAAATGTGTGATGTCTAAGGACTCTTATTTGCAGAAGACAAATACAGTCACAATAAATTAAAATCTATATGAATCTTCTGGTAGGACAAAAAGTAAATTAATTATAACGTCAATGCTGAGACCAATCATGCTCATACATCAATCCCTGATCATCCCTATTCGTTCAATGTCAGTCAGGCAGTCAGTGGTTCGGTCCACCACTTTGCTCCAGATTGAAATTTCTCAACAAATATAGAAAGGATTGCCATGAAATGTTGGTACAGACATTCATGGTCCCTAGAGGATGAATTCTATAATGACCTTGGTGATCCCTGACTTTTCCACCATGAGGCTGACATGAGGTTTTGCGTACAATGTCTCAACAGCTATTGCCACGAAATTTGGTTTCAATTTAAATTTGTCCAGTACTTTGGCGCAGGACCAAATGCCTCCTGAACTGATGAGATTCCCATCAGCCTCAGCTGCGCTTTGTGTTGAGTGTAAATCACGATGGCGAACAGGGTAAACTTTATACCTGCTTAACAATTGCATGTTAGCATTGTCATTTTGAGCATGTTAGCACGCTGATGTTAGCGTATAACTTCAAGCATTGCTGTGTCTAAGTAGAGTCTCACAGAGCGGCTAGCATGGCTAGCCTAACGCAACATAAGTAATTATGTGACATCCTCAGTATCAACTGAGGTTTAAATGCAACGGTCACGCCCACCATCAGCCATTAGAAGCAACAGCACATCCGGTTCCCTTTGAGACAGTTATTCTAGATGTAAGATATCCATTGTTAAAACCTGCCATGCCACTTGCATAGTTGCAGTAGTTGTTGTTATAAGCTGGAGGCTCAGCACAACACCTTTTAACAAAGAATTTTTGAATACTTTAGGTCACTGAAAACAATAGTTGATGTTGTTTTTTTTTCCACTGGCAGAAACCCTCCACTGTTTGTCTTTGCAAAGCTTGGTACTATTGATACGTGTGACGTGGCAGATGGAAGGGGCCTTGGCAACCAATCTGTTTCCCCCCATGTCTTTTTTCTGCTTTTCCTGTTTGAGGAACGCTGCAAACAATGGGGGACTTCATTATCCCGTCGCGTGTGCTGCTGATGTTATGTTTTCTGAAAGCTTTTCACACATCCCTTTGGACACTGACTTGGTTTATTAAACAAATCTTGTAAAGTGGTTACTGGGGAAGTGGGTTCTTGTGAAGCACACTACAATAAAACTATTTCCCGAACCTGTTATTCTTCATGTGTGAACATACTGAATGTCACACTTAACCCAGTGTTACAACCATTCTGGTTTCTCCTAGTAAAGGTCATTCTTATACACAGGGTGTTGCATATATAATGAACTGAAGCTTGAAATCATTAACCCAGAGCTGTCAAGTAATCTATTTTCCCCTCTGACTGTGAACAGCATAAATCTTTTCAGCTCCTGCGGATAAACACGAATAAAAAATGCTTGATGAATGGATTGACTGACAGGTAAAACCAGCTCTCTCTCTCTCTCTCTCTCTCTCTCTCTCTCTCTCTCTCTCTCTCTCTCTCTCTCTCTCTCTCTCTCTCACACACACACACTCACGGCCAGATGGTAGAAAGCAGCTGATCTATGTACATCACCTATTACCGTAATGTTTCTGTCGTATTTTTTAACGTGAGACTGTTTACAGATAACGTCCCTGTTTCTACATCTACATGTCCTCTGTCAGTCAAGACTGGGGTCGAACTGTGCTGCTACCAACAAATCAGCACTGCTGGTTCAATCACACCATGTTTATTTTTGCATTTCTTGTGATAAAAAAAAAAATCCAGTGTCTATGCTTTTCTACCAACCAACAGTATATATCACCTTAGTTTTCTGTCCATAAGAAAAAGTTACGTTGATTCATTTTCACTCCTGCATGTATCCATCTGCCTGCAGGCGGCTCCTCGACAGGGTCTAACTTTAAGAACAACAGATAGTGTAATGTGTTAAATGTCACTTTTACACCTTGGTCAAGTAGAAAAACCTTTTAAGAGACTTTCTGAGGTCAGAAATAATGATAATATAATAATACAATTTTAAAATAATAAAATAATGAAGAAATACAAGTCATAGGGCAAGGACACATGAAATACATGTAAAAAGGGAAAAATACAGGAATAACACCTTTTATTGGGTCTGTGTTTCTTCTGGGAATCATGTATGATTTATCTACTTGTGTAGCAAAGCAAATAAGTAGATCTATTTATAGACAACTGGAATTTACATTTCATTTTTTCAGCTTGGCCTGTCATACAAACTGTTGATGATCACCTCCCATAATATGTGTCAGGCTGTGCTTCATGAATAGATTGTGACAGGCAGTGTGTGGGATGTCCCTTTGATGAATCTGGACTTGTGTTCTCTGAGCAACCGCTTATTACTGCCAGAGTAAAACGGCTGAAAATACCCAACACAATCTATTTGACCACATTTGGTGTTCTGTGTTGTTACTGACTGAGATTAAATGGGTAGTCACCTGGGTTATATTGTAAATAGAGCACAGGAAGAACTTTGGATAAAGACAGGGTTCCAAAATGTTATCCATCCATGACATGACAAAGAATTCATTTTAATTTACAGCAACATATAAAAGCCTATATTAAAACCTCTTGGCCACTTAGAAATAGTTCTTTTTCACAGTGGTCGAACACAGGTGTAATCATAAATCATTATGGAATTTATCTAAGTAGTTATACCTGTGCTTTGCTGCTATGACAAGTCAAAATGTTCAGCAGGAGAGAGGTCTATTTCTTTCTGATGCCATGGCTTATGGACACACCTAACTTTCAGCAAGCCGTGGCAATCATTAGAGTTATTTGTTGCACCTGTACCTTTTCCTGTAATGGCAAAATGTTCGCTGTGAGAAAGCTGTTTTCAATGTTCCTGTGCTCATTATCATAGCAATCACTTTCCTCAGCATTACATCCATTTTACGTGGAGTACAGAATAGGAACAGGGACCAAGTCCAAATGAAACGTTCCCAGCTGCAGGTACAAGTAATTACTTTTTAACAAAGTGTTTTGTTTTAATTATGTTTAGAATTATGATGGGGGAAAGTGCATGTGTAATTTGCATACAGTACTTTGATTGTCATACAATTTACATCAATGTTTTGTGGCGTCACCCACCGGTCTTATCATATTTAACGTTGTGTCTTTACCATGCCGACTTCTCCAGGGTTAGGATTTTCCAAGGATAATGTTCGACTGACTTGTTGCATTAAACACAACCATTTTGCTCATATAAAGTAGGCCTATCTAATTTCCTTCCAAATGTGACATGATTACTCTAGATAATCTGTGTTGCTGGAAAAAGATGACTGGACCCACATCTCAAAGGTCTATGTGACTGACCATGACTGAGGCTACATAACAGTGTTTACTAAGGCTACTGTGTACATTAGGCCATTTGTTTCTCTGCTGCGTTCACTCTGCAGCGGGCCTGTTCTTGGAGGGCATGTGCCATTGGCTGATATTTAACCTTGACCTGTTTTTAACTGAGAATGACCTTCAGCTCGATGTAAAATGACATCAAGACTTAAGGCTTAACAAACATGGCCGGCTTATCCCGACAGCGGGCCCTGGTGTTACTATGAACTGTCGGCCCCTACTGACCCCTGTTCTGCCTGCTCTCTGTAGGTCTACATACTCTGTCAATGTCCATGCAGCACACGACATATGAGAGAGCCTGAAACCAACCAGTGCTCCTATTCGAGGATACTACCTGGCCTCATTGCTGTATCATATTTTGTGGAAATTTGACTAAAGACAAATGATTTCATAAAATAGGCCTACAGCATATAAATAGAAATTTAAAACAAGATTGTGACACAGAGGTCGCTTCTGCAAGACAAAGCCACAGTGTTAGGTGATAATAACTGATGAGTGACTAGTTAAGCAAACCACGCTAAGCCCACCTTTTAGATACAGGGCCAATTTTTGGACTAGTTTCCCTACGGAGGGTTTTTTACTGACACGGGAAGTGCGTGCAACTCGAGCAACGCCGTCGTTGCCACGGCAACAGTGCAGGTTGTATAACGTTAGTGCCTGAAGTAGAGAAATATCGGTCTTGGAATCACAAGCCGTTAAGCGTCAAGCTCTAGACGTAACGTCAGCTCACTGTAGCAAATGCGTTCGCGTATTTCTCTGTAACATGTTCATGAAGTTAATTGCGCCACGTCCGAGGTTGCTCTCTTAACTGTTAACTTTAGCAAACGTTAGCTAAATGGAGCCGGAGCGGACTGAGGGCAACACAAAGCGACCTCAGAAACACAACAGCAGTGTCAACGGTGGACGGGTGTTTCTCACCCCCATGGTAAATAACCACTTTCACGTTGCCATTGCGTCACAGGATAATGCTATGTAGGCTAACGGTAACTATTAAAAGTTTAGCTAATCCTCAGGCTGAGTGCAGAAAATGATCAGTTGTCGTTCTTTAGCAAGTTAACGTTAGTAGCCTAGCCATATGTACTCGTTAATGTTTGAGTAAGTTGTCTATGTCTTATTTAATGCAACACAGTTGATCTCCTAGTACAATGTTTTTGCAGGTCAACAGCTGCAAGTTGCACCTTACAACTGTCAAATCACTAGTAATACCTGAGAGAGCCCGGAGGATGGTGAGTAATGACAAAGATCTCACTGGAAGACAAGCTATGGGGTTAATTGCCTAGAGTTTCCAATGCAGGCTTCACAAGTAATCATGTTAACCGTTTTACAGGAGGAATCTCAAGAAAAAAACCCGAATACCGGCCAAGCAATGAGTCATTCTAACCCAGGTAAACTTGAGCCAGTCCACTCATGCACCCACCACTCGCCCAAGAGGTTTTTGTGTGATTCAGTCTTGTATATTCATGAATGGCTATGGTAGGTAAATAATCGTATGTACGGTTTTCACTTCGTTAAGTCATACTCCACCCTCTGTAGAAAACATGTTGCATGCATGCAGCCAGAAAAGACTTGTCCAGACGCCTCCGGTGCCATCATTTGCCAGTGACCCCACAGATTCCGCTACATATAATCTAGTACAACTTGCGGCTGGCGCTCAGAGTGGTTTGGATGCACTTTCACGCGCTGCACAAGAAGAGAGAGACAAATCCAGAAGACCAACCCACAGTGCGGGGGCCACTTACTGCCGTAATGCCTTAAACCTTCCCAAGCCAGCAGGTAAATGTGACAATATCACTGGGCAAACATTATGGAATTGGGGAACTGGTTTTATTGTTGATTTTTATATTTAGAGTTTTTATCTACATATATATAGCACTGAATTTTAGTCAGTGTTAATGTCCGCTTCTTCTGGTTCAGGAGGATATAAGTACAATCCTGGTTTTCCCTTCACTCGATTGCCTCATGACAGTTTTGCATCCAGTTTTCAACGAATCGACTTGGACAGGTACCTCCAGTCTCTTTCATCTGTGTTGTATAGAACATGTTGGTTTGGCTGTCGCTGGAAACTGGACACATGATTGACATGTCATGTGTCACGGCACTTCTATGTGTCTTTACTTGCAGCGTCTTTCATAGTCTTGCGTCTTGTCTCAGTCTGGCTGTCGCAGTATTTGCAGAAGAAATAATAAGACTTTTGCCTGAAATGGCAAGTGCTTCAGATTGCCACCAGGGAGCAGCAAAGTCCCTTAAAATACCCACCCCATGTCTCCAGAGACAAGTGGCTGCAGACAAAGAACTAGTTCGCCTGTGACAGAACCAAAATAAGTCAATCAGTATGTATAGTGAAATACTAAATCAGCAGTTTGCATGGCTTGAAGGTGAAACACAGCTGTTAAGTCATGAAAACGAAGTGCGGAACTGTAGTCATCCATATAAATCCTGAATTGTACTAAATGTTCTTTTCATTGTCTAGGCGCTGTCTGGAGCAATGCCCCCAGCTGGGCATTATGGATGAACCACAGCTTCTCAACCTTCAGCACAATCTAATCACAATGATCCAGCATCTGTCACATCTGCAACAGCTTGCTTTCCTGAACTTGCATGACAATCACATCTCTGAAATGACTGGCATTGAGGCGCTAAGCTCTCTTAGGATCCTCATGCTGGGGAAGAACAGGTAAGCTGTCATGAGTGGCTTCACAAGCAAACACAAGAATGTGACACGTTTGTCACATAGTATTGCGCAGTTCATATATGTGGTAGTAACGCAAACGTTGCAGAGTACAGTAGGTGATAGTGTATAGACATCGAATGGAATATTGTTCGCATGTAGTATAAATGTTGCTTGTAGGTTATTCAAGACATCCTGTTGTTTGCCTGTAGCGTTTGGCCACATGGTAAGCTTCAGAGATGAGCGTTTTGCTGCGGGTGGCCAGTTTAATGGGAAAACCGTTCACTGTGGTGTTGTTTTAGTTTCAAAAGGTAGGCAGGGGGCAGATTAAAGTCACATCACTGTGAATGACATCAAGACCTTATAGACAAACTGGAGTTAGTTTCTCTCTCTGTAAAACATGCCATCTTTCTTTTTTAGACCTACTACCAGGACCATGTGTCCTTCTTGAAGAGTAAAGAATACCACTGGTTTAGGTTTCCATTGGCAGAGACTACATTCTTTCATCCTTGCATGTAATTTGATCTAAATCCATATGGACGATCCTGAACAATAAGTCACTGTACACTACTGTATGTTCGGTTTCCTCAGGGAATCTAACCTTTTAACAAGCTTGCTGGCAAGTTGACTGTCCTCCTCTTGGTACCTGTTCAATAGCCCCCCCCTCACACACTCCCCTTTCCCATTTTCCTACCATTTTCCTGTATACCTGGTACATTTAAGAATGGACCAAAAATATGTTATTGAATGTTGAAATACATGGTGACCAATTATATTTAATGTACACTTTGTGTCATTTTTTCTATTTTCTGTAACTTCTTCCTGATACTTCTCAGAATCCATAAGATATGCTGCCTGGAAAGCCTGTCCAAACTGAATATCCTGGATTTGCATGACAATCAGGTACAGTTCCTTCACTATCCTCCCACCCACAGCATGTGTGAGTTTAGTCTTGTTCGTTTAGTTGCCGATACTGTAGCTGGAGATCATGACGTTCAGCTGCGATGTTCAACACAAGTGGATTGCCTCTTCCACCTCCTCCACACTGTGCCTCACTAGTGGTTTGCGATGTGAGATGCAGCTCTCTAAATGCTAGAGTCAAACAGACATGACAGCAGGAGGCCACGCATGAGAATTCATGTTTAATGCTCATTCTAAACCCTTCATCGTAATTTACTGGCCTATAAAATGATGTCAATTCAGGGTGCACATTAAAGCCAAACTGTCCACTTGTCACTGTGTCCTGAATAGTATTAGGAGTATTAGGATCAGAGCGGTAACATTAAGCATTCTTTTGTCTGTTTGAGATTTTTAAAGTCTCTTTTTTTGGTCAGTTTTTAGGGACTTAACTTTAGCATTTGTTTTAGTTGCCAGCACTGTTAAAGAACAAAGGGTTGAAACAATCAGAGCCCACGCGCTCTTGTCAAGGATCAACTCCCACATGCAGCTCAGTGACCATAGCATAGTTTATTCAACAGGCACAACTGTTTCTATGTTTTCAGCATGGGGAATGTTTAGGAGCGGAATTAGAGCAGATTATGCTCTTGCTCAATACATTTGAGTCTAAATCTATTATTGGGGGCTGTTTGTTCACCCTCCACGATCGAGCGTGGCTCACTGATATTAAAAGCCTGAGAAATCAAATGATGTAACGCTGATGTCAGATGATGATTTTAGCAGCTCCTGGAAAGGGGAGATAGAATAGAAAGGCTTCCCTTGGTCAAATTAGTGTTTTGCCAGCATGCCGCCTACGCCCCTCCTCAGAGAGCTACTCCAGAGCCCCTCTCTGATGTTGGCTGCTCTTTGCATGAGCAGGCGTCCCAATTACTATTCAGTGAGTCTAATGTTAGTTTTCCTGATAGGGGATGCTTTGTTGCCTCAAGCTCTGTCCACTTGTTGTGTTTCCTAACTACATCTCTACAGTTAATTTCAAACAATTCTGATAGTGTGACAACTGAGGGAGTGACTTTAGAATGAATCAATAAATAGAATCTTTTGTGCCGTCCTTGTTGGTAATGAGAGCACATTGCATTCAGAGGTAGCCATTTGTTGGCAGGTGCCTATTGAGGAGCAGATGATAAATCTCTTATTCTGTCCAGGACAGGTTGCTTTTCACTCACTGACTTCAAAACCTCCTGTTTTGTGCACTTAAATAACGTGTTCAGTCGCCTTTTCTTTAACGTTTTCCAAACTCACCAGAGACCTGACCACCCAAATGTAATGTGAATTGCCGCACAATGATAAGACAAGATGATGAAGTGAGTGAAGTCAGCGAGGGAATTAATAGATAGAATGAATTAAAATAACGTTAAAATCATGGTTATTCTACCCAGTCGGGTTGTTGTTGTTTAGTCACGATTGGCCGTAGAACACCAGCTGCTTGTCCTCTTTCCTTCTGTGGGCATGCTTCATACCACAGACAGTACATCACTGTCAACCTTTCTTCCTCCCATCCTGTAGCTGGGAGGCTCACATCACTCCCAACCTATCTTTTTACCCATTTATTTCTGGAACAGGATGTTGTTTCATTTCCAGTTTGCTGGAACTATTCAAAAGGAGATATTCTCTTTGGGAGCGTGCATCCAACCCACACTTGGTCTCAGTGACCGAGTGTTTGGGGTTACAAAGTGAGCTGACATTGTTGGATAACCAATCTTTAGTTTGGCGGGGATGTTTTCCACTCGAGCAGTTTGACTTGAATACTCACAAAAGCCAGTGGAGAATGCCCTACAGGGTCTGTAAAACAAAGAACAAGTATCTCAGAGTTAGATATGTTGTTTTAGCTCATATCCCTCCTACAAATCATGATGATTTTGAGTTAGTTTGACTGAACCTGTCATGTGTGGTAATCAGTCTCTGGGTTAGGATGAAGCGGGAACAGAAACTCCCCCAAGAATGGGCAAGGCTTTGTTGCCATTAATGCTATCTGTAACACAAGGTCAACTGTGTTTGTGTCCTCTTCTTTTACAGGCCATAAAACGAAATGTTTAAGATGTGATTACTCTATTATTTACATGGGATATGCTAAGAGCCGATGTTATTGTCACCGCTTCTTGGCATGTCCATCTTAACCGGTGCTTTCAACTCTCCAGACAAGAATAGGCCTCTGTCCTGCCTGTGAAGCAATATTTTTTCATTTATTCACATTTTAAGGAGTTTTCTACTTATGTTTAACAAATATCGTAGACACTAGAGACATCTTCTACACTCTCACGCCCATGTCCTACTGACCTATCTCAAGTGTTTAGTAAAATGAAATCTTGCTAGTGTGGCACAGGTCAAACATTTCAGGGTGCGTTACACAAGACCCTTGAATATTTACAAAGGAGGCTATCCAAAATCTGCTTCAGTGTGTGTAGAGATACTGTGTCCGAGTGTTGACCGAGGTCTGATATATAACGAGGCCTTGCTTAGGTCAGGGATACCCAAGTCCGGCCTGAGATAATGTTAACCTCGAGAGTGTTTTTTGCTCACCATAATTTATTCAGAGAAGGTTCACTGAGCATGCGGCTGTTTTCCATCCACTGACGGCTTTACATTCACACATTTTATGTCTTGATATTTGAACCAGAAACCTGTCACAGGGCTGCCTCTCTAACCTTTTGGGTGCTATTGTCCTGTTAGCGTGTTGACTCAAAGTATTCAGCTGCGTCACCACAATACAACATATTGTCTTTGAATGCAGCGTGATGATCTCGCTCTGTTGTATCCATCACCAGATGAGACTGCTTAATGGTGGTGTTTGGGGTGGATTAGATGCACTCAGTTTATTGTCATTTTCTTTTATCTATGATGTCACTTGTATATGCACACCCGCTGTCAGTACAATTGGAAGACTCTGAGCCAGCACTTATCCCATGTTTGTTATGCCAGAATGTGTAAATCTCTCTCTGGGGCCAATATTCAGCAATTACTATGAGCTTTTACTTATTTTGTAATGAGGTCCTGTCTGAACTCCCTATACCAAGAAATAAATCAACTGTAATTAACATCTCAAACTCTGCGGCCAGAGTGCTGACTAGGACCAGAAGGAACGCGCGTATGGCTCCTCATGTTAGTGGTTCCCTGTAGGTTTGTGTATTGATTTTATGTATGAACCTGCGAGATCTCTCACCGTATAGGAGTGCCGCACTTACTAGTCCAAAGCCCAGAAATGTTTGCAGAGCCTGCTTTTCCAAAATAGTTATCTTTTTGGAACAGAGGAGCTGAGGAAACCCATCTTTCTTCTTATCTTCAGCTATATTTCTAATTGTAACTACTTTTTATTATTAAATTCTCAGCTAAATTACTATTCCATTTAATACTTGAACTGCAGCGATCCTTGGGTATTGTATTTTGACAGAATCCATGAACCCCCGATGACCTTTTAACCTTTTCCTCACGTGCACAGTGTGCACTAGAGGGGGCAAACACATCATTCTCAGAAGAGCATCCACCGGGAATTCTTCGGGAGTATTTTAAGTGTCATTATGACATGGGTCTCTAAGTCTTCTCTCCCAGAGTGAGGAGGGGAGAGAACTGTCATTTCACCATTGACAGACCCTCAACTACCTGTTTGTTAGGATTTAGGAGGTCAAACAGGAGTCACGGCTTGATGTGGCTGACTGCATATCAGTCATTGAAGTTGTTCACAAGTGGTACAAATTGTTGCTGTGATGTGGTTCCCTCTGAGGTACATGAGAGGAGTGGAAATGTCATTTCTGTTTTAGTGTCATTTAGCAGAAGGAGGAGCCTGATGCCTTTACATAGAAAATGGAGCATGCTGCTTTTTGGCATTCTTGCACCCCAAAAACATTTAGCTGTATGCCGGCTAAATAATTCTAAATAGATGTGAACCATCCGATGATATTTAAATACATGATTTTAATGCAGAGTGAGCGCTTAATGTTTACAATTCATGTGTCTGATGCTCCGTTAGCCCCGCCTCCCTCTGTCTCTCTCTATATGTGGAATGTGATTCTCTAGATGACATAATTCTACATTTTGGACTCTCTTTGTCACCACTGTGCTTTTATCCAGATCTCCAGGATAGAAAACATGTCTCACCTGAGCGAGCTGCGAGTGTTGAACCTGGCAGGAAACAACATCTCCAGAGTGGAAAACCTGCAGGGCCTGGACTGTTTGACTGAGCTCAACCTACGACACAACTGCGTCTCTGTTGTGGTGAGGGGCCCCTTTCCCAATTAGCGACAGCTTAAAGCATTTTATTCACTGCATGCTCACTATTCTGCTCCTTCATATAAAGGAAAAGGCACCAACTGTTCACAGTGAACACAATCTCAATTTCAACCAAGAGTGAAGTTTCTGCCCTTTCCCTTTTGTGGGGCTTCTATTTTCTTTTATGCGAGTAGGAGTTAGAAATATTATAAAAACGTGTTAACAGATATCCCAGGAAGGAGTAGTAGTAAGTAAGATAGTTGCAGGAAACAGTAGATGCAGACTTGAGAACAGTTGTTTTGGCTACTGCAATAGCAGGATTTAACTGGTTTTTTGCACCCCGAGGTCTAACAATGCATTGAGGCAGCTGTGCTGTGTCTGATCTGTACACCTCATACTAATGCATCATACACATGTATTGGCTCAGTGTTGTAATAATTCTAACCTGCTCCCAGATTGTAAAAACTGCAGCTGCCTTGTGGCTTGCAAGAGCTGAGGATGGCGCTCAGCTCAGGTGTTTTAATTTCCTGAGCTGATGAGGTTCCTGCAGCTGCCAATGGTAAAGTCACAGTATTTATTTTCTGCATTTTGACGAACAAATAAACACACTCATGCACCCTGACAACTGTTCCTCAGGAAAATGTTCCCCATAGGATAAAAGTGCTGGTAGCTTGCTCCATCTTTTATCTTCATGTCACTCATGTGGACCAGGTCCTTTGGATGGTTATCGTTTCCTCTGTTATGGGATCACATGTTGCAGTTTTTGCTTTCACAAAATAACAAACACAGAAATTACATCAATAGAATCTTTGTGAGAAAGTCTGTGGTGAAATGTATCTTGATGGTGTCACCTAGGGAGACGTAGCTCATTACCCACAGCCTCCCACCGACTTTCTGGCGCAGTGAAAGAGGAACTGGATATTCTAAACATGGAAATTCACTCCCCTTGGTTTCTATAGTTTTAATCTGATAAACAGAACAGTGCATGCCAAAACAGGCCCCTTAATTTGTATGCAAATCCCCCAAGCCCTTTCCTGCTTTTTGGGGTAGAAAATACAAACATAATCCATCCTTTGTGTTGTGTGAAACCTCTTCTCGTCACTCACCCTGTCTTCTGCCGGCAAGTTCTGATTAAGAACCACTTCCAGTCCCAATTATCGGATGTAATGTTTTATTTGATACACAGGAGAGGAAAAATGCCACCCCTCAGCAGATTCTCTAGTCTCTGTCATTAGTGGTGTGTGCTGCCAAGTGCTTGTTTCAGGCACAAAGTAAATAACCGTCCTTCTGGTGTCCAGGTTTTCCCTTTCATTAAAGGCAGATGAAAAGTGAAATTCTGAACTAGAAAAAAATGCTGTGACATAATGAGTAAGTTTAAGATTTGCGTATATGTTAGGCGCAGCCTTCCAATATCATCCATACATGTTACGACACATCAGGACAAGCAGTATTTAGGTCATCCTTTAATGCATCTAAACATGTATTTTTGGTAATTCTAGTACAGTTGTTTTGCGCACTTTCTAAATGGTGTCATCCACATTTTTTATTCATAGTTGTAACCATGCATTTCTACTTAAATCCATTACATTTTCATATAAATGACAGTTTGTTAAACTAATGCTTACAACACAGTAACTGATGACACAGTGCTGATTGAACATATAGTCAATGCATAAAGCCTTTGCCGTTTACTCTTGCTCTCAGGTGGGTTTTTCCATCGACAAATTCTACGACAGTCAATAAGTGATGCATTTTCCATTTTTGACAGCAGGAACAATGATTTGTTTGGAAGAGCTGGGTAGTCAGCATGAGCGTCGATAAAACAGACCGAGCAAAAAGGCATCACCCAGAGGGAGACTGGCTTTATGGTTAAGCAGGAGTTTTTCCTATGGGCTTGTCTTCTTGTGGGGCCAGAAGTGAGTCAAGCATCACTACAATTGAAGATGTTCAATGGTGCATGGTAGCTCTGCTGTAGATTAGTCAACTGTCTGTGTGTGTGTGTGTGTGTGTGTGTGAGAGAGATGGGGTCATAAATTGATCACGTCCCCTGAATCCATAGTTTCCCCTCTGCTAACATTACTTATGTCTGTTCTTCCTTTTATTTACTAATGCAATTTGAAACTTAGGGGATCTAATAAAATAACATGCTATCTCGAAGCACTGTGGAAAATATTAAAATTAAAACTGATCAAAGACAGGGTCAATATAAATATTGAGGGTTTTTTTTTGTAATGACCAAGTCCTCATAATGGGAAGTATAATAATAATAACAACTTTATTTATATAGCACCTTTTTAAAAACTGAGTTTACAGTGCTCTGACAGGATACCCGAGCAGGGGCAAAAAGCATAGAAAAACTCTCATTGCAAAGCGAGCTAACTTTTGCAACTGAAAATCTAATCCAGAGTATTCATTGATAAGGGATCTCTGTGAAGTGCAGTGCAAAAACAACACAGCAACGAGCATCAGATTGTAGGATTAACATGTGTCCGTGCATAATTCACAGCACCTGCAATTCTAGCACACAATCCCTGAGGCCAGACGTGTGTCTGCTGAGCTCGCGCCTCAAGTCTGTGCTACACAAAGAGGAGCCACAAAACCCAACAGCTTACAGTCTTTGGAATCCCGTCAGCATCCACATGCACCTGTGTGTTTGCTTGAGCAGCTTTCGTGCTCCTTTGTGGTGTGTGTTTGCATGCAACAGAGACAGTGGTGATGAGAAGTGGTTCTGTGTTTGTGGAGTAGTGCCCAGAGCTCAGTGTGAGTGTGAGAAATGAAGACACGCAAACTGTCAGTGAGAAGAGGGTGGAGCTGGGGTAAAGAGGTGAAGGCCCGGGCACGCAGACCCATAAATACACACCCGTAAGCATACCGGTGCGCGCGCACACACAGCAACACCGCTGTGTCCAACCTCACATCCGATCCTGTCAGCTGATTGGTTCTGATCAATCGGCTTTTTTGAAAAAGAGACCACATTGGTGGGCGATTTTGTCATGCAGCACATCAGCTCAGCGATGACATCATTCTGTCTGAGACAGGGCTGCTATATTTAGTCTCCGACATCGTGCAGTGGCTGCCGCTTCACCAGCATCCATTCGGGAACTGGCACAGACAGAGACTCTGGGAGTGTGGTGGAGGGTCAGATTAAGCTAGCACTGGATAGCATGACTTGCAGTTTTTTGTTTGTTTTTTTCTTTCAAAGAAGGAAAGAGAGCAAGCCCCGGTATTGCTGAGGTGCACAGTGAAGCATACACAGCCAATGTAACAAAAATCCCTACACATTCTTCTTCTCAATGCAAATATTGTAAAATAATCAATACGTTCAATATGCTGTTGTCACATAAAATCATAATTTGTCTCTCCAGAAAGGACTGCCCATGACTGATTTTGATTTAAAACCAGGGAGCAATAAGCCTGGATTATCAAGCGCTCATGGCTAGCATGTTTGCATACAATTGACAAATTAAATATTCGGCAAACACAGAACATGATCATCCCATTTTAGTTGTGTTTCAAGCCACGTGACAAATGTTACGTCCAGTATTCACTTGCCTTTAACCTTTGGTGCGGAGAAAAATGTCTGGGTTGCTTTGGCTTGCTAGATGTTCAACTTTCTTAATCGGTCGCTCACATACCTTGTCTTGCCACCGTTTTGTGCTGGACAGGTACTGTGTTGCTTAACGGAGTTTTAATGTTGGGAAAACAACACATTCCTGTCATATTGCAAAGTAACCCTTTCAGCTTTATCAGTTAAGGGTTTTTTAACACCTGCCTCATTTAGTTCGGTTGAATCGTACTAGAGTTGGTTTGCCCCTTTGGTGCGTCTGGTGGTCTCGGTACGCTTTCAAACGAACTCTGGAGCGGTTCGTTTGTGGTGAGAACGTGATCCGACCTCGAACCGACCCAACTGCAAAAAAATACTGAAAATACATTTTTGGACTAAACCAATTGCCGTAGCCATATTATCGGAAGATGAGCATGTCAGAGTTAAGCAGAATTAATGCACGCCTCCGCTAGAAGTGACGAGCGATGCGCGCTCGCCGTTTGCATTAGAACGTTGTTTTCAAGCCGCATCCGCGCTTCATTATAGAAATGTATTGTTTGCATATTGTGGTGTGTACAACCAATGTAATAGATTCTGGCCAGGGACAAAACCAGCCCGCGCAGTCGTCTCTCCATAGTTGTGTCGTCTCTGTGTTGTTTGCTGGCTTTTCCTCTTCTGTTGGAATTTTCCCGCAAGTAAATTCTGACCTATCGAAAAGCAGTTTAGGAAATACGCCATGGCCAATGAGTACGTGGATGTTGTCATGTGACTGCATTTTGGTTTGTTTCAACTGGTTCAGCAATCAGTGTGGTGTGAAAAGGAACCAAAAAAGCTGAAAAATGCTACAATGTATAATTGTTTGCCCTTGGTTCGGACCAAATGAACCGAACTAGAGGTGTGAAAGCACCCTTAGCCTCTTTTGGGTTTCTGATAATGTATAGAGCTGAGGAAGGAGAGCAGAATGTACAAAACAGTTTTCAACTAAGCAGTGCTCTTAAAAAGTCCAGGATGAATCCGTATGGAGGGTCACAGGGTGCGCTGTGTGCTACATGCCTGCCCACCTTTCTACCAGCGCCCATCGTGAAGATAGTAAACATCCGTCTGAGCTGCACCACTAAGTGGAACTAATTTATAAGGTGTCAGTGAGTACTCTGTGAATGGTAGAATCTCACCATAAAAGTTTGTCACTAGTCTAAATAAGCTGAGGCATGTGCAATACATGTTTCCTTTGTTGGCGTTTATTTGTGTGAGTTATGATGTGTCCTTCCGTATGGGCCTCACGCTTTATTTTATATGCTTACAAAATGCGCAGCCACTAATCGACACTAGACAGCTGGAACATCCCATTCAATGTTGTGCCAGAGATATGCTCGCTGTGTTTTGCTGACCAAACGACCACTCAAGAAAAACTCACTATTAGTCGGAAAAAGCAGGCCGTCCATATGTAGTGACGGTCAGCAGGATGTCCGCAGATGGGAACGGTGAGGACCGGTTGCTGTAACCAAAGAGTGCAGTGAGCTGAGACTGAAATCAGTCGTGGCTCACAGTGAGAAGTGATGGATCACTCATTGTATGCTAGCTTGTTGTGAGAATCCCTTGGCTCACATATAAAGAATGAAACTATTCTATACAGTGTTCTCAATTTTCACTGAAGATTCACAGGTTCAATTATTTCATCATATTAATTCCACAGATTGAACATCAAACAATGTAGCATAACAGCCACACACAAAACACTTCCAAACAGACAGAGGCTCTCTCCAGCATTGCTGCTGATGTTGCATAAAGTGCCGTAGTGAGCATTTTGACCGCTAGAATGGATGAAACGCGAATGAGCAGCTGTGTACCATATTTACATGGTTGTGTGGATGGGGGTTGTAGAGATTGTCTTATCGGTGTTGTACTGTTCCCTGCAGAAGAGCTAGCGTAGCCTAAACGCCAGGCTGCCCTCTCATTTGAAGGGGGACTGGCAACAGTTCTGGAGGAGGCTGCGAGGTGGTGGCTGCAATATGGGCGGACGTTGACGCACCTCATTCAGATTGCTGCTGGGAGTGTCCTCTTTGCTTCCAGCATGTGCAACGCTGGCAATCCACACCCACCCACCCACCCACCCACACGCACACACACACACACACACACTACCGAACATGATATCCTCCCACACTGCCATCTGATTAGCTGAAGTCATTGTGGTTGTGACATTGACTATGTTCCTGTGTACCCTCTTTAGCTTGCCAGCTGGCCAGCTGCTGCTCCTCACCCCGCCCCCTCACTCTGTTCTCCATTTATTTTGATGCTGAGCCTGCCTGATGAAGAAACAACCCCCATTCCAGTCAGTTTCCATTGAATTTACCCTAGCTATTGTTCCTGCATGACAAGGTACAGTAGCTAGCTGCTCAGAGTCTGTGCGACTGGATGTGTTCTGGTGAGCAATTCAAGTTAGCCTCCTGCAGCAGGGGATCTCTGCATTAGCGCAGCACACACTCTGCTCTCTCTCCCCTCCCCCTTTCCTCCTCATGCTCTCTCTCTCTCTCTCTCTCTCTCTCTCCTGCCCCTCCTCTCCATGTGCAGACAAGGCAGTGTGCTCTGTAAGTGTGTATGTGTGTGCGTGCATGCGCAGGGTGGATGGGGATGCTGGAGCTGAGAGCTGCAAGGTGACTGAGGGAATGGAGAGGGATACAGAGCTCTGACGACAGTGACGATGCAGTGCCCTCTTCCTGAGCACCTTCTCCTCTTCACATCCCTCCATCTCTCTCTCTTCCCTCTCCCTCTTTCTCTTTCTAGACTGAGGTGGACCGCCTGCCCCGCTTGCAGCGTCTCTTTCTCAGCTGTAACAACATCACCAGGTAAGAGCTTTTACCGCTTAACTCCTTCCTCGCTGTGGGCCAGCGACAGGGATAGAGGCTGGACAGTTCCACATCCACTCTCTTGCCTCTTGGCAGGGCCTGGCCAACAAGCTGCAGGCAGAATACACACAAACACGCACAGCCACACACACACACACACACACACACACAGGGTTGCTGTGGTGGGCAGTTTCTGTAACCCAGAAAACCTAAACCAGGATGTGTTCTTTGTTGTTAGTAATTAGCATGCTGTTACCTAAAAATATAAATGGGTGTGCCAATACTTTAAAGTTATTCAGACAACAGAGAAGCAGGCTGAGAGAAGGTAGCTCACTTCCATGGAAAATGAATGACAGATTGGAAGGTTGAGTGAATTCAGGTGCAGCTTTGCTAGGTGTGGGTGTGTAGAATGAACGAGTGGTGTGTTCTGTTAGTTTCATCAGTGCAAATGTCAACCCTGCTTTACACACCTTTTCCAAAGTCTCTGTTTTTTCTGTGCTTGTCCCTCTCTGAGCCCAGCAATGAAGATGTCATAGAGTTATCTTGTTAAAGCAGCAGAGCCTTCTCACTGAACGAGGCTGCTTTAAAATTGCTTTGTGTTTGCCTGGAGGAGGGGCCTGTATGTGGTATTCAGGGTGGGACAGTGTTCATTAGCATCCCTGACCATACCATAGTCACCTTGTGCTGTGATAGATCTGACCTGACGTCTCAAACCCGCCCTGCTGTTCTGCTGCCTGTATGATTCTGTATCTCACACACTGTTACAGAGAGACTCATGATGAAGAAATAGGCAACAATAAACAGTTTGTATTCTTAAACTCCTTATGACATTACAGAGTGACACTGGATTTTAAGTACTGTGTGGTTAGTCCACTAGTTTCCATGATATGTATTCATATTTTTTTCCCTTCATGTTGTTATTACTATTTTGACATTTTGGTAAAGGCATTTTCATACATAAAACTACTCTTTTGAATGGATGCTCACCATGGCAGTGTTTAAACATTGTGTGTGTACCGTTTTTGAAACTGTTCAATGCTGATAGGAGAATGGTTGTGCTCTGTTGCTAGGTAGAGAGACAGAACAAACTCGTCTACATGGTGCAGTCAGTTTGCCCAGTAGAGGATGGTGAAGCAAAATTTAAAAAAAAATCCCTCATGCATTAGCTATTATTATTTCACTCATTATAATATTGTATTATTGACTTTACCTGCCTGAAGTAAGTCTGACACTTTAGTTAGCCGGAGCAGACCTAATAATGAGAAGTTGCAGAGATTGTAGTGCTAGATGAGTTTGGAAACTACACTACATACATTTAAACCATGCCTCACTCTGCACACACATCACACAAATATGTTTGACAGTCACTTGTTATTGGACCATTTTATAGTATCCAGAGATAAGTGCGTGTAGACTTTTCATTACTGCGACTATTGCTGAGCGGTTCTATCATAGTAACAAAACCCAAGAGGGCATTGATCACTGTGATTGTGAATGCGGCAATTATGCAAAATGCTTTAGATGCAATCAAGCACCAATATGATCACTCAAGTAGGCCCTCATAATTACTGTGAAAAACGCCCCCTTCATTATTGCTAAAATATAATTGTCTCTATTATAAGTTATTAAATGTAATGACACATAGTTTTGTATATGCAAGGGAATTTAATAACAAATGAAAATGCCCTCGGTCGCTGGTTAATGCATGTAATAGCGTGATAATAGTCTCAGACCCACGGTATCTCCACACTATGCTCCAGTGCAAGAGCGCAATACCCTGATTTGCTCAGACTTCTCAAATTGGTGCCATTTCCTGTCTCGCCCTAATGAAATGTTGCATTGCATTTGTTAGCGCAGCAGCAGTACTTCCTTTAGCAGTTCATCAGAGGTTATTATTTGACCCTCTTTTACATCCAGAGAAACCTCTGTCTAGGATCAGGCATGGTGCAGTGTAGTAGTAGTTCCAGGCAAATGATTCATCAAGGTTATTATCACAAATTAGCAACGTTAGAATCTCCAGTGCTTTACATAGCATGACTGTGCTTTTTCATGTCTCCCTTTGCCACAGGGTGATATCAACAGTGTAGCAGATTTTCCTCTCTTCATTGCCCCCTGAGTAATGTCAGGCTGTCAGTGTGCCTGCTAAATTACCAGTTTTTGATGTCTTGTTTTAGCTTGGCTCCATTCTGTCAATACATGCCTCGATTAAAGAGTTCAAGATTCAAAACATTGATGGGGGAAGTTGTCTTGTTTGTCTTATCCAGTGGATGACTCGGGCTTCCCAATGCTTACGTTAGGTCACTGTGCCTCAGTGTCATTGTGAAGCATTCAGTGTACCTGGTTTTTTGTATTGAGAACATTTGTGTGTTTGTGTAGCTTTAACTCTTGATCTCATTCAATATGCTTTTTCTTTGCGTCTAGTTTTGATCAGCTAGCCTGCCTTGGAGACTCGCGCTCCCTTTCTGAGCTCACCCTGGATGGGAATCCTGTAGCCCTGGAGACATGGTACAAGCAGGCCGTCCTGCGCTGTGTGCTTCATCTGAGACAGCTGGACATGAAGCGCATCACAGTAAGGCTGAACTGTTTAACTGTCTCTCTGTGTGTGTGTGTGTGTGTGTGTGTGTGTGTGTGTGTGTGTGTGTGTGTGTTTGCAAGAGGGAAAAACTGGCCGCTGGCCTTTATTTCTACACATTTAGGACAGCGGATTTATGTAGAGTTATGGCAAACTTAAAGCTTTAACACCCTCACAGCTCATGACTGCACCGTACTGTTCTATTTACAAAAGCCTGTGTTACATGTCATATTTGTGATCCGAGATTCAGGTTCAGCTAATGGGACAAAAACCATTATGTCACTGTCTGAGCATATGTTCCTGACAGCACTGTACATGTTGATTCTTGAGCATGACTTGACATTGACTTGATTGATGCGAAACTTGATGATTTCACAGTTTAAAACAAACTTACGGTGAACCCACATAGGCAGTCTCCTATTCACTGTCAATGGGGCATCTCCAAGCTCCTGTACCTCTTGACGATGCCATACACGTTAGTCTTTGTTCTTTGACATTGGTGCAGCATTCATCATGTTCTCCGTTGCGTATTAGAGGCAAGAGTGCATCGATGACTAAACTAAAAGCTAAGCATTTACAATACACATAATATATATCCAGTCTAACAAAACAGTGATTATTCTCAAACATAAATATGAAGTCATTGTATTTCTATAGCATGCCAGCAAAGTGCTGCAGTGAAATATCAGCATGCTTTTAGAGGCTGTCAAGCAGGGAGCACCCAGGTCTGAGCTTGTACTTTAAAGGAATCTGTAAGTACCACACACCTTGCCCTCAGAACATACTGCTGATACTTTGGAAGAGAAAAAAACCTCGTAACTCCAATTTCAACGATTCTCATGTTTTTACTTGAATTTTTAAGGAACATGTGGTCCTTAACAGGTTTGGCAAGTTTCACGACCTCCAGGGCCCATTAAACCCCTCCAACAAACTGCTGTCTGTGGCTGTCAAACTTAAAAACCGGGATGGTGTTTTACTTCCAGAAAGTTTAACTTTAGGGAGATGCAATGTTTTGATTTGACAACCCCAACGTCAGCCTAGGCCTGGAGTTTCCATCTTTTCAAACGGTGTCATGATACTGCTGGGGACAAACTTGGTAGTAGCCATTGAAGATCTAGATTTTCCCCTCCAGCTGAGTTGGAAAAACTCACTCCCAGTGCACTATGCTGTTAGTAGAAGTAACAAATGAGGAGATACAATACAACTTTTTTGCTTTGGGCTAAATTGATAAATGTTTTCTGTGGGGAAATATGTACCACAATCGTTTTGGGTTTTTCGAAAGCAAAATAAAGAAAGTTCAAACAATACATATAAAGTAGACTAGAGCTGTCTCTGACTGAAGATATTCTAGAGTCATTTTATTTTATTGACTAATAAAACATATAATCCCATTCTGATTATAATATTTACCTGCAATACATTGTAATATGGCAAATAGAGCTTCTATATTTAAAGAAAACTATTATATTGGTGGTAATATAATTTTCAGGAAATTACTTACTTACTCGGTATTTCAGTGTCCGGAGATGTATCTGGATCTGTGACTATGGCGACCTGCTGGGGCAGTGCTGCTGTGTCTATGGTGCAGGGGATGAGTGGCTCGGGTCCTGCTCGTTGGGCTCCACCTGGAGCTGCTCGGTTGTCCGTCTGGACCCATCATCTTCCCTTATGTTTTACATCCCACACTTTTTCCCATTGCCATCATAATTGTATACGTTATGATTCTTATGCTATAAATCTATTCTGTACTTACGACATCTATTGCATGTCTGTCCGTCCTGGGAGAGGGATCCCTCCTCTGTTGCTCTTCCTGAGGTTTCCATCTTTTTTTTTTTCCCTGTTAAAAGGGTTTTTTGGGTAGTTTTTCCTTATTCGAATCGAGGGTCTAAGCACAGAGGGTGTCGTATGTTACAGATTGTGAAGCCCTTTGAAGCAAATGTGATTTGTGATATTGGGCTATATAAATAAAATTGAATTGAATTGAATTGAATTGAACTTAAAATGGTATAATTTCATTATTAAACTGGAAATATTGTAGTTGATTGAAACCTTAACAGTCAACTTAACAGACTGTGGAGGCTGCACAAACACAGACATTGTTATTGTTTTAAAATAGCACCCTTTGCAATCAATATAGATATTGATCAATTTCACAGAGTAACATGCACTTTGGTCAAGCTGTTCTTCTCACAAAATTACTTTAAAGCAGTGAATGCAGGCCTGGTATCTTAATCTGTCTCCACTAGCTGACATCAGTGCCTTGACTCTAGCGAGGCTAGTATTTTGCCTCTATTGATCAGACTGAAGCATCGCCTCTTCTAGCTCGTCACAGACATCTGAATATCCCCCAGCTCTCAGATGGCACACTCGGATTGTTTTGGCAGCATTGCATTCTGGGAGTTTTGGCTTTCCCCAACAGCTGGGCTCAGTTGATCTGAAACTGGAAATCAGACAGATAATCCTGTGATGCAGCCGGCTGGTGTGAGAATCTCTCCCATCCTCCACAGCGGTCCAGTTCTGGTGTAGACAACAGTCTTCCTGGCGGCGTCTTTTGTGGTTCCCCTCTCTCTTGAATAATTCAAAAACTCATGAATGGAGCGACACTCTGACTGCACAAGCTATCCTTTTCAGGACGAGGATCGGCGCATGGCTGGTGTACAGGCTCGCAAAGAGGAGGAGAAGAAGAGGGAGAGTCACAAGCAGACCATTCATAAGGTACCACTCTGATCTGATTTGCTGTAGTTGTCTTTGTCTGCCTGGATTTAGCTTTTAAATATGTAGCAAGTACACGTGACGGCCTACGTCGTAGAGAGTAGATTAGTCCTCTGGAACCCACTTGATGCTCAAAGGGACTTTCAACATTTCAAACATATCCACATCGGTACTATACAACACCTGTGCCCTTTGGGCACATTGTTAATGTATGGGGAGGGATACACTGTCCACAGAGGTACTGTATCTGTAAATAGGTCTGCAAATTATACTTTATTTTATTAAATGGTCAAAGATGTTCTCTCTTGCACAGGCATCTGTTTTGCAGTAAATGTGTGTGTGAAAGTATATATTGATGTCCTCCTGCTGTGTCTGCGCTGCAGTGGTTACTCCTGCTGAGAGATCGTCTCTGTGCGGAACACGTTGTCTCTCAGTAACCTAACTCCTGCTAATTCCTGGTGTTGAGAAAATGTTATACTGAATGGCGCAGCCAAGAGTTCTTAAGAGTGAGGGACTCGCTATGAATTGGTACTGACTCACCCCTGCATCGGGGAGTGGCACATTCCATAACTGAGCATATCGAAACTACAGCTTGGTCAGGAAATAACTATTGAAAGCCAGCAGAGGAGCAGAAGTCTTCTCTCTAGCAGGTTAGGGATGTCACTTCCTATGCTGTGAGAGTCAACTGCAGTTAAATCACAATGCTTCGGTAACAGCAGCAAATACACTGGACCAACACATGCATATACAATTTCAGATCAATCTTCAGTGATGTGTGATATCTGCCAGTACATACTGTATCTCAGAGACCAGCAAGGCAGGAGGTAGGAGTTAGCCTGTGATCATGTCAAGAGAGACAGGGGGGTTCCATTAGCTTAGTATATGCCGTCTGTGTTCTGCTCAAGAGATGTGTCACGGGGCGGCTGTGGCTTGGTGGCAGAGCGGGTCGTCTACCAATCGGAAGGTCGGCGGTTCGATCCCGGCTTCCCCCAACCATGTGTCGGAAGTATCCTTGAGCAAGATACTGAACCCCAAATTGCTCCCGAAGCTGTGAGTGTGTGTGAATGGTTAGTTTAATTTCTACTGATGGGCAGTTAGCTCCTGCCATCAGTGTATAAATGTGTGTGTCTGGGAAATGTGAATTGTAGTGTGAAAGCGCTTTGAGTAGTCAGACGACTAGAAAGGCGCTATACAAGTACAGTCCATTTACATTTACATTTACTTAAAACATTCTCTGTCCTGTGTGTGTGTGTGTGTCTGTGTGTATGTTTCGTTCATCAAGGAGAAGCGGCGCCTGGCGATCCGTAATGCAGCGCAGCAGTGGGAGGGCGTCAGGGCCTGCCTGGAGCTGCCACCAACAAATGGTGCTAAAGAAGAAGTTAGTCCAGAGAACAGCCCTGCCCACAGCCCCGCTCAGACCAATGGCCTCGCACAGGAACCTTCTCCAGATGAACCCAGGTACACACCACGTCAGCAGAGGATTAAGTCACTTAATGGTCCAGTGTGTAACGTTTAGCAGGAGCTATTGGCAGAAATGGAATATAATTTTCACGAGTACGTTTTCATTAGTGTATAATCACCTGAATATATGAATGGTTGTGTTTTAATTAGAGTCACAGCAAACTGTGGTTCCAGTAGTTTAACTGTGGTTGGTGTGGTTTAGATATTGAATATATCAGGTGACAGCAGTCATCTCAAGCCCGCCCACATCAGCGATGGCTCAGCTGATTCCCCTCTTTGCATTCATTGGCAATCTCATACAAGGCGCCTTATTTAAGCTGCTTTAGCCTGCCTACCCGTGCTGCTTCCTTTGTAAGCTGCTTCGCAACCCACCTCCACCCCAGCTCCTCCTTTTCATGCTGTGTCGAAAGAATTGTTTGCTCTGGTGCTGAGGTTTTTGTTTTTGTTTTTTTCAGGCGGGTAAGCCCAGGATCAGGACCAGAGCGACCATCAGGGGGAACAGAGAGCAGACTCCGCACTAACAGCCGTCCAAACAGCCCGCGAGATCCCAAGTAAGACAAAAATGCATGTGTGTGTGTATACACCCACCCTGCCATATACGTCTACATTAAGTCCAAAATACGCACCCACCCTGGGTAACCAGTAACTTAATGAGACACAAACTAAATCGTCATGGAGTCCAACAGAAGACATAAAATCTGTATTCAGAGACTGAAATATGTATTGTAAAATTGAGTAAAGGATCAGTTCACACAAATAGCATAATAACATATCTTCCCTTGTGGTATCTAACCATGCAGATAGTTCTAGTTTTATTTGCCAAGGTTTTGAGATATCTGCCATTATGACACCTCTGAAGTATCAGTAGAATGGAATTTCGCTTCAGGCAACATTACATGAAGTAACATTTCAAAAAGGTGTACAGACAGACAGACATAGATACAAACGCACAGTTATACAGACCGCTGAAGAAAGCTAACTTTGTCATACATGAGAGGGTCGCTGAGTTGTGTTCACTAGCCATCAACTTGAATACTGAAATCTGCAAAAACCTGTAGTTACAGTGCACAGAGAGAACATGTAGAGAGATAGTCCTGGTTACAGATTTGATCCCTGCAACAGCTGGTGCATCAGCCATATCTTGAAATATTCTTGAGCAACAAAGTGACCCCTTTACTTACTCCAGGGGCGTGGGTTTTGGCCGCTCCTGAGCTCTGTGAGCTCTCAGGTAAAATCAGTACATGCATGTCTAAGATCTCTGGAGACAGTTGTCTTTTTCCACTGTTTATAACATGATGTTGGAAGTGCTCTAAATCAACCGTCTCTGCTGAGTTTAATGTGAGCGTAGGGCTCTGATATACTTTTCTACACAGATTGTGAGCCAGGTCTGGATGAGTTATGAGGGGGAGGGCTGAGATGAAAGTGGGGGCTGTGTTAAGGACTATTATTACATGTTTCAAAGACGGCTTTTCCTTCCTGCACCAGGATATGAAGATGCCCCTGAAGCACAATCCCTCAAAGGCAATGTTTTTCCTTTACAGGGTCTATTATAACCTCAGTGATGTGGCTTAACAGGTTATGGTGACTAACAGGACTCACACGATTTAATCTCCCACACTCTTATGAGTTGGGAGTTGTATTAGTTTGGCTTGTATTGAAAGACAAAATAACAAGGGCCTTTACAAACCCTGGCACCACCAGTAACTTGAAAGAGAAGCATCTTTGTGACTGAAAGGTCAAAGGATAAAATCCTCAAAATGCCTGTGTATGTGTTCAGTAGGTGGGAAATTTAAAGGTTGTTTTTTTTTTTTTTCCAACAGTGTGTGGGTTTATTGAAGGATTATAATGCCTACACAGTGCAGCCCAGATGACCTCAGATGGCTGTTGAAGTACTGGATGCTGAAGACAATTTCACCATCCTCCCCAATGTAGAGCATGAAGGGGCAGATGATGGATGGACTTGATAAACTCTGTTTTTTTGAGGCCTGTGAATCAACACTCTTGCCTCACTGGTGCATGACATCACGCATCACGGCCTTGGGGGTGTGAATTCCCACGAAATACTAACATCAGGAGGAGGTTTATTCTTTTGCACCCTGAAGAGATAGTATATGATTTGTTACAGCCATAATCCTGTTTCTCCAGAATCTCAACAGATTCTTGGTTCCCCATTTAGGTCAGGGGCTGGACCGGGCACATCCACTGGATCTGGATCTGCTCAGTGGCAGCCTGGGGAGCAGGGCAACCTCTTGGTGCATGTGTGTCTGTGTGTGTTTCTTCCTGAGTAGCAAACTAAGGACTGCCCTCTATTTCTTTTAACTCCAAGCTGGCTGCTGAGAGCTATCATCCCAATTTGAGACAATTTAAAAATGAAAACACAACTTTAATTGACTAAGTTTAGAAAAATTCGACGTTCTCGTCAATTTGTAAGAATTCTGATATGAACTACATGCAAACTTCATATAAATTGTCAATTGCAGAGTGACCGTTTTCTTATTATGGGATCCGTTGCTATTTAATCTTATCTTTTTCAGGATTTCTAAAAAGTAAATTTTAGTCTCGACATTTGCTGAACGTGCAATGTTTGCATTGTTGGAAATCTAAAAAAATGTAATATTTGGAAATGGCCAGTGTTCAAAGATGGGGGGGGGGGAAATCATGCAATTTATTTACACACAGTTTACAAATTACTATTTGTGATCAATAACTATGGTGAACAAAATGTTTTGTGTGTCACGAAAGGTTGAAAAACAGTTAAACCTAAAAAGCAACTACACTGCCTCAGAATAGAGTTAAAATGTGATGAAGAACAGGGCAAAAAGATGAACATGTTGGCATTAGCAGCCCGAGTTTGGTGACAAATTAAAATGAGCTTGAAGTGAAGGTTGACAGCACATTTAGCATGACAGTGTCAATGTGTTCCTACAATAAGTTATGGGACAGTGGCTTTCGTCACTGCCAAAGTGTGACTGTGATGCAGGCCCAAGTTTATTCCTATTCAAACAATTTTAGATTTATTTGACCTCATTTCGCTTGGGAGTAGGGGTGCATGGCAGTGGAAGAGTTATTACTCAGAAATCCAATAGTGGGGTTGGTCACCAAGTGGGGAGATGGAAAGGCCTTTGTACTATTCATACATTCATTAATTAAGAGCCATGCTGAGATCCTGAACGGGTGGTTTTTCAGGCACATAAATCACAGAGTTATCGTCCAAATGGTTCAGCAGGCTCCTCGAACGAAAGCTGAAATCCAAAACCACCACATACTGTAGAAACACACTTTACAGTAACAGTCCGCAGGACCCACTAAGCCTAACATCTGCACTGCTCCACTAACTGCCACTTGAACCATTTGTTTTCACTTTTCAACAGAGTGAAATGATGAAATGCTCTTTTGAAATGACAGCTCAGAGAGTAATGTTTCATACGCGTCACTACCACGCAGCATTTAGGCAATTGGAGACATGTGAATGCTACAAGCCATATCTTTGGGGGGATTACGTTGTTGAGAGATGACAGATGTCCTTTTTAAAACTCCCGTAGGATTAAGTGATATAGCCCTAATTGAATTAGATTCAGAGTCTAATAGGCCAGAGCAGGATCCACGTAATTGTGGCAGATTCTTCGCTCGGCCTTGTTCCCTTCTTCGCTCAGTTAGTTGCTGGGTTCATGTCAGAAGAGGATCCAGGGCCACCTGGCAGCCTTTCAGCTGTGATTATGGGGGAACAATATGTGACACAGTGCAGAGTGTATTGATGGCACACTTCCAGGTGCACACAAGTTACTTTCATTCTTTACGTGACTTATCTACATGTTACGCTCCGTCTCCTGCACCGCTCTCCAACTCCTCCTGATTTACTGCCTTTGGCAATCCTACATCTCGGAGGCATGGCGTATCCTGACGATTAAACTGCCTTTCAGTGTCTGGCGCCTCCCCGTCTATAGCTGGCCAAATCCCATGTTTCTGTCCATGTGTGTGCTTGCAGCAGGACTCACTTGGACTTTGCAACTGGCTTTAAAACTTTAATAAGGATTACACCTGCTCTCAATCATGCTCTTTTCATTTGAATGCACATTTAACATCTTTTAACACATAAGTACTTATACCTGTTTTTGTAGATGCACTCAATGCAAGAATCCACTATTTTGAGGCCTTTTTACATCTGTTAATGCTTATGTCAATTCTAGAAGTTAGTAACACTAAGTAACCAGGGACCAGAGTAATAATTGACCTTGTGTGTTGTTCAAAGTGACGTGTCAACAGTTTTACAGCCGTGTGTTTTGTAATCATGGTCTGGGGAAAAAAGCTTTCTATGCTTTCAGGGGATTTTTTAGTTGGAGTTTGTGGTTGGCCACTGGGTAAAGATTGACAGCAAGGATGACTCTGCCACACCATATCCACTTCTCTTAGTATCTCCATGGCATCCCCCCGCATTCTCCCATGACCATCCCTTGACATGTGATGAAAAATGGCTTTCATACAGGGTGCATGGAGGATCACCTTAGGTAGAGCAACGTGTCTGTTGACTTTTCTCACCTGTGTAATAAACCAAAGGCTTTAACATGATATTTTTATCTTCCAACGCATTATGTTTAAGTCTTTGTAAGCTTTTTTTTAAACTCATGTACTCTAAAACAAACAAATGTGTATCTAGGACAAAAAAGAAAATTATAGTTACCTACTTACAATCTTTTACTGTGAACATCAGTATGTGCAGAGGCGGTTTTTGTTGTACACTAAACAGTAGATCTCTGTCTCCATCGCTCCTCTCTTCTCGTCTCCCTGTTGTTTTTCCTTTACCTGGACCTCCTTGTTTATTTGGCCGAGACTCCAATCTACTGTAGCGCACCTCTCATTTTGAAGATGGCCTTTAATAATCCAGTTTAATTATTTTAGTCTAGTTCTCTGCTCAGTTAGGAGAAGAAACAGTTCCTCCTCCCAGTCACCCCTGGGGCATCGGTCTTACTGTGCATGCAACAGAGGTGGCCCTTTCAAAGAGGCTTCATTTTGTTCCCCTATGTATGTACCTCTCTGTCTACAGTGCGTCTGCTGTCCTTTTTCATCTCCTTTTCTTTTTCTGTCCCTCAACACACACTTTCTAAAAATTGGTCTCAACAAGAATCTTGGATTTGCGTTCTGTAATCAAAGGATTAGTCTTCTAACCACTGTGGCTTTCTGCTGCAGCAAGATTGGGAGGGTGTGAAATGTGAATAGGGGTGATTTAGTTTGTTGGCGGGCTGAACCCAAAATGATCAGTGTTGAGTAGCGTGCGGCCAGTAGCCCTCTGATGCCCTGCTGTAGGGAAAAGTCCCCTGAGTGTCAGCAGACCCAGAGGGCTGAGCTCATTGGCTCGGGCAGAGAGATTATGTCTCCTTGAGACTCTCCCAGATTCTCCACTCTCACGACTCTCTTATCAGGGAAGGGCACGTCCATGTGTTGTATAGGAGAATAGAAAGTAATTAGGCAAGACAACTGGGACACTGACTAGAACACTGCACGTTCTGTAGTGATGTTGCCTTCTCTTTCTTTTAGCAAAATGCCTGCTTTTTCAAACACATGTAAACAGCACTTTTGGCCCAAAGATATTCTGAAAGTTTCACAAGGCAACACATTCTGTGCATTCAGCATATCCGGACAGATTTACAAAGACTTTTTGTGTGTGCGTGCGTGCGTGCGTGCGTGTGTGTGTGTGTGTGTACTTTGCAGGCTTGTGGAGACAGGGAGCGGCAGTGTTCAGAGTTTGTCCCTCTCTGACAGCCACCTGGCGGAGCTCGATGGAGACACCCTGCGTTTATTCGGACTTGGCGCCCTGGAGGCCCTGGAGAGGGGCTGGGGAGTTCAGACGGCTGGTGCTGTAACTGTTATAACCTTCCGCTACATCAACTTCGACGCTATAGTACCAACACTGCCGCGAATAAGGGTCAAGTTCCCCAATCTATCGGTGAGGTTACTGGCCACATACCATAATGAGCCATGGGATAATGTTAATGACCAATTAAAATGTACATCAAAGCAGAATATAAATATTTCATTGTACCTTCAGATGTAAATGGTAAATGGACTGTACTTGTATAGCGCCTTTCTAGTCTTCGGACCACTCAAAGCGCTTCACACTACATATCACATTCACCCCATTCACACACAGATGGCAGGTGCCAACTGCTCATCACTCCAAAGGAACTAATCATTCACACTCACACCTTAGGCACAGCCCTCGGCAGCAATTTGGGGTTCATCTTGTCCGAGGACACTTCGTCATGTGGGCTGGGGGATGGCGGGGTTGAAACGCCAAAATATCTCCTCGGTCGAAATGTTTGTGGCAGACCAACTCCCAACCTTATTTGTCATCGTTACAAAATTGTGTGCTGTGGTAAAGAGAGCAATGATTTCAAAGGGAAAGAAAAGAGTTAATGTAGCAGTCATTGGTCATTGTGAGGACCAAAGCAAGGGCCTACAATATCTCATATAAACATTTCTTTTTACTTCAGCCCCACTTAGCTGGCTCACAGGTGTTCCTGCTCCTGGGCATCAAATGCACTGATGCACATAAAGAGGCAGGGCTAGTGAGGAAAGATGACATGTATGTTAGCAGGGTACTCTTCTTGCTTTCACAGAGAAACAAAGAGAACGGGGAAATGCAGCGAAATTAGATTGTCTTTGGATTAAACCTAAAATGTTGGTTTTGCAAGTACAGTTTTGGTGGCTAGCCTTTCATTGTCTAAGCTAAGTTAATTTTGCCCAGACAGTCAACAAATAATGTTCTTTATATTGCATATTATGAATGAAAAACTTGTTGCCCATGTAACATATATAGTATAATTAAGTGGATGTTTTTATCCAAAGCAGCTTACAGTTTCTTGATGTTTTAAATTGATTTCTCCAAGGCGAATAAAACTCCTAATCCTGTCAGTCTTTGCCATGATCAACTTAGTGCGTTACAGTCATGAACAAATATACAGTAGCTCTATAGTTGTACCACTCTGAAACCAACTTGTTACTTTGTCTGCAGCACCTGATCTTCTTGGAAACCAACATCAGCCGTATGCTCCAGCTGGCGGCCCTGGCTCAGGTGAGGCGTCTGGACCAGCTGACCATCCACCCAGAGGGCAACCCAGTGGTCAGCCTGGCTCTATGGCGCTCTTTCGTCATCTACCGCCTCCACCACTTCAACCTGCAGAGGATCAATGGCCAGGAGGTGAGGATCAGCTCGGGATTGTGAAGCAATCCTCCTGCTGTGTAAATGTGGTGTCCCCTGCCGCCTTTGTAAGACACAAATACAGTAACCAATAACAAATTTCACTCTTAATTATAAGGCAGAAATGTATTCTTTAATTTGTACGAGGCAATAGATGGTTTAATGTGCCATTTTAGAAGCAAAGTGTTATAAATGTCTAAAATGTGAAGGTTTTAGGGAATAGTTTGACTTTTTGAGAACTACGCTTTGCTTTCAGGCAAAGAGTTAGATGAGAAGATTGATGCCACTCTCGAGTCCGTCAGTTAAATGTGAGGCTACTTCTAGCAGCTGGTTAGCTTACGTTAGCACAAAGACTGGAATCAGGGGGAAACGGCTAGTCTGGCTCTGTCCAGCACCTCTAAGGATCACCAATTAACACGTTATATCTTGTTTGTTGAATCCGTACGAAATGTCAAACTCTTCTCATCTAACTCCCCACCAGAAAGCAAATAAGCGTATTTCTCAAAATGTGAAACTATTCCTTAAATTAAGGGCCCATGTCTCCTGGAAAGAGCTGCCAGATTTTTTTTTTTTCTCGTTTCTTACCTTGTTTTCAGCGCGTCAGCTGTCGATTTTATGTCTTGTCCCAAGCAGCAGCCGCTAAATGTACTCGGATAAAGGACAGAGTTGTACTTTTTTTGCTGAGGATATAACTTTTGACAAAAAAAGGTACCATGACAAAGCTTGTAAGTCTGACTTTTATGCTTCCAGAGTGTAGAAATACACATGAAGTACCAGCCAATCGAGCCTCCTGTGGTGTCTGGATAAGTTCTTGTTTGTGTGTCGGCCTCAGGTGACCATGAATGATGTGATCGCTGCAGAGCGAGTGTTTGGGACTCTGGGTCATATAGCAGCCACCGAAACTCCACGTTGCCGGCTCCTCCTGCTGCTAGAGGAGTCCAGGTGAGAACTCGATCTCAGACACTTAACCACAACATAGCATTACCTACAATTTAATGACAGGTGTGTTCTGTGTCCCGGACTGTGTATGTTGTTTGTTTAGTTATGTCAAATATGTGTGGATTCTTTAAATGTGCTTATGTTTGCGTTACAGCTTTTGAGCGTGTCGGTTACTGTACATGTATGTGCTTGCCTGTGCGGAGCATTTCACGTGTATACATTTGTGTGTGTGTGTGTGTGTTCACGTTTTGTGTGAGACAGCGAGACAGAGCCTGGCACCGAGGAGCCAGGGGAATTAGACTATGTGTCTCAGGGTAAGGGTGGGTACTTGGCACTTCGACACAAACATTCCTCTCTCTCGCCAGCCATAAGCTCTTGTCACTCTTGGTTAATGAAAAACATCCTCAAAAAGCAAAAATCTGCTGAAATTGTCACGCACAAGAACATTTCTTTTAATGGTTCTTATTATCTGGTTGGTTAAGAACATACTAAATTGTGAAAGGTCAAAAGCAAAGCTGCACACAGTATTACTGTTCCTCCAAAGATTTGGAAGTCGAATCATCAGGCTGGTTAAAAAAAAACGTATTACCTTATTTGTTATTATTATTATTATTCTTACTATTATTATTGTAGCTCTAAATAACTATAATTATGATGGACATGACTAAGGAAATTAATTGCTGTGGTTGAGTTTTTCAGTTAGAAGTCGAAGACAGTGACAGTAATGCGCAGATGTCAAATAGAGTTTTGGTGGTGTAGTCCTATAAATCCTATAATGAATGTTCAATGAAATCTATATAACATTCATAAAACGTAGAGTTCACTTACTGTTGAGCAGTATAGCAGTATGTGAGTCTAGTAATGAATTTGAGCTGCCTGAGTCTCCTCAATTGGCCTTTCAGAATGATGTTGAAAATGAGCTAGTAAACTTTAGGACAACTGGCTGTTGGCTGCAACTCACCCTGATTCACACACTGTTATGGAGAGATAATACACAACAACCCAAGGCCAAAGATTATTTTTGCATCTGTACTGAAATCTTAATCACTCTTATCAGCGTTACCCCTTCAATATACCCATTTGTCCCACTAAATGCTGTTAGATTTGACCTCTTATCTATCAAAACCTTCCTGCTGTCGACTGTATGTCATATAGAGCGCATTTTCTGGATAAAAAATGCTGGAAACGGGGAAACGAGAGAACCGTTATAACATCTGCAGAAAACGCGTCGACTAGAGTTTATGTTTCGTGTTCCCACACGGCTCTTGCGCTGCTCTGCGGGTTGTGGGTTTAACACGAAAACACTGTTGAGGTGTCATGGTTCCTGCAAAGGTCCGTGTGTTGGGGAAGGCCCCATCACAGGGTTTTTTGGACCCATTCCCACTAGGATCCTACTACTTTTAAGATGCGTTTGATGTTCTTTTATGTGTGACTGCAATTAAAGCCTTTGTGCATCACAGGCATTCTTGTCAAGAATCACTTTAATCTACACTTCGTTATGGAATTCATGATCTCATCATACTAACTTCTTTCAAATATCAATACAGTATATTGTATTGTATTGATACAAGGCTGTGTCTTGCAGCATAAGGAACTCTAAGTGTGTTGGCCTCATGCTGTAAACCACACGTGGCGCTCCAAGTGAGATCAAATGTATCTAAAAACTCTATTTGACCCAGATGTGATACTATTTGTTTCATGTTATCCTTAGCCGTAGGATCGTAGCTACGGTTCCTATAAAATGGATCATTTGCCCAGGTTTTGACATATTGTTTGAAGGCCAAACATTTTATGGTACCTCTTCTGTTCTCTGCTGAACGGGGCTATTATCAGTCATCACTTCCTTGCTGATGTCTCAATTCCATGCAAAATGTTTGCTTCTGGATGCTGTCTTCCTTTGAATCCAGGTGGTAATCTCTACAATGGCCAGATGAAAGATTGCTTCCACTAAACAAAGAAAAATATGGTTTTCAGTTTTATGAAGGGCATTAATATTCTCCCTCGTCCCCTTGTTTTTCCTGCCTCTCCTCTACAATTGATCACAGCATGAGGTCCCACTGGTGGGATGCTGTAGTTTGTGATTCTTCTGATTTTTATTGGCTTTTTATTTATGATGCTGCAACGTGCACAAGATGTAGTAAAAAAAAATAAAGGCCTAAAGCATTTAATAAAAAAAAAAAAAAAGGGTTGTTAGGACAACACAGGTGATCCCTTGACCGTGTCCCCTTGTTGCGAACGAGCAGAGCTCACGCTTAACACATTCAATCACTAGGGGTCTCACTGAAAGGAAGACATCAAGTGGAAACTGTTTTAATGTGGAACCGAATGCACCCGTTAAAATGCTTAATGCTCTTTTAAATATACTTTATTGGCTCTGTGTTTGCCAGCAACTCAAGCATCACGTTAATTGTGAGCTCAAATCCCAAATTGAGAAAAAGAAACTCTACAAGTAGCGTTACAAGTTTTTCATTACACACTGGATAATCTTTGCACCAGAACTATTTGAGTTGGACTTTGTTACAAACTGATCATAACTGCTGTTTACACTCAATTACACTCTATTAACAAATAGAATTTGTCTGATGGATACACAACACTTACTTTTTCCGATGCCCACATGATTCTCACTGACAGTAACACACACACGTGCGCACACACACACACACACAGGTCTACCTTTCTTAAGCTTGTTTTACCTTGTTAGTGAGTGTGACTGGCACACGCTAATGCGTTTTGGCATACATACACGCACACACACTTTACAAACTATCTTATCCTATATGGAATGTTAGCCTCCAGCCTCCTCCGAAAAGACTTTTTCATAGCATCCTGGCACTGGCCCGTGGAACATGTTGGTGCAGTAGTGTATCACATGAGATTTCGCACTGATAGATGTAAACTACATCAAGTGTTGCCATCACTTGTAAAGTCCTCTTCTGCTTTTATACGTGTGCACATGCTGCTGCTGAGTGAAATCAAAAGACTTGACATTTATGGAAATGTAATTAAATGTAAAATTACTAACATTTAGTTTAGTGGCAGTTTGATTGCTGTCATCTCATGAATGGTGGTGGTTTTCCAAAGAACTTACTGCTGGCCAATCCGCTGTGCTGTATCTGCTCTCAGTTCTGATGAGTTTCGTAAGCGAGGCAATGTTTTTATTTAGTGAAAAACTTGCTTCACAGTACTAAGGTGAGAGATTGTAATTTGATGGACAAAAAAGCAGCTTTATTACCGGGGTGTCACTCACTTTCTGCCACTGTGTGTCTAACTCACTCTTGTCTCTTCACCCTGAAGGAAGCGTCAGCTGCAGTTCCTGTTGGAGGGGCGTGGCCGGCGGGCAGGGCTGAGTCCGGAGGAGCTGCGAGACAACGGGAAGCTCCTGGGAGAAGGCCTGAGCAGAGCGCTGTTCAACTACCCAAGCAGACACTGCAACGCAGAGAGCCCCGAGGTCTGTTCTGTTTTTGTATTTTTTAACAATGGCCATGTGGTCTGAGAAACTGCAGCAACTCTTGAAAGTGACTGAAACGTAAGAAAAAGCTGGTTTGCGTCCTACATCAACCCATTTGTTGTGTGCTTTGAAACACGTCACCAAATCAGCGGGCAAAATATTGCTTTACCAACTCACAAGTATTTCCATGTAAACAGGATCAGGGTATGCTTTCATAAAACTAGTGCGCCATCAGATAGGAATCAGCACTCGCCATCCACCCTGTATAACTGGTGTGACAGGAGTTCTGATGTGTGCACCTGCCACCACTGATGTTTTGCTGAATCCACTATTTCAACAGAACATCTGATTTCACTTGCTATGCTATTGTGTTGTGGTTCCTAGTCCCAAACGTAACTCAATATTTATTTCCACTACAATAGGATTTAGGATAACAGCCCACTCAGTAGTTGTGAAGGTTAATTCTATTAACAAACAATACAAAGAATGTAAAGGTCCAGTATGTAACATAACTGAGGAGCTATTAAAAGAAATGGAATATACTTTTTATAAGTATGTTTTTATTCGTGTATTATCGCCTGAAAATAAGAATCGTTGTGGTTTTTTTATTATCTTAGACTCCCTACGGGTCCCCTTCCACGGAGGTTGCCATGTTGCACCGTTGTGTTTCTACAGTAGGCCAGAACGGCCGCTGGAGTTTCTCCTGCACCCTTGGGGTGAGGCGAGCGGTATTCAAATGGTTGCAAACTGCAATTTCACCGCTAGATGCCACTAAATCCTACACACTGGACCTTTTAAAGCAGTATATCACGTCGCATTTTAGCTACTATGACCTCCTTGAGTGTTACTATGGCAACTAATTACACTAATGCAGTCGCAATACAATTTTATTCAGGCGCAAACTAATCTCCCCTCTTAATGAAAAAGAGAAAAATATTTGCATACAGCCTGTATTTCAGGGCTGGGGGTGCTGCCAACTGCAAGATGAACATGCAAACAGAAAAAAATTCAAAGTTGATTCAGCTCAAGTCATCAGTAAAGCAGTTTAAGGAATCTGAAAAACAGACATCATCTGACCTTGAAAGACCTTGCCCATGCAAGCTTTACGTTTTCCTATTGTGATTTTCCTGCCACTGCACCTCACCTTAATGTACTTTAAAACAGGTGAATCGACATGAATGCTATTCTCTTCTTTTCCTCACAGGAGGGCACTGTGGAGTCATCGGAGCGTGCTGCCATGGTAGAGCAGTACCTCCAGGAGTTGGTCCAAAGGGCATCAGACACCAATCTGAAGGGTGAGGCTCTACACAAGCTCTGGCCCTCCATGTTTGCAGAGATGGTGAGGGACTGTGTGTTGGAGATGAGGGACCGAACGGCCTTCCG
Organism: Coreoperca whiteheadi; assembly: GCA_011952105.1. Lineage (NCBI taxonomy): Eukaryota > Metazoa > Chordata > Actinopteri > Centrarchiformes > Sinipercidae > Coreoperca > Coreoperca whiteheadi. Next base: position 27,367,511 of record CM022485.1, on the reverse strand, counting down.
CCAAGCCAGCCTTGCAAAGCTCTCCGAGACCAAGTGAAGAGGACCAAAGGTTAACTGTTAGACCACACACGCACGCACACATGAGGACATAGCTTTCCCGGGTGCCTCCAGGGCTTCATCTCAAACTCCATCTATAACACATCATCACTTAGTGACTTATCACTGGCTTTCACTTATTCAAATCTTTGGAAACCGAAAGGGTGTATTTCCCCAGTGTGTGGAAAGCGCTTTCTTAAGATGGATGTGTAGACTGTTTTAAAGAGGTCCGAAGAAATTATCATGACAAAGGCATCTTGATTGAATGTAGATTTTCACTGAAAAAACACTGTTTGATTCTTCGTTGCTTGGAGCTGTAAAATACTTGAAGAAAGTTAAAGGGACCTATTGACTCACAGTGCATTGTGGTCCCTACGGAGCATCCTCTGCACTTTAAAAGCCTTCTGAATGACCCCCGCCATTACTGTCATCAGCTGAAAATGGCCAATGTCTCTTTTGTCGAGACTAGAATGATTTTTCTGTGTCTTAAATCTTGTTTCATGCATCACTCCCTCAATTTCTCCTGCCTCACATAAGAAAGGCACAAACTAGGACAAGGACTTTTGTTTGTTTAACACTGATTTTCTGTATTGCACTTAGTATTAAAAGATTCTGTATTAACACTCAGTTTGTGTATATTGTTTGCATGATTGTCTTTCCTAGAAATTGGTCTACAGGAGTGAGGAAGTCATGTCTTTCTTTGATCAGGCATCAGATCGGTTCGGATCGCTTTTGTTAGGCACAAGTGTTCCCCTGTTTGTATAACATGACTCCACCTCTAAAGTACGTTAATGCTCAAGTTCATCTCTTCTGGTTCCTCTTAGGCAGTTTACACTCGCATTATCAACACCTCATATACCGTTGGTCTCCCATGAGGCAGTCTGTGTGTGTATTTGTGTGTGCTTGGAGGTCCAGAAACCATGAAGGGTCCTCTGGGTATTGTGAACTCAGACTGGAATGTCCCTGAAGGCGTAGAGGCTTCACCTGTTTCTCACCACCTGTTCCTGCTCCCCTCATTCGAACCATCCCGCAATGACTTTCTTAACCCCTACTAAATCAGGTATGTTGGCAGAGAACACAGCACCGAACTGGAGGGGTAACTGCAGGGGTAACTGCAGGGGGACGGGGTGTCAAACATCTCCACACTCAAACAGCAAGGAGTTGACAGGCACTGCTGTCCAGTGTCATCCGCTCCACTGGAGATCAGGGCCTTGCTCGCGCGTATTTGACTTGAAGAAGAACATCAGGTTGTATGTTAAATGAGTTTCCTTCCTCTCCGTGCTGGGTTGTGTTCTGGTTTTCAGTGGTACTGGTGACCAATAGCGCTTGAAGATGTGTTTTGCTGTCTATCCGTGAATGTTTATCTCAGTCATCCACGTGGTACACTTTCACAAGAAAGTCCAAATCCAAACTAGACTAGATAGTTGTGTGAAAGGCTTCTTCAGTTAAGTACTTTCATTACTTTGTCCTGACATTTGCAGTTACACTTTTTCTTTTTTTGAAAAGTGGTGCGAGTGGTTAACATTAGAACTTAAATGTCTAATCTTCTGGAGATGCTGTGGCCCAGATTGTCATCATGATACTTATTTCCCTACCACCATCTTAAGTTTTTGCTCTCACGAATACAAATTCAAACGGATTGGTTAATCTGAATCGGAAGACAAATACCTAAACATGTTGTATAGGAAGTATGCCTACTTTATGTGTTGCTTTTTGGGGAACCTGCCCCC
>CM022485.1:27349047-27365720 GCA_011952105.1 Coreoperca whiteheadi | reverse complement strand
GACCCCTTTTTTTTAAACAAATAAAGGTTTTTAAAAGAAAGAAAGAATATCCCCTCTTTTTTTTTTTTTTTTTGGGAACCCCCCCCCCCCCCCCCCCCAAAGTTCTCGTAAAATAAATCCCATGTTTTCTGCTTTGAAAGAAACCCCTCAGTGCAAATGTCTGCTATCAAAAAGCTACAGCAGGTTTATTTTGAGCAACTCTGATCAACAACATTGCTTTGTGCTGACACATTTTGTCATTTTATGGGACTGTGGCTGTCAACATTGTGAGAGCAGTCTAGTCCCAAAGGACTGACAGAACTCCATGACAAGTGACAGCATGCAGACGCGGAGACCGAGAGCGAGAACAATGCCTCATCGATGGAAAGCAGTTTAGAGGCCCAGACAGTTAAGAAGGCTCGACACATTAACAGGAAGTCCGTATGTCTTGGTGAGTAATAAACCACAATCAATCTGTTGCACAAATTAAAAATAGTACTTCCATTGGCCTTCCAGAGAGCAAAGGCAGATCTGACTGTCAATGCATGAGAACATCTGTATATCTAGCAAATGTTTGTGCTTCTAGAGGTGGGGTTTAAGGATTTGAATGAACCCATGGTCTCACTCTGTCAGAACAGCAAAATCATCAGTAATTTTTGCTCCATCCAACACTTTAGTTTTGTTGTTGTAATAAACATTTCAGCTTCTAGCGGCTGATATACAGTGACATACTGTGTCCTAATACTAATACTATAGTGTATAGACTATGTTCCAGTGTTTATAGTGCACTCTCGTGGCAGTTAGTTTATAAAAAATACCGTACTATACTGTGTATAAAGTGTGCACCAATGGACGTCAACCTCTGTAAACTTTACTTTTGGCGAAGTATAGTTTTAAAGTTTTTTGTTTTCTGCGATTGCCAGCTGTAAAGAGCTCCCCCATTTCTGTTATCGCTTGGATCGCGTCTCAGTCATTCCTAAAATCAAGCCATTTTATAATGGACGCTGGCATATTTAACTACTTATTTATACAGACAGGCGACAAATTAAAGAACAAAGCAACGTGCTGCCAGAACAGCTTCAGTGCACCTTGGCATTGGTTCTACAAGTCTCTGGAACTCTACTGGAGGGATGGAACACCATTCTTCCAAAAGAAATTCCCTCATTTGGTGTTTTGATGATGGTGGAGGAGAGCGCTGGCTTAACACGTCAGTCCAAAATAGGTTTTCAGTTGGGTCGATATCTGGCGACTGCAAAGGCCAAAGCATGTGATTCACATCGCTTTCATACTTCAGACCATTCAGTGACCCCTCGTGCCCTATGGACGGGGGCTTCATCCTGGAAGAGACCACTCACATGACGACAGATGTGAGTGGTCAGCATGACATAGCCACTGGATCCTCTTACTGAGGGGGTCAAGCATTCAGGCCTGCACTGTTCTCTTAGTGTATGCCACACATGACTTGTCGAGAATACAGTGAAGGATGACTCATCTGACCAGATGACTTTTCCCACATCTCTGTAGACCAGTGCCTATGGTTTTTGCACCACCGAACTCTCAAATGTGCATTAATCTGTGTGCTGAGGGGTTTATGCATTGCAACCCTACCATAATATCCCTTTCTATGTAATTGTCGACGGACTGTTCTTGCTGACACCGTCTGATCACGTCCTGCATTGACATTCTCAGTCACCCAAGGAAAAGTTGCTCTTCTGTTTTTCCTTACGTATTGCACTAATGCATCACGGTTATCAAATGTGCGCTGTCGACCTCAATGTCCGACCCTGTTTACTGATGTCTTTCCCATAGATCTAAATGCAGATGTCACTTTAGTCACTGTTCCTATTGAACCCTCTTTCAAAGTCACTTGGATCTTGTCATGTTCACAAAATCAGAATCAACTGGGCCTGCTCAGCAGTTTATTACCTGCCGCAGAGCAGGATTGGATGTTGATTGCTTAATTGTACCGTGCAGTGCATCTGCGCTCATCATGTTTCTCCCACAGCTCGGGTGCTCTGCCAGAGGCCTGGGAGTTTGAGGGTTCTGCGCAGTATCTCAGCTGTTCCTAGGACTGCACTCTTCTGGACAGAGGCTTCAGATGTTGTACCTGGAATCTGCTGGAGCTACTCTCCCAGTTTGGGGGTCCACAGCCCCCAGTGCTCCTATTACCCCACTGGCACCACTCTCCACATCCTTTCTAGCTCCTTGGTATTCTTCTCGTGTTGCTGTCACTTGGGATTGCTACATCTATCACCACCGCCGCCTTCTTCTGCTGTTTGTCGGTCAGCACGATGTCTGGTTGGTTAGCCATCACCGGTTTGTCAGTCTGGATCTTGAAGTCCTGCAGGATTTAGCTCGGTCATTCTCAACTACCTTAGGAGGTGTCTTCCATTTATACCGTGGGAAATCCAGCCCACACTCATGGCAGATGTTTGCACTATGCCAGCCACTTGGTTATGGCGTTTCATGTACGCTGTCCCTGCCTGCATCTTACACCCTGCTGTTATGTGCTGAACAGTCTCAGGGGCATCATTGCACAGTCTGCACCTGGGGTCCTGTCTGGTGTGGTAGACCCCAGCCTCTATTGATCTTGTACTGAGTGCCTGTTCTTGTGCTGCTATGATTAGTGCTTCTGTGCTGTCCTTTAGTCCAGCCTTTTCCCACCACTGGTAGGACTTCTTGATATCGCCATTTCTTCTATCGGTCGGTGGTACATGCCATGCAGGGGCTTTTCTCTTCTCGGGTTACTGCTGCCTGAGGTATTCACTTAGTTGTTCATCATTGGGGGGCCATCTCCTGGATCTTTGTTGTTTAATTCTGCACAGTGGTTCTGACACTCACTAGTCCTCGGCCTATAATAATTCTATAATATATAAAAAGTTCTTCCTAAGTGGGACACAAGAGTCATCTTATTACATAATGTTAATAATTTATAGTAACTGACACTTGAGTGAGTGAAGCTCAATTGGTGACTGTGTATGGGGTTTTTTTTCAAGGAGGGTTTTCATTTAATCTGAATTACCATGCTCATTAAAATGGCTTTTTTTTAATCTGAGGTGTTAAGTGAACTCTTAGGTCACAGTTGAAAGTCACATGTGATGAATCAAAGCAGTGTTTTTTTTCTGTCACAACAGCATCGCTGTAGTGCCAAAGCACAGAGGAGATCGGCCATGAAGGGTTCAGGTACTGAAAAGCAAAATGACGCACGTATTCTAAGCTTGTTAAGGAACTGTAACTTTAAGGACGCACATAATTACGCAATTATTTCTAGAAATGTACATGAGTCATTCCATGCTTGTAGGACCCTCTTTCTCAGTCTGCCTTGTGTACCTCTGTTTCAGTAGTTATTACCTACATTTCCCACAATACATTTTGATAACATAACAGAGAACATGCCATGTTTCATTCAGCTGTAAGTTTTATAGTTGTACCTGTTTAACAGAGTAATGCTATAAGAATTTTACACACATAGAGGAGGTTAGAATAAAAGCAAAAAGAGTGACTGAAGCGACCGCAGCATTATTGCACTAATATGGACTTTCCAAAAGAGCACTGTCATGCAACATTATCTTCACAATTTGTGTTTGGGTGAATGAAAAGCAATAAACCTTAGCGCTGGTCTGGAGGCTGCAGTGTTGATGTGCTCGACCCTCTGATAGACTTTTGTCTAGTCTGGAGACATGGCTGCCAATTCGTTCCACCTCACAGGACCAACTATTAGTTTCTCCTGGAATGAACCAAGTGCATTGTTTATTGTTAGACGTGCACTGCAAAACATAACCATCTGAAAATGCCATTTCAATTTGTTTGGAGGTTTGAAATCATATTTTTACTTAAAGCAACATAAAATCTGACAACTCACTTTTTTTCTAAATTAACCGTTTTTTTCTTTGTCTTTTATTTTTTTAAATTGTGAATCAAATGACATTATAGTTACCAGGGCAGTAATCTGGCTTGATTGTTCAAGTAATTTTTTTTAAACAAATAAACCTTCACTGCAAATAAATGAAGTTATAATAACGCATTCATTTATTTTTGAAAATACTGAAGTAACACTGCATAATATTTTATTCTGTGTAGCGCATATCCAGTGGCAAGTCATGGCATATTTTTGTCCAGTGTCCAACAGCGACTCCCCTACTCTAAATCTCGTGTGGAGAGGCCTTCAATGGGTCAACCGGAACGGTGGTTCATTAACGACGCTTTAATTGGAGGCTTGTTTGCCTCTGAAGAGTTTGGAAACATTGGGGTTAAAGGCGAATTTCCTGGGCAGCATGAACATCTACGCACCTACGCATAGATTTCACAGTATTTACAGATTAGGTTTAGCTACATAATGAAGCCATTGTCAGGCCAGCGTGTTTACAGACAATGTCGGTAATGAGCTGCATACTGTATGTCACATAGTGTGGTGTAAACCACTGAACCATGCATAGCTCTGGTTTGTCCTCATATAACACAAACAGGCTAAGGAGAACAGTACACCAAGCCTATGAGAAAGTGAATGTCAAAACTTTGGGACCACCCTCATAAATAAGGAGGCTTTTGTACAAACCTTGTCCCATTCTTCTGCTTAAAAGTCTTTTATCCAAATTTTGTTTAGTTCTTTATGGACACAAAGTTGTGGCTGAGTCCGGGTGACATGCTTCTCCTTAATGGATGAAAAGAAAAGTTTTGATGTGTGTCCACCGGAATGCTTCAAGGAATTGGTTACTTCAATGCACTCAGAGTCCTATTTCGGACCACTGACTAAAGAGATCGGGAACCCACCCCATCAGCCAATAGAAGCATCAACTGAACAGTGTGAGGAGTGCGGCCAATGCGTCATAAAAAGTAACACGATGCAAACTGTTAAAGTTAATGCTAAACAGAAAAGAGGACTAAGTTTACCGGCCTCTTTGCTGTCTTGTGTTACACCATTACAGAGCAGCCAAATTGGTCAGCATGACCACACTGAATGCAGTTAACTGATGTCACATTTCAGGGTTTCTGGGTTTTTGAAATGCTTAAGGGTAAATTGTACAGTGCACACTGGACGTTTTCAGACCCTTTAAAGTTTCCCACATTTTGTTATGTTTCAGACTTTGTTATGACACTCTCTGGTGCATCCCACTTCTATCAGTCATCCTTGAGATGCTTCTACAACTTGATTGGTGTCCACCTGTGCCTATTTGAATTGATTGGACATAATTAGGAAAGGTACACACCTGTGTAAGGTCCAGTTGATGGTGTATGTCAGAGCGAAAAGCAAGCCATGAGGTCGAGAGAATTGTCCGTAGATCTGCGAGACAGGATTGGGTCAAGGCACAGGTCAGGGGAAGGACGCAAGAACGGTTCTGCAGCATTGACCATGCCCAAGAGCACGGTAGGCGCCATCATTCGTAAATGGAAGAAGTTTGGACCAGCCAACATTCTTGAGGGCCCAGATAAACTGAGCCATTGGCAGACGACGGGCCTTGCTCAGAACAACCTGCTGGGAGTTTGCCCAAAGGCACCTGAATGACTCTCGGACCACGAGAAACAAAATCCTTTGGTCTGATGAAACAGAGATTGAACAATTTGGCCACGATTCCCAACCGCGTGTGTGGAGGAAACCAGGCCCTGAGCATCACCTCACTAATACCACCCCTACTGTCAAACACGGTGGTGGCAGCACCATGCTGTGGTGACAGGGGCTGGGAGACTAGTCAGCATAGCGGGAAAGACGGATGCAGAAAAATATAGAGGAATCCTGAGTGAAAACCTTGTCCATAGTGCTCAGGATCTCAAAGTGGGGCGAAGGTTTACATTTCAACGACCCGACGCAAAACACAGGAGTGGCTTTGTGAGAACTCTGTGCAGTCTGGAGTGGCCCAGCAGAGTCCGGACCTGAACCTAGTGGAGCATCTCTGGAGAGATATGAAAATGGCTGTGTACCAACGCTCCCCATCCAACCTGGGTGAGCTCGAGCGATTCTACCAAGAAAATTGGGAGAAACTTCCAAAAGAAAGGTGTGCCAAGCTTGTAGCATCATTTCCAAGAAGACTTGAGGCTGTCGTTGCTGCCCAAGGTGCTTTAACCAAGTACTTAGTGTGATATTTCAGTCTTATTGTTAATTAACAAAACACTCTAAAAACCGGTTTGTTTTATTTGTTTGCTTTGTCATCGTGGAGTGCTGCCTGTAGATGTTGAATCAATTTTAAGAGGAGTATGAAATATAACAATGTGGAAAGGTTGAAAGGGCCTGAAAACTTCCAGTGTCTTTTTGTCCACCAACCGTTTCCAGGTGCAGCTTTGGCATCATTTCAGTTGGTAAATTAGATCGTTTACCTCTCTGTGGCTCCAACGCGGACATTTCAGTGTGAGACGGATGAAGTGGCAATGGGGCTGAGCATTTGGAAAAACTAAAAGGCTCTCTCTCTTTCTTCCACACACAAACACATCCAAGCGCGCCGGGAGGACACACACGCCTACATATTTGACATGGCACTCAGAGAGACACACACACACACACGAGAGAGAGAGAGAGAGAGAGAGGTTGTTTCGGCAAAGGGCGCAGCACAGGACGTTGTTTTCTGTCAGCCGCGTTGGTTTCCAGCTTTCTGTCATTCGCTGTCTGTGTGCGTAAAAGCAAAACCGCCGGAATCACCGTGATCACCAGGGTCCGGAGTGTCTACCACGCCGGGATTTGATTCACAACTCTGGCTACGGATTTACTGGCTTACATGGCTTAGCACAAAGTCTCTGGAGGGAAACCCTGCATTTCCACCTGGATTAATGGTTCGACCATGAGCGGATACCTTGCGCTTGGAAACTGATCTATGAACGCTAACTTGCAGTGTAGGACGGGTTAGGAAGTACAGTGAAGTAGCAAATAATCACCATACCCACTCTTAACCTACAGGTACGTCGACATGATATGTGGGCTGGTAATGTTGACTACTCTAATAATAATAATAATTTTTGAATAATGACTTTTTTATTGGGGGGGGGGTTAATTCATTGCTATATGCATTGTGCAAAGCAGGTCTGGGGGAAGAAAAGTCCTTCCATAGCTGAACCTCGGGAGGGGGTCAGAGAGGTCAAGTGGGTAGAAGTCTTTATTTTAGTCAGTCTCTTGAGGGACTGTTGGGCAGAGGGATGTAGTGGCAAATGAAAGAGTGGCAGCGTGTCATTTGGTATTTAGCTATGGCACACAGCCATCAGTAGTGTCCCATAATTTACATTTTGATACTACTGACTATTTGTTCTGGGAATTTTATGTCAGACTAAAAAGGTGAGCGGACCCAATGCTGTAGACGGATAGTGATTAGACGGAGTTCCTTTGGGCTTTGACCCTCCGCTGCCTGGCCACACAGAAAGCATTTGTGTTGACAATGTCAGCACCACTCACTTGTAGGCAAATGCAAACGTCTCTTTTTTTTTTCACTTAAAGTGTCCAACTTCAAGAATCCAGAAGCCATGCAGGGAGCCTGTGTCTGGATTCTCAGGTAATGTCAGTGATTTCAAGTTTCAAAACACGAGAGTTTCAAGTATAGACTACTGATATCTTTCAAAGGTTTTGGGTTGATGAATGTCTGTGTTTCTGCTTTTTATATAAGTGTCTCATTCTCTGATTATCCATCAATCTCTCAATTTAGCTACTTCATTAGCATCACGCGGCAATGTATAGGCTATTCGCGGTTATAAACCAACAGTCACTTGTGTAAAACTGCCAGTATGATCAGTAATCCCTCTGTTTTCTGCAGAGTTTCTGCCCTCCTGCTCTTGCTTTGGTCAGACCCCTTGGACTGCCAACACACAACAGACCACAGGAAGGTGAGCAGCAGTTGCATAGCAGTTGGTGTTACTGGGGGGAAGTACATCTGTGTTCGAACCTGTGATCTGTTCGACACCCTCATGCTCAAGATGGTAGACCTCCCTTGAATATTTCCAGGATTTTGTCTTTTTGTTTTATTTATCAGACTAATCTAATTGCATGGTTGGCACAGGCTAGTGGAACACTCGACTAGTGGAAGATGGCATGCATCGTGTCTTGTTAGCATAGCCAAATGCCACCCCAAGTTCAATCTTGCATCTTCTGTCCCCAGTATGTGTGAACAGTGAGAGTTTTCCCAGGGGGAACCTGACCAGGGTGCTAATCGGTTAACTTGTCATGAGAGCTTGAGTGAAAAGTTCTGTTGGTTGCAGCGAAACAGAGGGGGCTTATGTCAGCTGTCAGCAAACCACCTCTTGACCTCTGGAGCCACATGGAGGAAACTAATGGATGCACCACGTGGCTGAAGCTGACTGACAGATCAACTATCCAGTCAGGTTAGAAGGGGTCGGTGCACGTCGGCTCCATGTGCTTCCACCGGGCGTCCAGCTGTGTGACCTAGGTCTGACCCGGGGAGATGACAGTGGCGTTGAGTTACAAAGGCTGAAGCAGGGTAGAAGAGTTGGGAGCATGGGGGGGGGGGGGTCTGAGGTCTCTGAATAGCTGCGCAGGCTGATTGACAGGAGACGAACTTTCTGCCAACTCTCCCTACTGCTTCTGTATTCTCTTTCCGTCCGCTAAAAGTCAAAGGCAGCTGAGCTTTTACTACAGCCATGTGTTTGCCCAGAGAGGTTGCTGTGAATGGAGACAAAGTGCTCCTTAAAGAGCAGGATTTCCACGCGGCTCCGCGGATAAAGCCGGCTTGGCACAGGGCTTCTCCTGGCAGGTTCCTCAAACAGAGAGTGCAGTGATCACTGCTAATACGGCCCTGGCAAAGTTGCACAGAGGGATAGAGTCAACAGTGAGAAAAGCAGGTAGCCAATAGGGGATAGGCCACTAACAGACACCCATTAATCAGCCAAATCAGGGCTTTATAACCGTGAACAGAGGTCTGTTTCATGGACAGTGGTGGGAGGCAGAGGGGCAGGGTAGTCATGTTGATGAGATGAGGTCACTGACTTGAGCCTTTATAAAAGGCCACGATCTCTGGAGATTAAAGTCTCGTTGATGCAGGCTTTCCATCAATCCTTGGCATTCAATTTGTGTTGCACTATCCCACTTTTTTGCGCTCTGTGGTGTCGCCAATCGTGGTTGTTTCGTCTCCATACAGGTTACTCAGAGGGCAGAACCCCAACAGGAGTTCAGGGCAGACCATGGAGAAATCCAGGGCTCCTGGGGCTCCTGGGGGCCCTGGTCCACCTGCTCCCGGACCTGTGGAAGAGGGGTCCAAGAGCAGAGCAGGCCCTGTCTGCCTGCTTATACTCCGACCCAATACCCCTCCAGAAGAGCTGGCGTTCTCCCCCAGCAACCAGGCCATGTCATTTCAGCCCTGCGGCCAACAGTTCCTCTGCACCTCGACACAGGCAGGTCCTCCAACAGCAGCAGTCGTGGAGAGTCGAGGCAGCAGCAGGAGACTCGGCCTAGTGGACGCAGGTACTGTATCATCCTGCACGGGATGATGGGATTGGTTTTGAGCTAAAAAACAAACTGAGGTGTTAAAATCACTGTACTTACAACTAAAATGTTCCACGGCTCTGATGTTTTTTTGAATTTTTTACTTATTTAAAGTGATTGGATACAGATTGGTGACAAAAGAAACATACAAATGCATGCTTCCATACAGGGCACGAACGGTCAATACATGGTTTGATGAGTATGAAATTGATGTTATGATATTCTATGGCCATCACCAGAGGCCAAACCAGTTGAACACCCATGGGAGATCTTGGACCTATGTTTTAAATAGCACTGTCCATCAACATTAAATTAGGGAGACTCTTTAGGAAGTATGGTGTTGATCCTTCCAGCTGAGTTCCAGAGAATCTATGACAAGGACGGTGGCTCAATACCTAAGACACATGTTGGTTTTTCCTTAACTTGTCACCAATCTGTAGCTTCTAACACAAGGTTAACTGTAAATAGTTAAGTAAAAGTTAATAATTGGTATCTATAATATAATTTATAATTATTCATTAAACCTGAGTGTTACATTTTAAGCACTCAATAAAAACTATGAAACTTAAATTGTCTATTGGAAGTAATTTGACTATCATGATGGTCAATAAAGAACTTTTTTTTCAGTATTGCAGCTCTTTGTCGAGATCTGCAAGTCCTTAAAGAGCCTGTACGGCTGTGCTGCATGCTGAGCAGCCTAGTCTAAAAGTGACTCTTTTGAGCCGTCACTGTGGGCCATCTGACTGGCCTTCAGTGGAAAGTAATTCTTGTATGGATGGAGTCAAAGGCTCGGCTTGTGCTTGGCAGCTTTGTGACCTCCTTCCTGTTGTGCTTTCCTTTTTAAACAAATAGCACTGACAGCTGAGTAATGGGGGGTTGTTTGAGTTGGAATCTAAGGAGCCAAATATCGACAAAAGCTCCCGGAATTCTGCTACTGGGATCTGGATGCCTCTCAAAAGTCATAGTTGGATGAAGCGCCATGATAGTTTCCTCAGTAAAATAAGAAATTTGCTTAAAACATCCCTAATGAAAGAAGATATTGATCCAAATATACTGGATGGCCTCTGTTTTACAATCTCTGGTTTGAGGAAGGTAAGTAGATGCGTCTAAGGTTAGACAGACGATAGGTAGCTGAATTCCATTCTATCCTAGTTAGTACAGGCATGTAGGTCTAGAGATGGAGGGGATTACTACATTGTTTTAGTTGTTGATCGCCTCATGTTTGTGTCTTCAGGAGGGTCACTCACATGATCCCAGGGAGGTATGGATATGGGAGAGCTCCTTACGTTGCTCCATTGCAGACGGATACAGGCCAGGGCTCTGGGACGGCTCGCAGACAGAGACGCGCTGCCGCTGCAAATGCCCACCACCCCGCCACTAGAGGCCATGGTGGCCACAGGTCCAAGAACCTGGACCCCTCCAACAAGCATCGCTACAGTGGATCCTACATCCAGCCCAGGGCACAACAGCCCAAAAATAACCATGTCTGGGCCCCCCTCTACCAGCCTGGTTCGGACAACCAGGCTCCGGTGCAGCAGGAGCTCCAATCAGGCAGCCATAAGTCTGGACCCCAGCAGCACCAGGAGCGGCCATACAACCCCCTGCCTTCTTCCTTCTGCGCAGGGGAGCATGCTCACTACAGGATCTGCAACAATAATGTATGCAAATCTGCACCTTCTTCTTCTTAGCATGTTGGCTAGGCACAGGCATTTAATGGATAATTTACTGATTTTGCTTATTGTTCAGATTTGTTATTGATTCTTTTACATTTGTTGTTGATAAATCAGTGGGTGGAAACGTATAGTAAGTATATTAGTGGTCGACCGATATGGGGTTTTTCAATGGCTGATATTTAGTAAGCAGGGCGGCTGATGGTTGATATACAGTATAATGGCGATATCAAAACCGAAAGTGAAGTCATGTGGAATTCAACTATTCCACGCACATTGCTATCTAATATACATGTTTATCTGAACCAGTCTGAATGTGTTTTTTTTTATTAATTAAACAAATAGAAAAATATTTTGGGTCATGCTGTAGAATTCAGAATGTAAATTTGAGCGAGGCGCAATATATCAGAAGCAGCATAATTCAACTCTATTATACGTTCTAACATAATCTATATTAAGGCCAGTAACGGTTTTAGATTAGATGCTGACGTTTTATTGGTCTTTCACTATTACATATAGCTTTTGTAGTATTTATTTCGTTTGGTTCCATGGAACCAAATATTAGAGCAAAAGATAATAATGTAAGGCCTTTCTGTGGACATTTAGTTTCTGCCACGGCTCAACTTGCACAACCAGACCACATCTCGCAAGCTCAATTTTTGCCAGATTTTAATTCGAAAATCAATTTCAGTCCAATTCGATTGTTGTATAATCAGGCTAGTCACTGAATGTTTACGTGATAATATGACTCCCCACCTCTGCAAACTAGTGTGAAGACTTATTAACAAGTGTAATCCTAAGGGAGTGGCATAGGTGGGGGAAGGGTTTGTGATGATGTCTGAGTGAAGGAGAAAAGAGTCAGTCATCTATTTTACAGCTTCTTGAGTTGACTACAGTCTTATTGTGTTATTGTTTGTAAAGCACAGGCATAGCTTTTTAGGAGCTGGACAATAGTGAGAAACCAGACATTTTGAAAACTGCTATTTTTTATTCTTTATTCCTGGTGGTCTGGGACACATCATCAGTGATGTAACTGGACCCCAATTGATTAAGAATTGAATAAGAACCACTAACTTTGCGATTGCCACGACCAAGTGGTGGAGGTGGTGTTGCACCGTTTGTTCGCTTCCAGTGGCTCTTCTCGGTTATTCCCCTGTTGCACAGAGCTCCATTGTTGTCCAAAAACTATACAAAACACATGAATGAGCAACACCATGGCAAACGATGACATGTCCTTTCTCTGTAAAACTCAACTAGAACTGGCAAATAGCCTACAAAGATTTTCTGCATTATTTTGGAGTGACACATTTGTTGGAATTTAAAGCTATATAATACTTACGCTAAATATTTTCTACTGGCAACTTCAGTGAAAACTATTGGTGGCGCAACTGGCTTACCCGCCCTGAAAGCCTTACCGTTAAACCCCAGCTGTAATGCACAAACGCGTGGATGGGCTTTGCTTATCTGATCCGGCGTTATGGAATCCATCCTGTGCTTTTAAAATAAATTCAGTTTCTGGTTCTGTATATTGTCTCTGGTGTGAGATGACACAGATAGTCAAGCAAAGTAAAGCACACCGGGGGCTTGTTTAGACAAAGGAGATATGGAGAGATGTCAGGGAGGGTGACTTTCATAAATACTTGAATCTAACTACTTTTGGCAAGAAAGCCTGAGCTACAAGCAAGGGGTTAAAACCGAGAAGGTCGACTGCAGCAGTCAATCAACGACTACGGAGCGTGTCAAAGAGAAATGTTTACACAGTGGACTCGGTGTCTTTATGGAAAATAAATGTATGTTTGTGTGTCTGTCTTGTCCATCCTCAGGCCTGTCCTCCATCCAGCAGACACATCAGGGCTGTTCAGTGTTCTTCATACAACAACCAACCTTTCATGGGCAGATTATACGAGTGGGAACCTTTCAATGAGGGTAGGTTGTGTGTCATTGTGCACCTCTGTGAACCTCAGGATGAGTAACTTGGATCCAAGAAAATGAACAAAAAAGCACAAATAAATGAAGTTTTAATGACGTTTATTAATTAACGTGTATTTAAACACCTTAAAATATGGTAAATAGTGGAACAGTAATGATAAACCTGTGTACACGTATTAATAAAAAAATGACAAGGCTAATGCACAGCTATGCTAGTGGCTCTGTGAGGCTGTACTTTTGTAACCTTACAGCGGTGCTTTGAGCTAGCTTTAAATGCTAACTAGAGGGTGCCATTTTTTGGGGAATCCTGCGGGTCAGGGATACCTGCGGGATTCCCGAGTCAATTTCACTATTCATCATGGGGGACTGGGACAGGACGGGGGAAAAAAAAGTCAACGGATGTGGGTGGGACCGGGAATTATAGGTCCGTTTTTATGTTTAAATATGCAGTTCTAATATGAAAAAATGCTATTTTCTGATATTTAAAAATAATTATTTACCGGGGATGGGACGGGAGTCTTTCTTCTGGGAAGGGACAGGAATTTTTTAAGCCTTTTTTTTTTTTTTTTTTTTTTTTTTTTTTTTTAATTTATTTATTTTTTTAATTCTGTCATGGGACTGGGATAGAACAGGAGTATTTTTGTGGGAGTGGGAAGCGACAGGACGGAAAATCCACTTCTGTCACTCTTTAATGCTAATATCAGCATGCTAGCTGTGAAAACAAATGTCTCTCTAATTAGCATCCTCACAATTTAAAAAAAATAAAAGGAACATGCTAATGCTTAGCAGGTAATATTTACCAGGTTCACCATGTTATTTTAGTGCGTTAACATGCTAACATTTGCTAATTTGCACTAAACACAAAGTGAGGCTGAGGCTGATGAGGGAATGTCAGTAGGTTTTGCTGATCAAAAGTAAGTAATGGACACATTGAAATATTGACCTGATGATGGCTATGGTCACCAAAATTATTACAATTCAAGACCCGAATGTGTCTCCAAAATGTCATGGTAATCCGATGGACATTTCACTCAAAACCACAAATGTCAACCTCATGGTGGTGCTAGAGTAAAAGTCTGGGGATCACAAAAGTCAGTGGGGCTTCACCCTCTGCGCACCATGAACAGACAAAATCTCATGGCATGAACTAAAGTGGTGGACTGACCGACCAACATTGCCATCCATACAGCCCCTCAAAAAACCCCTCAAACATTAAAGGAGGGTCAAAAGAAAGCGAAAACAAAATAACAGTTAGAGCAAACAAGTAAGACCATACAATGGTCTATAAAAATGTGTTAAAGAAGTGACCGAGAATGATGGGCTATGCTCAGGTGTCTGAGCTAATCAGGATCCCAACCTAAATGGTACTCTACACAATCTTAAGGTCACACACATTTCACAATGAATTACATCTTCAGCTGCCTGAGCTCTCTGAACAGAGGTGTGTTGTGACGTAAGCGCCGCAGTATGTCACCTGTCTGTAGGCTCGCTGATAAATGTTAACCATACTCACCTGAAGTATCCAGGCAACAGTCAAAACACCGCCTGAAATGTAATTTCCCTGAGAACACTAATGGAAAGAACGGTCTCCAAATGAATAGCCTGTCAAACAGATGTGTATTTTGAGACCTCGTCTTTGTGCTGCAGCCTTGACTGACGGGTAATGCAGATGAAAAGATTAAATAACCTCAGGTAAACATATGAGGTGGAGTCTGGATTATTTGACACCCATCTTGAACAGTGCTTAAACATACTCTTCTGTTTAAGAAATACCTTGTGTCTGGGCTTTATAGTATATCTAATTGATAAAGCACCTGAAGTTTTAGAACTCAAACCTGACAGAATGCAGCCCCAGGGTTAGATAGCGGACTGTTTGTGTTGTTAACATGGTGACATAGTGTGGCCCAATGACCTCTAATCTTTTGGGGAAAGTATGTATTCGAGGATCTGTGCTTGAATATTCTTATGCTACAGCAATGCAACTTATGCTCTGGTTTATTTGTCACAATCTCCTAAATCTCCTTTCAGTTCCTGGGGATCAGCATTGCGAACTCAACTGCCGGGCCATAGGGTTCAGATTCTACGTGCGGCAGTCAGACAGAGTGATCGATGGGACGCCATGTGGGCAGAATGATACTTCTCTCTGCGTGGCGGGAAAGTGTGCGGTAGGCCACACTATAAACCTTTTTTGTTTTTTTTGTTTTTTTTTTCTCTCCTCTTCATCACCAGCTTCATGCTCATGCGACTTTGTATTTACAGTGGCAGCTTTTTTTCAGCTCAGTCAAACTTTTTTTTTTTTTTTACTCTTGGCTGCTGCACAGCATCATTGAGGCTGTTATCAATCTCTACAAGCTTCATTCGTTTGTGGATTTGATCCAGCAACATTTTAGTCACAAGCCAGCTTCTTTGGTTCCTTTATCCTACGACTGTCCCCCATTTCCTCCAGATCCTTGGTGTTGGTGAAGATGTACGGTATACCTGAAAATAACACAGGTGGCATGAGCTTTCTCAAGCTTTGTTTTTATGAGTTGCCATTGTTATTGAAGACCATCACGTTTTCATTTCTTACTGACTTACTGTAATTGTCAAAATCAATAATCCATCCATCTTCACCCAAATTTGCTCAATGAATGAGAAGGTGGTACAAATATAATAACACTTTAATTGGATATTACATGCTGCAATCTTGGAATATGGTTCATGTTTGACAATGAGTCATTTTTTAATATGATATATCTCTACCGACCAAGTAAACCACGACCATACCATAACAACAACCCAACCTGAAGGTTTAATCCAAACCCAGACATTGTGAGATCACCATAAACGCAGTACACATTTACTTGACACGTCATAGCCACTTGATAATAAAAGGTATATAAGAACTGGACTGTTACCCTCTTGTATGACCAACATTGAGTACACTTCAGGCAGCAGTTCTGATGTAATGGCTGTGACCAGCAGAGGGCAGTACAGCATCAGAGTGAGAGCTCTTCGTATGTGACGTGGAGGTCAGGAGGAGGTTTTTACCTCCTTGGACAGGAGATCTGGGATCTCAATGTAGGACATATTTGCACTTCTGACCCCGTATTTAATACACAGTGTGAAAACACACCTGTGAGCAAAGAGCCGGAGAGACAGAAGTCACTGTGTGGGCGTGCTCATGGCAGTGTGCTGGATTCACTTTAACATTCTTTTGATCAGGGTTTAAGTCGAAGAAATATGTTGGTGAAAGAGCTCCTTTCCAGTTGGTCATGCGTGTCACCCGTGTAGTTCCCATGCGCTATAAGCCAGCAGCAATCATTGCGACATTTAGATTTAATAAAGATAGACAGCGCTCTGATCTCTCATTTGGGCCTTGATCACATTTCCACTGTCGACACACACGACAGGGTGATCCCTCACATGGGTAGAGTTGACTTATTATTAATAATGGAAACTAAATTGTGATTTATGAGTCTAAATCAAGCAGTTATACGAACGGTATTGATCTGCAGGTGTTAATCATTTATTTTCCTGCCTCAGACTTTGCTGGCTGAGTATTTGAGTATTCAAACTCATCAGCACTTTTTCAGGGAGGAGATGCGTTTTTTTTTGTTTTTTTTTCTCTTTTCTCATTCTCTCATTTTTTGTTCTCTCCCCACTGAGATTTTCTCAGCTGGTCCAGCCATTTAAACAGGAGATCC
>CM022485.1:27236033-27349022 GCA_011952105.1 Coreoperca whiteheadi | reverse complement strand
TTTTTTTTTTTTTTTTTTTTTCTTCCCCCCGTTTTTTTTTTTCTGTGGCCTTGCCTTTTAAAAGGGGGACCCCCCCCCCCCCCCCCCCCAGCTACAGGCCAAGAGATAATGTAAAAACATCTGGATAATTTAATTTAAATCAGATCCGCTCTCATCATTGAAGTTAAGCATTATTGTGGGAATTGTAGTTGGGCCTACAGCTTCTGCCCTCAGCAGATACATACCATGACATATGGAATATATATAATGCTCAAAGCAAGAGATGTCATTTCAAGCATATTGATAAAAAAGACCTTAACATGGGGAGGTTGGGCTGGTAGAGGGAGTAAGCCACACTTATTTAGCAACAGCAGCATGGAGCAGGAAGGAACCACAGGGAAGAATGAGGAGTCGGCAGCTCGACCAGAATGTTTGAAGTGTCAGTCTTCGTTGGTGCCTGTTTGAATCAGCTGACGGTCAGCTGGTTTGGTACACTCT
This sequence comes from Coreoperca whiteheadi, assembly GCA_011952105.1. Lineage (NCBI taxonomy): Eukaryota > Metazoa > Chordata > Actinopteri > Centrarchiformes > Sinipercidae > Coreoperca > Coreoperca whiteheadi. The sequence continues at coordinate 27,348,545 of CM022485.1, read as the reverse complement.
GCTTGACCTAACATGATACTTCATAAATTGTCAAAATACTATAAGAAGTGCTGGATAAAAATGTACCAACACTTTTAAATTCAATAAATTCTAAAAAAATATCAGTAACATGAGATTTTGTAACATGTGTAACCTTTTCTCTAGCGCCACCAGCAGGTCAAAATACCAATGAATCCAAATCTTTGGTTTATGAGCAAATACCTGCGAAACTAATGACCATTCCATCAGCCTCAGCTGTACCTTTTTTATTAAGTTCTAATTAGCAAAGCTTAGTGTGTAACAGGCTAAACTAAGATGGTGAAAATGGTAAATATTACCTGCTAAATATCAGCAATTACCATTTTCAATGTGAGCATGTTAGAATTCTAACGTTAACGACCGGATATACCTTAGTACAAACGTCACAGACCCGCCAGCATGGCTGGAGGCTATAGACTACGGTCTATACTACAGGCTTGTTTAATGATGCCAGTCAAGCAGATGGGAATATTTTATATGAACAAGTTTGATCATAATTTAGCTCCATTCTTGAGAGAAACCGTATCATACTCTGACATGTTATTACATCACGCAGTTGTTAGCTTGCCAGTAGCTAACCCTAAGGCTGTAGTTTCTGTGGTGGCTGCAGAAGGCCAGGTCCATGTGGAATAAGTGCACTGTTTTGATGTGGCCCTGCAGCTTCCAGCTCTGCCCAGGAGCCAACCAGCTGCTCTGCTCAGTGGATTGAGTACTGCAGCAAATCACAGTCCACTCTGTGTTAAACTGTTTGATGGTCTCTGGTATTGGAATCGCAGGAATATCATAGCATCAGTATTTTTTAAAGGTGTGTTTAATGCTATGTGAGTACATTTGCTGAACTCTCTGGGAATGGCAAGCTGTAGGAGTGAATTTTTTCAAGCATATATACCAGGTTGTATATTACAACATGTTTCACACATTCATTACATAAGACGGCGCTTTTCAGTTGTTTCTCTACGGTAAGCCCCTTTTCTGACCGGACGAACACCAATGACAGACCAAGATGGACATTATATTAAGGTACATATGGGAAAGCGGTCATGGAAAGTTTTGTTTGATCCCTGTTTGTGTGGTTGTTATAGCAATACCCCGCACAGCTCTGGTTTTTAAAAGTCCAGTTGTCACTGATCTCTTTGTCACATTTCCTCCAAAAACTGTATGTGGTCTTTTGCATCCAATTATTTTTGTTGGCTATTTTCCACACCAGTAAAAGTAGCAAGGTTTTAAACTAAAGTGTAATAAATTAAACAGTTGTCTATTTAAGTCCTATCTAACTGAACTAAAACACTGCTACATGTAGATCAGTAGGTATTAGTAGTATCTCATGCACTACTGCACAAACTGGTGCACTGTCGCCAAGGCACTCAGAAGGGATATACTCCGAACTACCAGGTACTCTTAAAGCTTCTGCTTCAGATCAGCGCCAAACCACACAATCATTTCTTTCTAATTATTCAAACAGAGGGAATCCAGCAGGTCGGAGCCTGTCCTTGCATAGCACAGAGATACTGAAGTGTGTGTGTGTGTGTGTGTGTGTATATATATGTATATCTAGAATTCCAAAAACATTTTGATGACATTGTCAAGAAACAGCCAGTTGTTCAAATTATCTTGAAAGTTTGCTATTTGTACAAACAGGTAGACTTCTTGTGGGTGCTTTTTTATTCAAATGAAGCATTCAACACCTACTGTTGCCCACTGATTGAAAGCACACACACACAAAACCTATTATGGCACTTTCCAGAGGGTAGCTGATGACACATTGAATTGGTTGCACAAAATGACTACCTTTTTAATATTGACCGACTGTTATACCTATTCAAGAAATTGAATGAATCTATTTTTTTATTTTTTTTTTATTTCAATCGCCACGTAGCGCCACATATTGTACATTATAAGTCCTCAATTTGTAGAGTATTACAGTACAGAAGTACCTTCATCATTTTACTCACACAATATAGCAGCTCAGTCTCCTTTGAGTTATTTGACTTTGCAGTAGTGTCTGGAGGTAATTTTAATTTTGGCTTTCATATCGGTCCCATAGCGGTTCTCTGCTGCAGGTTGTGGCAATAAAGCAATTTTTAGATACTTAAGTGTGATAATGAGAAATTAATTCAAAACATTTGGCCTGTGCCCTTGTTTTAGGCTCAATTATGCGGTTATGTTAACTTTCCATACAAACCAAACCATAGCGGTTGTGTGCTGCTTGTGGTGACGCACTGCTGCTGATTACAGGAGGAAACACTGTCTACATGCCACTGCCACTTTGTGTGGTCCCTGCTACTTCTCCCTGACACCTTGCATGCTGCATGAATAACGACCTAGCTCTGTTCGTTTGACCTTTGGCCCCTGGTGCCACTGCAAGTCGCATCTCATTTCTCAATCGCCGTCAAATTAGCCTGTTAGTGTCAATCAGGTTTAAAAACCAAAACTAATTAGGCAAATCAAGGTCTTTTTAAGGTTGGTACCCTATAGTTTTGGACTTCAGCAGTGCTTCAGCTTTTGTCTGATGGTCCAACGGTGTGAATTTATCCTCATCTCACCGCCTGGATTGTTGCCCAGCCGAAATTGTTTGCTGCATTGGCACCTCGGTGCTTTTTCTGAACTGTCTGAGGTGGGATGGAGCGAGAGTTAGGTGATGCGGTCCCTTGCAGTTTGACCAGCTCATAACAAAGGTTTCAGTGCTCTTGTCCACTAAAAGGTCTGGAAAGTATAGTAAAGGAACATGGCAGATTTCAAGGTGTTGTTTTTTCCATGTTGGTGTACAGTGTGCCCACACAGCTTAAAATGGCCTGCCAATGTTTTTCATTCCATTTTAGTGCCTGTGCTGACTCACAGACAGTCTACATCCTGAATTTGAGTGTAGGAAAGCCAAACAGTTGCTCACTGTTCAGGAAACTCAGCTGTCTTTGTGTGTGCTGCTGGGGCTTTGCTTTCCTTCATGTTTTGTCTGGCCTCCAAGGAGCTGCTTCAAAACTGCTGAGTAGCACTGCACTCTTGATTGGATGGCTCAGCACACAACTGATGAAATAAATCAGTTTGGACAGACAGTCAGTGCGTTGCCTTTACCTGTTTGTCCACACAAAATGGAAAACAAACCATCTTTTGTTACCAAGTGAGAGTTTTCATAGGTGTTGAAAGTACAGGTGAGGATGATGGACATGTCATTGGTTTATGACCAAAAACCTGCAAAACTAAAGTACTGGACAAAGCATTAGATGATGTTGCTAGATGAAAAGTCAGCAGACCGCCAAAGCTAATCCTAAGGATCACCAAAGTGATTGCAGTTCATCCTCTGAGGAGCATGAATGTCTGTTTGTACAAAAGTTTATAGCAATCCATCCAACAGTTGTTGAGATATTTCTGTGGCGGGCCGATCGAGCGGACGACGTTACCATCCCAGCCACACTGCTAGCATGGCTTAAAAGCTGACCAATGGAGTTTCAGACACTTTCCTTTCATTACCAGAACATCCTAGCACAATTTTGTAGTTATTTTTAGTTTTTGTCCGGTGCGGCAAATCTCACTCATCTGACACTTACATAGGATACAACTAATCTCAAAAATAGATTTATATGCTGTCAATACTATTTGATTCCATTCTGGTTCAAACAACCACAGTACTATATTATGACGTGACCAGTTTTATCAAATCTAATGTAACTTGCAATTAAGTTACAAGTGGAAACATTTCTTATGACCGTGCATACGAACGCGTTGAAAAAAGCCAGCTCTGAGGCACCGAAACCCCCTTGAACGTGGTTACTCATTTCAGATGAACGGTGAAAGAAAGATCCCTTTATGGCGAGAGTTCCATTCCACTGCGACTTCTCTTCTCCTCTCTGCGACCCTCCTCATTTGAGAAGGGTGTGTGTATTTTTGACCACACACTTCTCTGCTGGCGGTGGTGGGCCCAGCTGAGGGTAGAAATCGCTCTAGCAATCGCTATTCTAAACCAAGTTGCACTACTCCCTACCACTCTTCATAGTTAGGTGGGAGACAATGATGAAACAACAGGGAAAGCAGGTATGACGGCTGAAGTTGAGATCGCGTTGATACATGTGGATGATAAATGTCGCGCTGATAAGCAGTGCAACATTGAACTGACAGGTTTCGGCATGGATTTTGACGTATTGTTCTCTCTCAATAAAGATGACCGATAGAATGACGCTACGCCCAACGCCAGAGCAGTGTTGAGGTCTTAGCCACAGTCTTCCTCTCTGACTGGAATGTTTCCCAGCACCCAGTACGGGGATCAGGCCCAAACTCCTCAAACAACATCCCAGGCCACTCCTCACGTCTCTCCTCTGACAGCTGCATCTGTTTTATGCATTCCCCGCTGGGGTGGACAGGCAGACTTGTTAAAAGGGGGATGAGTGCTTTGATATACAGCCTGCCTGGCAAAGACCGGTGGAGATCCCTCAATCCCATCTGTCATTACCCACTGCAGATGGTTATGGGTTCATGTCAGCAGAGCATGTCTTCAGCTATTGGACATATTCATTCTGGGCATTGGCGTTAGTACTTGTGACTTTTCCTGTAGTGCCACCATGAGGCTGACATTTGTGGTTTTGAATGAAATGTCTGGACAACTATTGGATGTGGATTGCCCTGAAAGTTGGTACGGACATTCATGTTCCCCTCAGGATGAATAGAAATGACTTTGGTCTGCAGACTTTTCGTCGAGCAGTGTCATCTAATGCTTTGTCTAACACACGGACACAAATACCTGCAAAGGTAATGACATTCCTGTCGGCCTCAGCTGTACTTTGTGTAACATATGCTAACATGCTAAACTAAGACGGTGAACATGGTTAACATTATACCTGCTAAAAATCTGCATGTTAGCCTGCTGACATGAGCTTGGCTCTCAGCTGTGCAACTCCGGTCAGCTTGAGAGCTCTGGCTTCGTGGGTCAGACACTTGTTCTGCATCGCCGCACCTCTGCTAGGCTCTGCTACAGCTCATAAAGTCTATCTTCACGAGACAGGGGAGTGCTTAACCTTGTAAGTGGGGCCTCCTTTAAGCTGTGAAAAAGGAAGTGTCTTGATGGGATCTCCGTTTGATGTTCCCAACACACTGGTGGTGGTTCCTCTGTTCACATCCTGTCTTTTCATTTGGTCTGTCTCTTAGTCCTGTTTGCTAATATTAAAAAACAAACAAAAACCCTGAACTAGTTTAAATGAATGTCTTTGTGAGGGGACATACTTTAAGGCTTTTTTGGTACATTATCGGGGTTATATTTTCATGGTACCACGCAGGCCTATAGGGGACTGCGGGTGGAGTAAAAGACAGCGGTGTTGGCTGTGGGTGGAACTTCCATTTCCTGATTGTATTCTGGCAGTTCAGCACAACAACAGCTGGGCCAGCGCCTGCAAATATTGGTGTCAGCAGAAATAAAGAAAGCATTTGCACAAGTCAGATCCATGCACTTTTCCCATTTATCCTTGTTTACGCCCTAATGGAGAAAAAAATGGGAACATTGCAAAGTTGGCTGTGGTGTGGAAGATTCTTTTAATATATTCAGTATTTGTAATTATTAGCATTTTTTTCTGCTATAGCCACTGAACTGCTATTCTATGATGCTTTTCCTTTGTCACAGTGTGGCACTCTTTAGCCCTGCCTTGCCATGATCACTGTGATTCTCCTTCACAGCAACGCTGAGTCATGATTACATGACCGAGCTGTGGTCAACCGAGCTGTGTCGTCACGACGAACTGATGGTTTCAGCACGTGCGCTTCTGTGTGGAGACTAAGCAGGGAGACGGATTGTAGATACATGAATAGATGGCTGATAAGCTGGATGAATGCTGGTGATTTGGAGACAGCTGATGTATAGTGAGCTACGTGGCTGACGCACGGTGACGTGTGTTTCAAGAGCAGAGAGCCGTGAGTCCTAGTGTCCTGTCTCGGAGACAGCTTTATGAGGGTATACTATATGGCTACAAGGTTGTATTTTTAGCACTCAGCGGTCACACAGGTCTCCCTCAGACAGACGGCTGTTGACAGTGATTGGCTGCTATCTGGGTGGCAGTCAATTAAAGAAAACAGTTGAGCACGTTTTAAGCCCCATCGGTTTGTTTGGAATTTTGGAGATCTGGTGCTTTCGATGTGTGGTCAGCGCTCACTGGCCTATGTCTAAATACATTTTTATGTCGGCATGTGTTTGCGTGTGTTCTGGTAAATGTGTAAATCTGTTACTAAGGCTACATCCACAGTACCTCGGAGGTAGACCATTAAATTAGCAAAATAAAATGACAAAAATCAGCCCAAATTGAGACTAGGCTAGTTTGGTGTCACTAGCACAACTATCATTGCAAATGGTTTCGCTGGCCACAGTGCAGTGTATACAGTCTAAACCAGTAACTCATGCTCTGCACATATCATGGTCGTGAAACTTGGAATTCTTACGGGCGTTTTCCTAATGCATCCATGAGAGGATGTGTGTGCCACTGCTGTGAAGAATTGACAGACCTGTCAGCCAACAAGGCTCAAGCGATTCCACATATTTTCCTGTAAACCCTCTCAGAATTAGTCTTGCCTTTCCGCTCCGTTACATTGATTGAATATACAAATTTACAACACTGCTGTCTTCTTGTGGAGAATTATTTGGGGCTATAGGGGGAAAAAAAACCCCACATACAGTAAGTGTGCGTTTGGTAGGCGACCTCTGATATTCAGTAACTATTTTATATCACTTCTGCAGACTGTCATCCACTGTCAGCTGTCTTAATAGAAGCAGTGCAGAAAAGCAGCATCCTTCAGCCACACCTTGCCCCTCCCAGCCCAAATCCCTCTCGACCTGCTTTATTCATTAACCCGCCTATCTCCACTCTGCTCCTGCCTTTTTCAGTCAAATACATTGCTCAATGGAAACAATCCTACATGCCTGGCCTTGCTGACTAATATGTATCCCAGATGCGCAAAAATAATGCGTTTTCTTTTCCTACTTTCTGACTTTTCTTAACTTGTACTGATCTAGTTCACGGATTTAAAGTGTAGACCGTTTAGAAGAGGTGGCTAAAATGAACGGAGATGTCTATAATGTGATTTTAAAGCAACAGAGATTCGTTAGAGATTGTGAACATGGCTGCCGAAGTATGCTTTCGCTGCCGTGTACACCTCGGGGGCCCTGCATCCTCTTTTCTCATCCTTCAGTGTGAGCATGTATGAAGCATGACGTAAGGCAGATTAATGACAGAGGCATTACAGCTGCCAGGTAGAGTGTTTCCCACTGAGGCCACACCTGCTAAAAATGTTTGCAGTCATGGCTCTGCTAATGAGCTTTGGATCCAAACGTCCTCCAAACAGCTAATGCCAAGGGAGGCTGGAAACGTGACCGGGAATAAGAACAGGAGCTGAATACAGCTTTTGTATGAGCGTGTGTCTGCCGGACACTCACAGCGTACAGTAATGTTGTGCCCACCTGCTATAGAGCATGACTCTGATGTCATGTGGGTTGGAGACTGGGTGGAGCCAAGGTTGCTTCAGGGCTGACCCATTCGTTGAAGGAAACAGACCCCGGGGTGTACTGGCGAGTCAGGCTCGCCCCGCCCGACCTCTGGGCGCTGTGCCGCCATAATGAGATCTGTTCAGATCAGAGGCAGATCAGGGGAGCAGGAGACGATGTCTGTAGGTTCGTCGTGATGGAAGCGCTGCCGAAAAGAACTTTTACCCTCCGGCATACTGAATACTGTACATGCTGCTTCATGGTGTGTGTGTGTGTGTGTGAGGTGTTGGGGGTGGAGGATGAGGGGTTTAACTATGAAAACAAAGCCGATCAAGTGAGCCATTCGCAATTTCACAGTACTGCTGTTTTGTTTAGAGAAGGACGCATGCTACTGGCAGGATGAACTAGGCCAGATAGATCTATATTTGTGTGCGTGTGTGTCTCAGCTGACACTGTTCCAACATAAGCCAAGCCAGTTGCAGGTGGGGAGATATTTGTTTCTTGCTACTCTTCCTTGCACCCAATGTCTCTGCTTGCTCTGTGAAACAGCTTTACAGAATATTAGGAGAGGTGGCAGGGTGTGATTTATTAAGTATAGTGCCAACATGCATGTCATTGCCAAGCAAATACTTGGCAATCTGTTCAGCTGACTTGTTTCACGTGAGAGTGCACACATAAATCCTAAGTCCCAGCCTTGATAGTAGCTGTTAATTTTAATGGGGATAGATTACTGTGAGCTGGTGTTCAAAGAAATGCCAATCTGCATTCTCCTAAAGGACCTCTTCCCAAGTTAAATCTTTTACAAATGTTGTATGCGCTCAGGTAAATTAAGTATGTTTCCTGCTGTAATTGTCATTCACTGTCATTTAGGGCTGAAGAAATAATGGCAATTTGAAAGCGTGAGATTTTTCAAATCACGAGAAGAGACATTTTTAACTATAACTCACAATGCATATCAACTGTCACCGACAAATGTAGTCATCTGTTGCCAATAGCTAATTAACGTTCTGTGAGTTGGCCAAACTACGTAAAACTCAAGTAGTCAAGTCATGACTGTATTTCAATATTGAGTAATGTCAAGTATACTACTAATGTAATATCTTAAATGTGAGTAAACTAGTGATTTATTTTATTTTTTTTTTAAAAGACTTGACTTTGCAGGAACTGCATTATTGTACATGATTATGTTCATGTTGAAACGAGATAAATTTGTGATTATGCTTGGCACAAGCACATCTTTCTTAAACTATATAGAACACAAATGCATGACTGGGAGATTAATTTGTATAAAATAATCAATTTAAATTGCATGATTGGTTAGAAAATTGAATTAGACATTTTTGTCAAATTCTTAAATACTCTAACTCCATATATTAGTTGCATCAGTTAGGATGTGCTATGCTGGAGGGGGTAATGATAAGCAGAGAAATGTTGAGGCCAAATAACTTCCAAAGTAGAGAAGTAAATATCCACATTCTAATCACAAGCGTGAATGACCTACAGCAAGTCTCAGTGTTTTCTCCATCCCCTTTTATAACAGAAAGGACTAAATGTCATTTAGTAAGGAGTACAGGCTGAAGAATAGTGTTTAAACATTGCACAACAACTTTGTAAAAGTCCAGGCTTGATGAGTTGCGAGAAGTCAAAGTCAAGTGTTTTAGCAGTTAGATTTCTTTGCTTTTTTATATTGTATCAACTTGTCAGTCCATTTGTCTCTCTCCCTCCCTCACCTCATATTCCCACCATGTGTGCGCTGGTGGTCGGCCATCTGACAAACAGCCTTTCAGCGCATCCAGTAGAGTTTGCAGCAGCCTGTTGTGGTCTCCGTGTGCCACTTCAAAACAGGAAAGTTTTCAATTATCTCATGCTTATTCCAGGCCTGTGCTTGCAGAAGTCTTTGTGTAGAAACAAAGTCCGGCCACAATACCCCCGATGTGCTCCGTCTGCCTATATAATTTTATGAAAAAAACCAACTTTCACCAACTGTTACGAGGATGAAGAGTGTACTCTTTACCTAGTATGTCCTGGTGAATTAGGGTTTAATGTTGTGGAAACAATAGTGGCGCAATAGGAAAACCATATAGGTCTGGTCTTTTTTTTTGGCTGCAGGAGTGCAACGTGGCTTGTAATTAAGTATTCGGGGGGGGTTAAAGGAGGGCAGAGGGATCGTATTGTTTTTGAGTCGTTGTTTCTGTATCTTGAGAGTGAGCAGAAACAACAAACATTTGTTTTCCATATTGGGTTATTTCCACTTCAGGATCTTCATGAGACCATGGAACTTTATTATTGGGCCCCTTTTGTTCTGGTTTGAGTTGTTGTTGTATTAAGAAGTTAAGTTTGTAATTCCCATTTGTTGGCATCCCTAGAAGATGGCATGCCCCGTATTTCCACAGAATTTTAACCATTGTGGTTTTGCTTACACATTTCATTTCAGCCCAGCAACTATTTCCTTGCTCTTACTTTTTTTTGTCACATTGAAAATATTTGTCAAAACGTCTTCTGTGGTTTCAAGTTTACTGTCAGCAGTAGCTGCCACACTCTCCTCTCTGCCTCCTTTCCCTCCCGCCTCTCTCTCCCCCTCTTCTTTTTCTACCTCTCGCTCTCCCTCCTCTAAAAAAGCCCCAGTCCCCCCACCCCCCCACCTCCTCCAGCTGCACCTCCCCTAGCTCAGTTTACAAGGGGACCTCGTAGAGATCAGCTCTGTAGTGAGAGGGGTTTTTTTGTTTTGTTTTTTTTTGTTGGCATTCTCAGAGCTACAGAGGCGAGGAAGAGGCTGACGGGAGCAGCCACTGCACTCGTGTGGAAGCCTGAGAGACTGGTTGAACATTTCTGTGGCCACATGAGAGAATGCTGTCAGGACCGGCTCTTCTGCTGCTCGTCTGCCTCCACATGCGTGTGCAGGGGAAGCCGCGGTCACAGGTAGGACCCGCTTCGCTGCTGTTGGGTCCTGGAGGAACCTGGGGGAGAGTGGGGATTCCCATTGATGCTAACCCTCTGGCTGTAAGAGTTGCATTACTCGCTGCGAGTTTGCTTTGGGCTCTCTCTTTGCGTTGAGGTTTTGGAAGTGGATGATGTGCCGCTGCGTGCATGTCACCAAGAGAAATGCTGTGCATTTATTGGACTTGGTGATTAAAGTTGAACTGATTAAGACATCTAAATTCACGGATGTAGATGTCCAGCCAGATTCTAGTGCTTGTAAGCAGCACTGGACAGTGTCACTCCATGACTTAGACTGTCAGTGCAGCTCCATGATCCTGTGGTCCATCTACTGAGTGGAAGTATTTACAGTATGGCTGTTTTCACTGTGGCTCTGCTTGCTCTCTGAGCGGTTTATTTTTCCACAGTACATTCACAAGCTACTTGTGGGATTACATTTCCCTCCTAGTGGCAGACTCGGTGAGTCAGGCCTGTCCTGGGACTATAAAGATGTACTTGGAACTCTATTAGGGATTGACTGCAAGCCTGAATTAGCCTGTCACTGCCTGTGGCTCAGCTACAGCAGTTTAGCTCACCTGTGTTTGCTGATGATTGATGAGGCCGGTGTGAGCTGCCTGAGGTTGTTAATGCAAACTTGTGAGGATGATCTGTGCCAGTTCTGTATGACTCTAAACTACAGAGCCATCAATTTTCTCTAAATGTTGGAATCTGCCAAAATGCGGGCTGAGTTACTCTGATGCTATACGGATATTTTGTGACAGCACCTACTTGGCGGTTAGGAAAAAAAGGCAGATTGAGTGGTCGCGTCTGTATTTTCAAATTGACAGCGTCATCATGAATGTTTGTTAGAATTAGATCCAAGTTAATGCTAGCATCAGAAGTCCACACAGGAGTACACGTTCATCCTACACTTAGAACAACCAAGAAAGGTAGTGTCCCTCATCATACCCTGTCATATCCAACGTCACTGTCTCAACAACTACAGACGAAAGACAGCTGACATCATGTTGTATGATGGGCATCTGTTGCATCTTGTTTTATGTGTATTTCCTATGAAGATGTTGGATTTATCTTTGTTTTATTTATTTATCTATCAAGTTGATACCTGATACTATGAGCCAAAACAGATTTTTTTTGAGCTGTTTAAAGGGGTGACCCCTAAGAGAACACTGGGGTTAAAGCAAAAACATGTTTTATACCTACATGTGTATCACTGGCACATATCACATATCATAGAACCAGTTGGCGCGGCTCATGACAAAATAACAGTGCTTGTATGACTTTTCAATTTGATAATTTGACACTATGTGCACGATCTGTCTGGGTGGAGTCTGCATGTCCTCCCCGTGTTACCGTGGGTTCTCTCTGGGTTCTCTGGCTTCCTCCCACCATCCATAGACATGCATGCGTAGGTTAATTGAAAACTCTAAAATTGCCCCTAGTGGACGACTGTGAGAGTGAATGGTTGTCTGTCTATGTGTCAGCCCTGCGACGAGTTGGCCACTGTCCAGGGTGTACCCCGCCTAAGGCCCGAAGTCACTGGGATAGGCTCCAGTCACCCGCGACCCCTAACGGGAACAAGCGGTAGAAAATGACTGACACTATGTGACATGTCGAAAGACCTACTTTTATCATTGCAATCTACTGTATGTCTTTTTGCGGATGACCCCAGTGGAATCAACCCCATTACGTTGCAAGTGTGAATGCCAATCAGAGACCATTCTGTTCCCAAAACAGTGCGATCAGAGCAGTCATGTCAGGAGAAACCCTGTGTGTTTTTCTTTTTTTTTTTCTTTTTTTTTTTTTTACGGCTGTAGATTTACCATGCTCGCTGCTATTTCTGAGTATTTTACAAGCATGGGAGCCTTTAACGAAGACGCTCTGCCCTTCGCCCCGGACTGTGAGGGCAGTTTGTGGTGTAGATGAGGCCTCTCTTTACCTTTGGGATCGAAGGTCTCGCCACTCGTGCCTACATCTCTCTTTACCACTTGGCTACAAATGCTCATGCTGGCAGCTTGTAAGACATCCTGTAGATATGATTTGGGGAACGTGTTTATTTGCAAATTTAAAAAGGGACAAACGGCACAGTTGGAACCACAACTGCCACTTGTTTTGTCTTCCACTCATCTCTTCCTACTCTCCCAGCTTGTCTGTGTGCCCATTTCGGTTTGACACATGTTGCTATTGGTTTCATGAAATGCTATGTTGTGGAGAGTGGAAAGCTGAGCGACTACTATCCAAAACACCAGAACTTGTGTTTCTATTTGTGGTTACGAACCATGGTTAGTCTTCTAGTTAGTGTTCCCTTCATACCAGAGCCAGAAGTGAAATCTGAGGGAAAGGAACAAATTGAATAAATCTGCAAGTTTTGTGCTATTGATGAAGTCACATCTTCCATGTAGGACATGCTTAAACGGGCCATAGTCAGAGTTGGATTCCTGTAAGGCTGTATCTGCATAATTCTTTTGATAAAATGTCCACTGTGATAGTAAATTTGTTTTTTGTTTAGTTTTTTTTTAAGGAAAAATGCTTAATCTAGTTTGCGATGTAGTGTCAGATTTCTTCTCTTTTTTGATGAAAGCATTCCTTAGGTGACATAGCCTACTGTATGTAGATTATAATAACAGGGGCACATTTACAATTCTGTGTAATTTCTGCTATTAGTTTACAATTAGTGCTTGATTTCAGACAGAGGTAGACAAAAGCTGGTCTTGCATTTCTAGTTGATTTTTCAATACTGAAAGGACAACTGTTGCCGGCAGATTTTATCAGCTATAGCTAGCCAACTAATTAAACTAATGTATGTCCATGAGTTGGTTGAAATCACTGTCTCTGGTTGACTTTGTAATGTTTCCAGTTGTCCAGACTGGTTTTAAAAGGAAAATCTTATAAAAGGGGTCTTAAATATGCACTTGATGGACTCATACACGATATTGTGGTTAGCGCCAGACCGATGCTACAGCTTTGTTTTCCGATTCTGAACCATTATATCATGAATTGAACTCCAATCAGAAAAAAAATGTCTTGCTAATGAAAACTTGTCATCTGTAGCAATATTTGGCTGTTAATGTGACGGTCACAAACATGAACGTCTGGCTGCTGCCGAGTGAAGAGATAAACAGCGCCTCTGCTGTAAAGGTTCAGCGTATCTGGTGAGAACAACTGGCTCCTGACATCATTTATTTCCTTTCCAGCAGTGCATCTCACCAGCTAGGTAACAACGTAGCGTGAAGTCAACATACTCTACAGACTCAAACCACCAGCGCACCGTCGACCTGCTGAGCTGCAGCATGAGATGCTCTGACGCTAACCTTTCAATCTGCTGCTGACTGACAAACTACAGCTGGCTAGCTACCTCGCTAACACTGCAAACAGCTGAGATAAGCCTGAGGGACGTGACGGTTGTTAGGGACAGGGTTATATTGAAAAAAGGAAATGATGGGTTCACTGTTCATTAACTTCCCAGCAATGTATTTCACAAACTAGTTAGCATCTTGCCATGAACACACCGCTTTGACTCCACTACGTCTGCTCAGCTGTGCCCACGGCACTCTACTACACGTGCTGTGCGGTGCTGAGACTATTGTAGCCATGGCGACGGCCCACATTTCCCGACATGAGAACACCTAGTGCTGAAAGCAGTTTAGGTTAGCTGTCTTATGTTACAAAATGCAAATGTTACTTTTTGTGCGAGTATAAACCATGGCTGTATAGTATAATTACATCACACCACACAAGCGTGACACAACAAGGTCGTAAAGGGTTGTCAGTAGATGAGTTTCCGTGTTCGGTGTGATGACGTGTAATGTCCCCGGCAACCTCTGTAGTCTCATTTAGCCACTTTTGTTAGCCACCGCCTTTTTTTAAGCACGTAAAGGCTTTTTACGTGTCTATTCACTGCCGTATTTCATGTCCTAGAACAAAATGTGAAAATCTTATAGCTTGTGTTAACCACAGACCTTATTTCAGGCATCTAACCAAAAACCCATTGTTTTAGGACTCATTCCTGCAACAGTCTATTGTACTACAGCTAAGAAATCTTTTTTTTTTTTTTTTTTAAATAATTGATTCCAGTAATGTTGGCATTCCAATAATCCTCCTGGTTGTCTCTCACAAATGTGACCATAACCGTGAACCCATCAAAATAATGGAAGCGCCCTGAATCCCATCCATGTTTGTTTCACAGGAAGTAACAGTAAATGAGGGCTCGTCAGTGGTTCAGCCAGTTTATTGGTGAGTATGTCACATGTGAGCTTGATGGCAGTGTGGCTTCCACAGATACAGATGTGTTTGAAGTGCTGAGTGCTGGTCGTCTGCCCCCGCTCATTAAAACCAGTTAAAGATCCACAACATCCCAGCATGTGGGAGGCAGATGCTGGTAGCCATGGCAACCACAATGTGAACTTAATTTGAAAGCAGGGGGGGGGGTGTATATTATCATACCATGATCTTATTTCATCCCAATCTCATCCTAGTTTAAATACCTTATTTAATCATGATCTCATTAGATTCTTTTGTCAATGAGATGTTTGTAAGATCTCTTAGAGTCATTTCCAGACACAGCAGTGTGTCTTGAGGTCACTTCCACTATAAAATCTTTGTCGTTGGGATGATGTTGCCTCTGTATTCTCAACCTGGAAGCCAAGTTAGGGCCATATTGCATTTCCAGATGAGCTGGTGTGTCACAGCTGACCAAGTCATCGTAACCTCATTGGCCGTTTACCAAAGACAATTCCAACCTATGTGTGAAGAGCTGTAGAAATCCCCAACGTGTTCACCAAACATGCCTTTTTACAGTAGAAGTATAGCTCATAGCATGCCTTTTTTTTCCTCCAGAGGTTTACTGTGAGGAGCTATGCTATTGTCCCTGCTAGCTTTGCCTGACAGGAGGCACACTGTGCGACATGAACGAGATAAAACCCTTCAGTATTGAAATGGAACTTTCATTTTTTTTTCCACAGACGCGTTATTGGTATGTTACAGTTGGAGATAGTGAAAACATGTTTCGAAGTAGACCGCAGTCCATGTCTCACAGTATTTCTTTTTATTTTGCTTTTTGTGGTAAGTAGGAAAGCTGAGAGGGAAACTGCCAAGACACCAGTTCGAAGGTTCGGGTGGGATCTGAGCCTCAGCCAACGTGGATTCAGACTGGGGGGGGGGGGGCTTACCGCTGCACCATCTCCAGACTAAGAAAATATCCGTTTATTCATAACCTCCTCCATTTAACTGCCCTTTTGCAGCATTTGGAGCAGCAGCATGTAGCCATGTGAGCTGTTCTGGCCAAGCCTGTCAGGCCTGTCAATTGTCATTTTTAACTGCTACTGCTATCAAAAGCTGCTGTGACACAGACTGCACATGGGATAATAATATCCAGGTGACGGTTCAGTGCTTTACACCGACTCCTTACATTTTGTTGATGTTAAAATCCTTTCATGTCTAGTGTGGCCTTGGTACCAGCCGTAGTGTGCTAAACTGTTGTGGGAAAGCCTGGCACGCTGCTCTGGACATGGGAGAGAGCCAGCAAGTCACATAAACTGCGTTTGCGTTGAGTGTCTAGTGTCTGTCAAAGCAAGACAGTGTCCTATAAACAACATGACATTGTACGTTGACATACTGCTTCACTACTGCTGATTTACAATGCGATTTGGATATAAGACACTTTATTTATTAGGAATTATTGTCTTGGGACTGTTTTTCATTGTCAGTCATTTTGTGCTTTTTGTATTTTGAGGCTGTAAGACGCTAATGTTTAACTGTATAACCAGGCCAGTTTGACTTATGTTGAACCCTAAAGCTTCATAAAATGCATCACGCAGACAGTTGGCTAAAATTCAGAGATAGAATAAAAGGGTGACAGAGAGATACATGTCGAGACTTGTGCAATATGTAATGTGCATAACTTCTGTTCTGGTGTATATGGCCCAAAACCAGCAGATGCTTTAGGCTGTGGTCCATAAGCATCTGCTGGTGTCAGTCTGTTAGCCTTGGGCTTGATGTGTCTGTCAGTCGCAGATTATTCTGTCTGAGCACCCTAAACACTGGCTTACAGTGTCTAACATGTGTACATGACACAGAAACTGGTGCTTTCACTTTCCGAACTCTCTCTCTCTCTCTCTCTCTCTGTCTGACATAGTTTGTAGTTTTTGTATACATTTTGTATCTCATCCGATAACTCAGGCCTCAGATTGAGTCTCTTCGGCAGCCCACTGCCATTTATCAGCGTTTTACAGAGGCGCACTAATGTAATTTGAGCAGACAAAATTGTGTTAATAAGGCTGTATAAATAACCCTTCAAGATAAAAGTATAATCTCAGTCACAGAACAAACTACATCAGATATCTTGACTGATGTGACAAGAGAGCTGTGAAGGCCGATGGTATCCCACTTCACCTGGTAAAGACACAATCTTTTCTGACAAAACCTCGCAAAAAGACTTGAACCGCTGCAAAACTAGCAGAGTTCATATAAGGTACACCAACACTGCTCTGAGACATTCCAGCACCAAGTAGAGCCTGTTTTCCACCACATCTGAGAGTTAATTTCCCACAGTAGAGAGGAGTTAAAAGCCCGCATGTTGCGTCTACCATTGCCGTTAATTTAAGCATGATATCCTTCTGAGCATTAGCTTTTCATTCATATTTGCATTCCAAGTATGGAGCCACAAACCGGGCCTCCTACACGGATAAAAGCGCTATTATTGCAAGGCAACTGTAACATTATACCAGGGCTGTCGGGAAAAGATTTAGTGCCTGCGCAACTGTATATCTTGACACTGTGCATGTTTAGTATTAAGGAATGATACAAATGTCAGATATTTGCCGCTCTTTCCCCCAGCTCTCTGATATTGGTTTAGACAGTTATTTGCTGCCTCTAAATCTTTATCTCAGAGAAGAGACGCCTCTGTACACATGCAAGGGAAAACGCACACTGGGAATCATTTCTACAATTACGCTCTGACAGACAGATCCAGGGGCCTTTGCAAATCATCACTTATTTCTGGGCTGCAGTGGGATACTCAGATTATTATAAAGGCCAAATACATAATACTAACTGCTAGAATTTGTTAGGTGTTAGTGTATTAATAGTAGTGTATATCAGAACGTGGTATTGTGAATTTATTTTTTTTTTTTACACAAACACTTTCGTTGCATATTGTCTAGAAATATCAACTACAGAGTTTTTCTGCATATCAACTTACCCCCGTTAAAGCTGCACTAATCAATATTTTTCTATTCACAACTGGTCAAATGACTACTTGTAATGTGAACGGCGTTGCTCAGAGTGATGAACGCACAGAGAATTATCCCCAGCGCTGCAGTTTCCCTTAGCTCCACAGAGCATTTGCATGTCCTTCAAGTCCATTGTTTTGGTTTGACAGCCCACAACTTTAATGTTTTGGTTCACTTTTACTGCTCTCATCAACCTTGTTTCCAGCAGCAAAAGGAGAGTGAGCACTGCATTTAGATTTGTCAGAGGATGTCTAATGACTGTGTGAACAGGCAACTGTTTGCTAATGTCAGTGTTGGGTTTATAGCTTGTCTTCACTGTCCCCCAAGTGGCAACAAAAAGGTGAATACTGATTTTAAAATCAGTATTTTCATTTAAAAAAAAAAAAAGTGTAGTACCACTCAAATGATGGCTTTTGTGAGTAGCCTAACCTGTCCTGAAAATACCATTTCCTACGACATGTAATGGCTATGCCATAAGCCTTGAAATAAAGGAAATGAAAGAGCTGTAGGTTTAAGCGAAATACAAGTAGAAGCCCCTTCCTTCTATTTTTAAGCTCCCCAAATTCACATGACCCCAGAAATTCAGTTGGAATTTTATTAATTTTAGGACCCAGCACACACAGTTATATCTTACAGTTAACATTCATCCTACACCTCACAGTTAACTTTTTTTTAGCATTCAAACATCATGCTGCAAGGTTAGTGGAAGTGCTGCCATCACTGATCTACAGGCCTGTCCGGTTAAACTTGTCTTTCAATGAAAAATAGACCAAAACCTCTTAGGAGGTCTGTGTCTAATTCTAAATGTCTTGTTGTGTTTTCTGGGAGGAGAAGGAATCTCGAGTGACAAGTGCCTTTGGCTGTGTGGAAGTTCTGTTTGTTACGAAAACTCGGCAATATGAGTTTAGCCTGGCTGCATCTTGTGGGACAATACCATCCGGATTTACTTTACAATTATGCTGTTTTCAGTGTTGGCGAGTTGACTGGGAGTCGACTCCACCGCCCTGACACATGTAACCCTTTCCAGATGACGGTGAGCTTTAGCGACATTAAAAAAATAAAATAAAATCCTGTTAGAATTCCACCGAAATACAGGGCGATTTCCCTCAGCACCACCCACAGAGAGAAGGTGAAATGTTGCATCGACGTGGTCTCCGGGTGAAGAAACTAGACCAAGACTCCAAAGCTGCCTCCTCGTTCGTCAGCCACAGCGGGATTTCTGTTCGAGTTCTGCTGGGAAGAGGCTTTCGCCGAGCCACGGCTGCGTTCATGTGGCCCGACACAGCCGACACCTCATTTTGATGGGTTTGCAGCTGAGGTCATATTTATTTTAGAGCGCCTGCAGAGCAGATGTGACAATTTGGGGGATTATTCAGGGACAGATTAGGATGTTGATGTTTTGTGCCGCATGCTACTGCAAGGCTGAAAGGTTTGTCTTGACAGTTTAGTGATTTCAATGGTGCAACTGTCCAAATCACTAGATATCAAGTAGTCCTTTAACGCTCTCATGCTGCCTGCGTTGTGAGCCTAAATCCTCTTGGCTCTTCCCATATCAGAAGAACAAAAACCCATTGTGTTTTTTTTGTTTTTGTTTTTTTTAATCCAGTCATATGACATTACATCGACAATTCATATTTTGGGTCAAAACATTTCACTGCTTATTCTCCACTCCTAATTCAAAATGTTTTGATTCAGACTTTTTCCCATCCAAGTGGCCACAGATAACCTCTCACCATGTCAGCGTCTACTTTATGAGAGGAACATTTTTCCCTTTTTCAGGCAAAAGCTGCCTAGCTGCTATAATTGTGTTGTTTTAGTTTGAAGGAATTTATGGTGAAAATGGAGACGCGGGGAGATATTCATTGGTAGTCATGTCACTAAAAGTCCTCCTTGACTGTATTTTTATTTCTTTTCCACTGTGGACTTATTGTAGCTTGTCAAAAGGTCCCAAAATGGGTTTTGCTCTGCATTATGTATCTCTTCATTGCTGTAGTATTCACAGATCTGTAAAGCGAGATCATGAAACGCAGCAGCTCTCCCCAGAATATTATCATGTTATGTTTTGTGATCTTTATCCCGTCTTTATTCAGCCCCTTGCTGTACGGTAATTCCACACTGACCACAGTTTTTCTTTTATATTTTTTTTTCCAGCACTTTCAGCTTGCTGTTCTTTTCTCTCATCACTTATTTCCTGTGTGGAAGGAGGCACCTCATGTTTGTTTTGGCCCGAGTGGTGTTTTGGCCCTGAACGGAGTGAGCCGCTACGGGTGGGAGAGAGCCAGACTCTCCTTGAGTTCACGCCAACTGCCTCAGTCCACCACTTCTCCCGCCATCTCTCCTGCTATACCTCCCTCTCTCCTGGTTTTCATCCCTTGACTTTACCTTTCTCCACCGCCTTGACCGCTCCTTGCTCTCTGTGGTTCTCTCTATCCACCTTCCCAATAAACTGCAGCTGACTTACAGCTGCTCTAGTACAGCTAAACCCAGGGAGATCACCATTTTTATGACTTATTATACACTTCTGTAAATGTGTTTGTCATTCATCTACAGAGTTATGTTTGGAACCTCACCAACCACATGTAAAGCTCAGCAGCTCCACATGAAGGGAGTTGTCATATATATATATATATATATATATATTTTTTTTTTAAATGAATGTTGGGCACCCAGTTCATGCATTAGCTCTGTGGGAAATATATTTGCATTACAAGACAGAGCAAGAGGAATAGGTCAGCTTCTGTTTGGGTGTGCGGTAGCTCTGTGGGACCAGTTTTGGCTGCTTCACCACCTGTTTGCACAGCAAGTTGCTTTTACTGCTGGTTTGGGTGAATTTATGGACTGCTGATGTTAACTGTTCTATTTTTACTGTGCCCAGGTTTCCTGTAATTTATTACCACCAATGTGACACAGAACACTCACACCCGTAGAGATTTAGGAAGGAAATTCAGGGATCCGTTCAAAGACTCCAAAATGATGCCTTCTGGAAAGTAACAAGATCCCTGCTAATTAGTTATTCTGTTATTGTAGTTAATTATGTGAGTTTAATCTTTTATGCCTAATTAGTTATTTTTATTTGACCAAGAATAGTTTATGGACTTGCACACATCCAGTTAATCATAAACAGCTATTTTATTGAA
The DNA here is from genome assembly GCA_011952105.1 of Coreoperca whiteheadi. Taxonomy (NCBI): domain Eukaryota; kingdom Metazoa; phylum Chordata; class Actinopteri; order Centrarchiformes; family Sinipercidae; genus Coreoperca; species Coreoperca whiteheadi. The sequence goes on along the minus strand of CM022485.1, from coordinate 27,327,774 downwards.
CACTTTTAGTGCACACTTTGATACTTTAGCTGCAGCTGTTTCACTCTGTAATGCTCGTCGCACCACACTTCTTTATTTAATCTCCTATTTCTCCTCTGTCTCACAGAGTCTAGGCTGCGATGAGTATCTGGGATCAGGAAAGGTGATGGACAAGTGTGGCGTGTGTGGAGGCGACAACACAACCTGCAGGCTGGTCTCTGGAGTGTTCAAACACAGTTTATCCAAGATCGGCTACCACAAGATAATGGAGATCCCAGAGGGAGCCACCAAGATCAACGTCACAGAAATGGTGAAGAGCCGAAACTACCTAGGTGGGTTAAAAAACAAACAAACACTCGTCCGTTTCACAACAGAGAAACCGGCGCTAATTAAAGCAGCGTCCCTCCGTTTTCTTGCTCAGGGCTGGTTTTTGTTCGAGCCACGGTTTTACATCTGGTTGAATGTTACTACAGTTTACTACCAATAGAACAAAAAACAGCCTTACCCTTTTGACCAGGATTGCTAACGAGCTAGTTAACGCAGTCCACTTGAGTCAGCAGCTAAATTCACCCAGCATGCTCTTCTCACCGCAGCATGCATCCAGCACACCTTTTTCATTATGTCGGTGCACTGAAGAGGTCGGTGCTCTGCTCACTCTTTCGGTGCCATGGCTGCTGCCACCGGAAAGCTTTGTCATTACTTGCTGCCACTGTTCATATAGCATTTTGAAAAGCCCCACGTCCACCCCAGCCTCCACCTGTCGGCTCGGAGTCCACCGGAGGTAATCATCGTCACGCCCCGCTCCCTGCTGTGCTGAGCTTGCAGAGTGAGCAGTGCAGGCAGCAGCTGCTTGTAAAATGAATTAGTGGTGTGTCTGAAGAGGCTGATCAGCCAGGTGGCAGTGTCACCTTTTCAGGAGTCCTACAGCGTATTACCACCCACCGCTGTGGTGTGGCCTTTCATTGGAGCCTGTGAGTGAAACACACTACACAGATGATTGGCGTCTTTGTAGAGGTACAACAGTGGGACACAGTAGTGGGTTATTTTCAGAAGTGAGTGTTGGAATGTCAGACATTGTTTGAGAGCCATGCCCCCTACTCAGCAGTAGGTTCGGAGGAAGAGGGGAACGGCCCACGGCGGCTTCCCTCAAGGAAAGTGCATAAACACGCTTTCATTAGAGGATCTTACCCCTAAAGCCTCACCATCCTTTTCAATTAAGGTGAGGAATTTCACCACTCAGTGTTCCTAGTTCTTTTTTTTCTTTTTTTTTCTTTTTACTGAGGATGGGTTCAGTGGCTACCTTTCAAATCCCAGCTACTTGGATGCCAAGTACGCTCTGCTTTCTTTCATCCGACCTGACCATTTTATATAAGCACACAGAGCTATGTACGGCCACATGGTCATGTGCACATTTAATAAGCACCTTCTGCGACATTCACTCACTCAGTCTCACATTTACAAATTCACACACATACTGTACTCTTAGCATCATTTTGGAACACGTCTGTAAGCAAAAGCAAAAAGTGGGAATCATGCATGGACCAATGGCTCCTTTTACTTTCCCAATGTAAGAAGCAGGAGTCGAGCAGGAGCCACCTACTGTATCCTCACCATGTTCCTGGTTTTCCCTCAATAGGCCTCTGTTCTACGCTGTGCATCTCTGATGTGCTTTTAGTTGTCCAAACACTCTTTTACAAGCCTGTCTAATGTTACACTTCTAATGCTTTTCTAATGGCCTCTTGTACTTAATCCATGAAATCAGTGGAAAACATCTTGCGATATTTTGTTACAGGATTTGCCAGCACAAACAGATTGTCACGTTTAAAAAAGGCATTGCTTTGAAAGTGCACGTGAGAGCATTTATTCTGTTAGCTAGAATTACTCTTTTGGGTGGAGAAAGTCAGTGTCAGAGCTTTTTCTTTTGTACTACATTTTTAATTATGCCCAAATGGTTTTGCATTAAACGATAATTATGTGGAAGAGGTTGTGGCAGTATTTTTCCTTTTCGTTTGAGCTCAGGGCTCTCAGTGGTGATTGTGTGGTGGTTCTCCCTCCGTCTCTTCCAGCCCTCCGAAGCCGATCAGGGCGAGCCATCATTAATGGAAACTGGGCTATTGACCGACCAGGGAAGTATGAGGGAGGGGGGACCATGTTCACCTACCGCCGACCCAACGAAATCCGTAGCACAGCTGGGGAGTCCTTTGTTGCTGAAGGCCCCACCAATGAGATCCTGGACGTTTATGTAAGTAATGAGTCAACTGAGACCGCCAGATACTTACAGTAGTGACTCTCTTCCTCTTTTATTCATACTGACAGGCTTAAGTTTGACCTGAGGAGCTAAAGGTTGTCAGTGTACGATACACTTTTTAGAGCAGGCGTCGGGTTTTAGAACGACACGCTTCATTATTTTAGGATTGTTACTGAGTCTCATCTACTTCGCCTCAGATGATCTTCCAGCAGCCAAACCCTGGTGTTCACTATGAGTACACTGTCCCCTCTGAGAAACCAGTTGATCCTCAGCAACCAAACCACAGACCAGAAGGTAAGTGAGACCCAGCTTGTACCCCCTTAACTGTTTATTACCATACCTTTTTGTCTGACTGTTCATTTATAGGCAAAACAATAAATCGAGAAAATAATCTGCGGAATAATTAAATGAATAAAGTTAGTTGCAGCCCTACACATCCATCCATTCATACAACTTCCAACCAACCAAGCATGTATTCATCCTCCATATATCTAATTTCACTTTACCCATCCATTCAGCACTGTGACTCTCATCTATTGTTACGTTTCTTAGTGCATCTAAACTCGTGTCCATGTCTTAGGCAATGCTGTGAATGGACAGGGTGGATACGACAATCACAGCAACACTCACCAGGAAAACGTCAATCCAGCAGGTGGGGGGAGGGACCCTCCTCCTCGTCTCCCCGACAACCAGGTTCCCGTTGTACAGCCACCCAGGCGCACGAGAGACTACAACTGGAAGCTGGCTGGTGCTACAGAGTGCAGCGCCTCCTGTGGTAAAGGTCAGTCAAACCATTTATATTTTAGGGTTTTTAGTTGCAGACACCCAGCGAGTGAGCTGCAAAGGAACGCAAACTTGAATTTTTACCTTATCAGCATTAAAAGCAACCAAAAGTGCTTGTAATGTAAAATTCTACAATGTTACATTGAATTCCTTACAAATTGTCCAAAATCGTGGTGTCCTCCAAAAAAAAAAAAAAAATATATATATATATAAAAAATAAATTATTTTGTAGGATTTTTAGCTTAAATTAAATATCTGCTATGTGTGTTTTTTAGGATTCAGATACTCCATCTTTCACTGTGTCTCCCGGCTGAACCATGTCCAGGTATCCGATGCTTTGTGTGACAGCAGCAGCAGACCGACTCCGCAGGAGGAGGCCTGCAACCTGCAGCCCTGCCCAGCCTTGTGAGAGATCACACTCTTCTGTTCTCACACTTTAGAAGACTTTCCACTCAAAAAGAAAGCTGGCTAAATAGTGTACACACACTACTGTTATTTAATGACTATATACTTTTGAAAGTTGTTATAAAAAGACCCTTAAACCATCATATCTGCTAACCAGATCGGAATGTGATTATATCTGCTGTAATCGCAGCTCCTGTCTTTTTTGAAAATGAGCCGTATCCAGACATGTAAGCTGCCACTGAGAGGTAATGAAGAAGGGTGTGTTCATAGATTCTTTTCACATTTGAAGATCATTAGTGTCAAATGATGGCATCTTGCCCTCACAAGCTTGTAAAGCAACAGCAATGCTGGGTGCTCTGTGATTGGCTGAGAGGGCCCAAGAAAATGCTGTCTTAGTGTACCTGGTAGACTGATATAAGAATAGTCTTTCAAAATGTAAAAACACAAGACTTACGGATGGAGCCTCATTCTGTTCGGTGGTCGAAACATTATTTCATATGAATAAATCACAATATAAACAACAAAATGTATATAATGCACACTGCTTAGGATACCTTGCTAACGCCAAGCTCTTGTGATTTTTTTTACCTGAGCAGCTGGGATATTGGAGAGTGGTCAGAATGCAGTAAGACCTGTGGCCTCGGCATGCAGCACCGGCAGGTCCTGTGTCGCCAGATTTACGCCAACCGCACCCTCAATGTCCACACGAGCCGCTGTCGACACTTGGAGCGGCCCGAAATCGCCGGTACCTGCCAGCTGAAGATCTGCAGCGAGTGGCAGATCCGCTCCGAGTGGACCGCTGTGAGTGGCAGCTGCAGTGGGACTGCATTGTACCGGTCTGATGTCTCTGCAGTTAACACACAGCATCTTTGATGACATACAGCCTTTAAGAAAGTGCTGCGCATGTTTAAAATGTTATCCCGGACATCATTACCGCAACAGTTTTTTATTTTCTTTGACACTTATATCAACATTTTGGGGAAATACGCTTAGTCTCTTAAATATGAAGCTTCATATTTAACAGGCGGACATGAGAGTGGGTCAGTCTTCTCATCCGACTTTCGGAAAGAAAGCCAATAAGTGTATCTCCCAAAATATGAAACTTCTCCTTTTTAAAGTTAATGGAGTCTGTTAACAGAGGGAGCATTCAGGCACTGCATAGATGGGTAAGTAGGAGCGCACACTGTCTTTCCTGTATGGGCTTTGCAGGGCATAAAGAACAGCAATTCTCCAAAACGTTGAAAGGAAGCAGCCCACCTAGGAGAACCACTAACAGAATCCAGTTCTTGTCGAGATTCTCCGGTGCACGGAATAAAGCTAAAGAGCAATCCAGTCTCTCCAGCAGTGCTTATCTCCGCAGTACTGTGTTGACCATGCAGCCTGTGTCTCCCTAGTGCTCGGTGCCGTGTGGGCTGGGTCAGAGGTCACGAGAGGTACGCTGTGTCAGCAACGTGGGCGACTTTGTTCCTGACGAGGAGTGCAACATGAATCTACGGCCCTTCGGTGTAGAGAACTGTGACATGGGAGCCTGTGCCAAGAGCTGGTTCTACACCGAGTGGGGCAATAGGGTTGGTGTTCGCGTCAATGGGAGGCATAGTAACTTTCATTCATTTCTTATAACAGTGGTCGTCATTGTACAGGTCTGTCTTCATGCATCCAGCGGCTGTTTTTTGAAAGCCAGATAATACATACTGTAGATCTTTTAGCATAGATTTGGGCAGCTTGAATGAAGCTTCATCACGAGGAACTGGTAGGTGTTTTAGGAGTCCGAGCCATAGTGAATAATCTGTTGCCCTTACTGTAGAATTATCATGAAGGAAAAGCGTGAGGAAAGGTGAGTAAAATAAGAGAGAGAATAGGGATTATTTTTAAGATGGCAAATATTAGAATGACTAAACACAGACAATAATGTACGTACATTTGGCATGCATGTGTTCCACTTAAATCAGGTTATTGCCCAGTATTTTAGTGACTTTGCAAAATAAAAGCACGCAGAACATAGGTTTAGAAAAAGAACAATCCTTTTTTTTTTCCCCCAGTCAGCCGCCGATCGGTGAGCAACATGAGTTGTAAGACAAGTGTTTCCTCCACAGTGCTCAGCTGAGTGTGGGATGGGTGTACGAACCCGGGGAATCATCTGCCTGACCAACCACGTCAGCACCCTTCCTCTGGAGGGCTGTGGCAGCGAGCGGCCCGCAGACTCTCAGGTCTGCAACAACGGCCCCTGTGAGAATCGCATCGAGTGGTTCACAGGCCCCTGGAGCCAGGTATGAGGACGACCCTGGCCTTAGGGGGACGTTGTCTGGACTATGGGACTGTCCAGTGATTTTACGTTGACATGTCAGGATCTTTTTTCCCTGTCTTAATTTTTGCACTGTGTAATTGAATCCATATGGTCTATGCTATTGTTGTATGTGACCCAGTGCTCTGCAGAGTGTGGCGCAGGCAGCCAGCAGAGGTCAGTGGTGTGTCTGATGAAGTCAGATGAAGGATTCACCATCATGCCAGTGTATGAGTGCTCCTCCCTGGAGCGGCCCCTCAGCCAGCAGAGCTGCAACCTCAGGGCCTGTGGAGCAAAGTGGTACCACACTGACTGGAGTGCTGTGAGTAAGATATGAAACCCTCTCCCCTTTTGCTGTTTAGATGCCCTTGAGCAAGGCATCTACTTGCTATTCCCTACTACTCTTTAACTCTAACTATATTATCGGCCAACAAAGCTGATAATCTGGTTAGCTCCAGCTGATGAAATCACTCAAAACCTATTTCAATGCTTTGTAGTATACACTGAGTTACAGACACAGAAAGTGGGTCTGATGTGAACAATCAGTTAAGCTCATTTAAACAGAAGGTCTTTGAACTTTCAGAACAGGGTCTAGCAACGAATAGTATGCTTGTGCACTTCAAACTTATTGTCGTCATCACACTGGTGTGAACAGAACCGTCATTTGCTTTGTACTAATGTGTATCATGTATTAATGACTGTATTTAACCCCCCCCCCTCAAAAACTGAAGTATTTCTCTATTACATCAAATATTCATCATTAACTTCAACAATCGGTTAATAAATAATACAAGTCTCTGCTAATCTCCTTCATCAGGACTGTGTGGGTTGATCAGATTTAATTGAAAGTGATCAAACAACCTCCCAATTGTCATCAGATTTTGATTCAAATGCTTCTGAACTCCAATTGGTATAATGAAGTACATGACCATCACTAACTGAGCCCCGCCCACTTCGAACCAGCGAGAAGAGCACAAAGAAAGAAGAAATCTAGCAATTTCCCATGTGAAATAACCGTTATGCCTTTGACAGAAAATACTGTGTCACTCATAGTAAGAAGCTAATTGAGAAAATAGATTTTCGGGGGCCTTTAAGGCTTCAGATGGCAACCTTTAAGAATGTTTGCAGCGTCAGCAGTAGACCAACTTGGGGGTGGAGTTGTATTAACCTGGGACCGACAGCTGTTACTGACTCCTGTCCTTCCAGTGTTCTAAAACGTGTGAGGGGGGTTTCCGTGTGCGGGAGGTGCGCTGCCTGTCTGACGACATGCAGTCCAGCGAGGGATGCGGCGAGCAGCTGAGACCAGCAGAGAAGGAGGACTGCAACCCAGAACCCTGCATACCTCACATAGGTCAGTCATTTCCTAACATGTTCTCTGGAATGTTACTGACTTTTTCCTTATGATTTTAGCACCCTTAGGAACACAAGGGTCATTATTGTGACTGTAAGGTCCAGCTGAAATGAATAGTAGATAAGTTATGTCCTGTGCCATCTCCGAATGCAAGGCGTTGAACCCCAAACTTTAGTCAACAGTAGAAGTTCATGCAGCACTGGGGAGCTTTAAAGGTTGGTAACTCTCCCATCTCCCTGCAAAACTTTACCCAGGGGCTATTGTCATAGTCAGCTCTCTTGGTTAAATAAGGGTCATATATTATTTGTTGCAACAATACAAGATCAACCCTTCCTTTTGTTTCAGATGAGAACTGCAGAGACAAATACTTTAACTGCAACGTGGTGGTCCAGGCTCGCCTCTGCGTGTATGATTACTACAAGATGACGTGCTGTGCTTCGTGTTCACGAGTGGCCCACAGACAGTCGATTCATCGGGGCCGCAGCTAGCACTCCATACCAGGGTCCCTCAGCTCCATGTTGGGCCAGACTCAATACCTGCTGCAGGCACTCTGTACCTGGGCCAGCCAGGGGAGCGGACCGGCTGGACCTTGGCTTAAATGGACACTTATTTTTGATTGCCAAGGATGGAAACTGAAGGAGGAACATTTCCGTTGGTTCATTTGGAGACAGCTGCTGGGAGAAATGAATACCTGAGGACAGGAATTCACTCACTGGATAAACAGAGCGCTGGTGGGGTGAGAGAGATTAGTAGCAAACCGAGGAGCCTACAAAAAACTTTATTTCAACAGTTTGCAGCTGTCTTTTACCAATAATGGCTCTTGTGGATTACATGATATGAAGAGGAGAGCGCCTGTAAACTGTTTAAGGTGGACTATATATAGAAAGTATATGTTCTAATATGGTTCTTTACACTACAATGCTCAGATTTATGGCATAAGGTCATATGAAGTCGACGCTGTCTCACCTATACTCAGCTATTTAACAACCACTTTGTTGACCAAAGATATGTAACCTTATCAAACTGAAAACAGTGACAAATTAACATCTTTTCCTAAGAAACAAATACTGTGCATGAAACCCTCCATGGTGCTGATGTATCCTTTACGCAGCATGGATACCCAAGAAAAATGTCAGAATTTTAATTCTCCGTGGCCTGGAAGAGGTTTTTCTGATTGCCTATGCAATGGCAAATCACTTTTTTCCTGCCTGCACAGCCATGAGGTGTAAAATCAGCCTTGTAATATGTATGTATGACAGAGTGAATGATTAAGGTCTTTTTTTTTTAAAGGTTCTCAGAGGGTCCTCCCAGCAACTGAAGAGAGAAAAAAAAAGCCCTCTTTATTTATTTGTGTGGCTCCCCAGAGAGGACACTGGTTTATCGGCCACCGGTGGCCCCTTTTTAGCTGTGGGGATAAAACCTTTTTTCTGCTTCTCCACCAATCACAGCCTCTGAACTGAATGTCGGCATTCCACAGCCTGCTGGATGATAGGAGCAGATGGTCGAAAACCCCAACGTAGTTTTGGAGAGGTGAAACAACCTATAATACAATCTAAAACTTTTTTTTTTTCTTCTTCTGTGGGAGATGATCATTTGCACGTGGGAGAAATTTGCCTTCAGAGCTTTCTGCCAGAAAGCCTTACTACTTGGTTGGGTTTAGGGGAAAAACAGTGGCAGAAAGCCCCCAGGGCAAACGTCTCCCATGTGCTGATCATTCCACAATTGTACAATTCCTGATCTAAATCCATTTAATTATCTGTTAAATACTATTTGAGTGTAAAGTTAAATCATGAGAGTATTTTACATTTATTAGTCTGGTATATATGAGGTTTACATTAATATTGAATCTTCATCTATAAACCAGCCTTCACCATTTATCAGTTTCATACAAAACCTGCACACCGTACCTCTCAAATGTTCAACTGTTTTTGTATTATATGTTCTCAGTTCCCTCCACACACTATAAGCTTACCTCTGATCCATAAGTACTGTATATGTATCAATGTTTCAGTTCGGGATGACTCAAGTATGCAATTAATTCAATCTCTAAGGGCAAAAAAAACCAACAACCCCATCCTGAACATGATGGCATGATTCTTGATTTACCCAAAAACAATCGAGAGGGGAACTAAAATCCCAGAATCCCTCAGTATTAAACCTGACTGCAACTATTAAAACATCTGTATTTGCCTTATTTTCAAATGTTTCAACAGTTGATTTTTATGGAGGTCTTTGAGGATTTCTGAAATAAACAAACGTACTAATTATTTGTGCAATTTACAGCATATTTCCCGTGTCTGATTTAAGTCAACCATCTAGTGGACAAAGGCGGTATTACAACTATCAGATTTACAGGAGACGTTCCACCTGTTATGTACACTGCTTCATCTTCATCATCACCACGAACTGTCAGGAAACGTTCTTCCGTCAGAAGACAACAGGTCTACAGTCTAGTGACTGTCTGGTTCACACAAACCTTGTGGTCCAATATACTGATTTCTATAGAAGTAATTATTTTAAACAAAATGGTGCTTTATACTAATAAAAAGGCAAAAACTAAATTAATTTTCACAACACTTTTTGTGAATCAATATTTGCAAAGAACACAAGTTTTATTTTTAAAGTTTAAATTGGTTAAGTTAAACGTAAAATGCACCAAAACCCTTTAAAAGGACTATTATGTCCAAGGATCTCCGCAATTGAGTTGGTCATGTAAAATTCCATTCATGGGACTGGCGTAAAACTCAGCACTATTTCACATGAATATTAATCACAACATTTCTGTGACCTAAAACAAATTCCTGCCATGCTTATTTACTATGCTAAGGAGACACTGTGAACCAAATATCAAGTTAGTGTTGCCTTGTGAGCTCTTGTAAAGTGAATGCTAAACCCTTCTGAAAACAAATGGACAAATTTCTACTGCCCCTCCGCTGAAATCAACCCTTGAAAAAAAAATACAGACCTATAGGGTTGCGCAAAGAGACCGGCCCCTCCGAAGCGAGCCAGCACTTGGTTGTTGATGAAGCAGCTCTGAGCAGCGTTGGCCAGGGCCTGGTCCAGCAGGTGGTTGATGAAGTGTATGCCGGGCTCCGCGGTGAGCGCCATCTTCTTCTGCACCAGGCGACCCATCAGAAGATTCATCAGTCCATGCTCCTTAATACGTGTCACCCCTTAAATAACAGTTTGTTAAATACGATAAAAATTGTATTACCTTTTTGTAACTTTAGATAAAATACACTGTAGAATATCTGCAGCCCAGACCCCACGGGGGTTCCTGCCTGAGCGTAGACACAGCAACATGAACCTGCAATTATTAAATAAATAATTGTTATTAATATTTTTGTGATTCACTTCTTCGAGTGGCACAATGTCTCAGTTTCTCTTGCCGCACTGCTTACATTAAAGAATTTACTGGGTTTCAGGCGAGGCTTTAGGTCCGATGATGATCAAGACGTTTCCACCCAGACTCTGAGGTGTAACATTGCAAACACTGTATTTTTTTTGTATGAGGACAGTAAAACGCTGTAACACTGAATTTAACCACAAAATATGACCTTAGAGGCTACTGTCTAAGAATACAGATGTTGCCATTAGTCATCAAAAGCTCATAACTCTGTTCACTGATTACTGAGACGTGACGGTCTCATCATTAGTGAAACCAGGCAATAATGCTACTGGTGTTAATACACAGTATGTCTTCTGTATTTAGCTGTCAGGAGTGCATAACTACAAAATCCTCCACCACTCAAACCGTCTGTGTTCAGACAGCATTTCACCTTCCCCCTGTCTCCTGCCCTCATCCTGAACCTGTTCCTGCAGCTTGGCCTCTTTTTGCTCAGCTCTCCCTTCTCTATTATGGATGACACATCAATATTAGAGGAAGAGGACTGTGTTTCTTCTTCTTCTGTCTGGAGACTTTGACTGTTACAACACTAACTACTGGTCGGTGGTGATGTGGGCAATCTCAGAAGTGAAGTCTTCTGTTCTCCCCTCAGGGTGTCCTCCCACGTCGTGCATGTCGATGCCCAGCAGGTGTCCCAGGCCGTGGGGCATGAAGACGGCGCCCAGGTGGACCTTCAGCACGTACACAAGGGTTTCTTTTGTCTTGAACTTTAAATACATCTTACCACGTTTACAAAAATAATGATTAAATCAGTCACTTTAAAATTACCAGCAAGAAATGATGCAAAGCTGGCAAGCTGACTGTGGATAGACAGGGAATTGGAGGCCAAACCGAGAGTGAATGAAGTGTGATGCACGTCCTGATGTCTCTATGAATTACCTGGCGCGGAAATTTGCATCCATAAATGTTAAAATGCCGGTACGGCCAAGGCGACGTTGTGTGGTGTGCCCTCCCCTGAGTTCTGATTGAACACACTATGGCATCATTTTGAGTTAACGTGTCCAAGTCGAAACAAGAATTCTGTTTTACGCAGGAGTTTAATTAAAAATGTACTCGCATGCAAATGTGAGGCGACAACACAGGCAGTGTCATAGACAACTGGCGTACGTTCTTGTCCTCACATCTCCGGAGAAGCTCATCAGTGACATACAGGGGATAGGCACAACACACAAATGTGAATGATGAAACACTTTATACTGAGGAAAGGTTTGTCCAAACAAGCTCCAGCATTCATTCTATACTTAAGTACTCAAAAAGGGAACTCGAAATGATCAAACTGTTTCATCTTGTGTTAACATTAGTGATTATAATAAAGGGTGGTACATTTGACATTAAGTCATATTTTGGAATCTCCCATACGCATTCAGTGAGGTTCGTATTTGGTGAATGAACATGTTGGGGTCGTGCTAGTTAATTAAACAGGGGAATTGCCCTTCTGGCAAACTCGGCCAAAAGTCAAGAGACTTCAAACGCTGTGACCTCAGCACGTTGCCTGCCTTGAAGTGAATACGCTCCTAAAGATTTAAGTATTTTTTGAGGGGGGGATTGAAATTAATTATGGGAGTAATATGGCCTTTTTCTAATTGTGCACTGACATAACAATGTTGGGCCTTGCCTAAGCTTTGGCTAGTTTAGCTAAACTGCCATGTGGGGAACACAATGAATGAACACAATGATACCGAGGCCCTTTGGCAAGAGTCAAGCCTGGAGCAGCCGTTAGGTCACACTGGGGTGTGAAAGGAAACTGAGGTCTGACCCGGAACCAAAGCAAGAGCTCAGTTGAGCCCAAACCTGCGGACTGCTGATTGGCTGTGAGGCGCAGGACGAAACCCCGGCGCACGACTATGATGTCACCGAGTTAATAAAAACCTGCGACAGCAAGCCCTCCGTGTTCTTCCAAACGTGTTTGCGACAGGGGGATGTAAGTCGAGTCTCTCTCATCAGTTAACTGCACCTTACCTCAAGAGACGCTTTCAGCTGAGCGTTACCTACCCCAGGAAAGGACAAGTCTCCGCTAGCTGGTCGAGCTAACAGACTGTCAGTGTTTGTTGAAACACTTTTTGGATCCCCTGTCGTCTGTCCCATAAGGACCCGTGCCTGCAGAAGGACCGAGATGAGTCTCATCGCCACAGAGTCATGGCCGCTTCAAGGCAGAGCCCGAGAGCCCGAGAGCCAGAGAGCCCGTCTTCCTCCGACGTCCGACTGTGGAACCGCCAAGTCACCGGGCCGGCTGAGAGACCCCCCTCCCCGGATGAAACGGACTGATCTGCGATTGCTTGGACAAAGCGATCCCCAAGTAAGATGCTACGTTGTGTCTGGGCAGAGAAAGATTGTATAACTGTGTGTTGCTTCAAATATAAGCTTTATTGTTGTGAATTGTGCTTGCTTATCCTGGGAAGCAACGGTCGCCGCGCCGTTCCTGGGCCATGTTATTGTTAAAAGTCCAGTTGGCTAACGGCGTTAGCCCGGACCCCTGTGGGGCTAAGGGCCCCAGTGCATCAGCCTTAAGCCTGGTAATAAGACTGCCAGATGGAAGTCTAATGTCGGATAGGTGAGTTGCTTCTCTGTGTGTTAGAAGCTACATTTCTTGTAACGGCCTCCTGGCCACTGTTAGCGTAGCCACTGTGGGGGCGATAGCGGCCGCACGGTGAGAGACGCGGGAACGCCTTCGCGCGTGTTCTTTGCGTGCATTTCTCCCCCTCTCTCTGCTCCACTAACGCGCAGATCTTTACGCGCCCCACGCGGCCCTGGTCACGTGGCAGCACAGCTGCGCGTTATCCCGAGAGCACACCAGGCTCGGCCGCCTCTCCTTGGGGCCCTTCCCTTCATGAATTTAGGGGCTTGCTGATTGCGTATGCTTATTTAGGTTAGTTTAGACTACAGTGATTGTTTGCTGAAGTTAGTGATTGTTAAGCATTGATAAGGATAAGTGAACACTACGGTATATTTTAAAGAGCAGTGGCCTGTGGTTATTGTGTGCACTTGTTGTGATAATAGCTGGTTGCCGTAGTCCGTGCTCACACTCACCCCTTCACTGTCCTCCATTCATGTAAGGTAATATTCAATTATCAGCATTTTAGGTGGATGGCAACCTTGGAGATCGTTTTCACGTTTGGTTATTGGTCCCTGATTTCAGGGTGGTGCCCCTTAATTATGAGTCTATATTAATAACTTAATAACATTTAAGAATTGTATTGCTAGTTATAAATAATATTTGCTATTTTCTGCTAATAACCAAACCTGCCCTACCTGAATCCCAACAACAACTAATCCCCAAAGACTACTATAAAGACTATTAACACAGGTCAAATGTAGTTGGGTCAAATGTTCTCACATTGTTCTCACAAGAGATTGTCAAAGGCTTAAACCACCCCTCTCAAACCAGATTCCTGCTGGTTGGGCTAGGCTGTTCAGATCAAGGTGGTCAGTTGATGCATTAGTAGTCAGATATGGCTGTAAGTCCAATTATTAGTTGAATATTAGCCTCCACGAATGCATAGCTAATGCATAGTTAGCTGTGTATTACAGCTAAGTGACCGGCTTCAGCAATTTAACTCATCGATTAATCTGTCGATTAATTGGATTTAAAAAAATTCATTTCCAAACCTTTATTCAAAAACAGAACAGACAGTGCAAAAAATCTTCAGAAAGTGCACAAACAGGTTGCTCCTTGAGCATCTCTGAGCTGGTAAAGTAATTAAAAAACAAATGGAACACGAACACAAAAAACGTGCACGTGCACTTTGCATCTGCCAAATATATAGGCTTTTATAAAGTGCACAAAAAGATGTATATTTTTTTTTAAAGGGACCTGAGCTGTCGGAAACAATACTTTCTTTCTTTTTTTTTTTTTTTTGAGGCTATGGCGCCCATAGATATCTGTGATGCTGCCACAGTTTGTGTGTGGTCATGTGACTGCATCGCTACGTCTGATTGGTGAAACTGAGTCATGCGGTAGATGTACTGACGGCGTCTCGTCTCTCTGGCAAATATAAAGCGTAGAATAGATGTAAAGATTCTTCTTTTGAGCAGTGTTTTGCAAAAGCATTTCAGCTTTCAGCATTCCCACGCATTTACAGCAAGAAATGCAACTTTTCTGGTTAATTCTATGCTGCTTGGCTTCTCATATCATCCTCTTTTTAACATTAAGAAAGCTGGACATACAGGATTGAAAAAGGCAGTAAAAGAGCCCTGCGGCACTTGCTGGTTTTCTGTTTTTACTGCACACCTCTAGAAAGGGTTATTACTGTGTGACAATATTGCTAAAGTATTACAGCTTATCGTTCAAAAGTTATCTCCGTTAACTGCTGGCCTCAAAGCCACGGGATGAAATTAAAATCGATAGCGTTTCAGCAGTTTACAGCCTTAGAGGATCCTGACATCTTGGATCCTTTCGGCAAGTTTTAAACTCAATAAGGTGTTCAGAGCATGACAAACACCGAAAGTATCAAATCGCTGAACTTGTCTTCTCTTTCTATTCCTTTCTTCCTTAGTTATAAGACAATCTGAAATAAACCGATTTGAGCACCCTTACAGGTGCTTGGTCTAGCAGAGAAACCATTCTGTGGGCTTCACTGGAAATCCTGCTGGTGTAGCGCACGACCTCCAGCTCCATATGAGTCTTGACCAGATGGCTGCAGACACAGACGGAAACAAGAAGGGAGATGCTGAAGTCGTGCAGAATCTGTATTGTGATGGCTGAAATAGAGACATTTTTGAAATAATTTTAATATACAAGGAGGTGTGCCTGAAGGCCGTTCGGAAAATATCAATTCATCTGGAGGGTACAAACTCAAATGCCAAGGACAAGAAGGGAAGCGCAAAGCCCATTACATCTGTGCTGTCTGGCTTCTTCTGACTCGAAGAGTGGGGGGAAAAAAAACAAACAACCAAAAGAAAAGCCTCTATTCCTGATTGCTAACACACAATTACCAGCAGCCAAGGTTTGTGGGAATTTGACTGAAGAAACTAAATAAGCAATTAAGAGTGGCACTATAATCTTTATTCTTGTCTTGAGTGGCGCCCCATCATTCAATTTTTTAATTAGTTGCCGTTCCACAATGACAGAATGTAAGAGAGTGTTGTTCACTTGGAAGCCGATTTAAAAAACAAAACAAAAAAAAAACAACCCCAGCAGGATTTTCAATATAAACTCATGACTTTAAAATGAATTAAGGGCACAGTGTGTAATTGCTGTAATATATGTGGTTAAGAATAAAGACCAGTGCTAAGAACAACAGTAACATTGTCATTAAGTGATAACTAACAAACAAAAGCAAGAACGTCTGCTTAAATAAATTATTTTCAGAATTGAGTTAATCAGTATGCACGGGTGTGTAATTCTGTTAATGTGAATTGATGCCAGTTGAACATACCGACTAATTCCTTCAGAAGGAGGCGTCACGTCCGACGCTCCCGTTATCTCTGTTCTGTCCTCGCTGCATGGGAAGAGAGAAAACAAACACACAAAAAGTGAAATGACATCCCGACTGAGTGCATTCAAATGTCAGTACAGTACGTTCACTTGGTTTGTATGCAGGCTGATGATCTAGTCTTTAATCAGAAATGAAAAGTCTGGGAAGTCTGGCCTCGGATGATCCCAATCGTCTCATATAAAATTAGGATTTAATTTCACTAGCTGTATTCAGAGGAACCTGCGGTGATGCGCTGTCCAAACCACACCGAGGGGGTTACACTAATGGATGAAGCGACTAGTAGCTTAAATGCAGGGAACGAAGCAGCATCCCACTGTTAGGAGCACTGACTGCTTTCAGGTTGGACAGGACATCAACAACAATGTGCAAAGCAGCAGGCAGGAAAGCAATTAGAAGACTGAGACCCACAGGAGAGCAGCAGATACAACAAGCACCCGTTTCCTTCTGTCTGAGGCTGCAGAACAAAGGTCACTCTGGCAGACGCCATTGTGGTCTCTCTTGAATTATTGCTATGATTGATATTGATGAAGTGCAATCACCGCTTAAATGATTCAAATGCAGTTGTGAGGATGTGTGTTTGAAAAACAGAAAACTGCTCAACGATTCATGACCTGTCAACTCAATGCTGAACAGTAAGTGCTTCATAATTGAGTTTTTTTTAACATGTTTAGTTGAGTAGATGTGAATGCTCTGCGTCACCTTCTCCTGTAGGACGTCCTAGTACAAACCCTATATTGGTCCCACTATTTGGTGCCACCGATATCTTTGGCAGGAGGTTCAAATGAAAGAATGATGGGTTTCACCTTTAAAAGCAGTCTACAGAGCCACTAATAACCTTTGCTGTGACTTCATAGCTCGGTGAGCGACCATCAAAGTTCAGTTACTGCACAGAAAAAAGGTCAAACACACACACACACACACACACACACACACACACACACACACACACACACACACAGACACAGACTGGCTGCTAAGACCAACACACACAGACTTACATCACAGGCGTATTGCACCTCATCCACAGCATACTTGTCCTTGAAGTGCTCTTTAGGAAAGATCCTGTCAACAGATGCAAAACACACAACTGGTTAAGAAAGTTACAATATACATATGAAAGACTTTAGGATGATAATCTCATTTTTAATAGTCAATCTCTAAAAACGCAATAGACGGGTTATGTTACAGTTTGGAAAGCAAACGTGTAATCAAAGATGTCTCTGTGGTGGTTTGGGTGATGACAAAGTCAATGCCAAAACCGTTATACTGGATGTAAAAGATGTAACTGTGTAGCACAGTGACTTTGTCAGCCCTTTCTTCAAGTCACAGCTCACAGCTACGGAGCAGCTGCTGCTGATTGTTGGCCATGTACACAGCTCTTTGAAGATTAGTGCGACTCACTCTCCCATCCAAGTAGCGTAGCTTTCAGGCAGTTTGGGAACAAAAAGGACGGATTTCCCGGAGTCCACATCAATGGCTCCATAACAGTCCGGCTCAGTTACTCCAAAAGCCCAGTGGAAGAAAGACTCCTGCAGAATTCAGAGAATCAGCCAGAGCATTAGAGAGGGAGATAATAATAGTCAGCCAAAAGAGAAAGTTAGCTAATTCTGGTCCCATTATTACATAAGAAAATAGAAGATGGTGTCCCTGATTAGGCCACAGAGGTGACTACAGAGCTCCGCAACAAGACTGAACTTTTAATGTGCCCACTGACGTTCGTTACAAGTGACAAGCTTAGGTGGGAGTGCCGGATAATTTCTTATCTAAACAAGTGATTTCTGCGAGTGGCTGATGTACATATCTGTTACAGAGTGAGGAGGTTAAGAGTGGCAGAGAAACTGAGAGCTGCTCCTCCACTTTAAGAGAAGCCGGGGTGAGGTTTTTGGGGCAGCTCGACAGAATCC
The DNA here is from genome assembly GCA_011952105.1 of Coreoperca whiteheadi. Classification (NCBI taxonomy): domain Eukaryota; kingdom Metazoa; phylum Chordata; class Actinopteri; order Centrarchiformes; family Sinipercidae; genus Coreoperca; species Coreoperca whiteheadi. Next base: position 27,309,982 of record CM022485.1, on the reverse strand, counting down.
GCCTGGGCGCTTTCATTTAAGGGTCAGGTACAAAGAACTGAAAGGAGATGGTGTCCCGGAATGAGCTAAAGTCCTACCTGGCTGAAAAGGAGGTCTGCGTCCGTGCAGTACCTCTGCCTCTGCTCGCCTCCCCGCGGCACCGCTGCGTCTTTGGCTTTCAGCTCTTTGCACAGGCGTCGGCGGTCCTCTGCGAACAGGGCCGCAGACACCCTCAGGGTGTCGTTACCCAGCCAGTAGACCGGTCTGAAAGGACAGGGAGACAGAAGACAGGGTGGCTCAGGGTGGCGTAGTGGTTGGAGACCTTGGGTCTAGATTAGGATTGTGGACCACACACAAAAGAAGGTCACTACCTATTGGTCACCCCTCTTGGTATACTTTCCAATCGCATATGGGAGCGATTTATTTTTTGAAACCAATGTAAGTTTCAGTGTTGACTCCTTTCCTGCGTTAACATCTGTTCTTGTTTTACGTCCCCACACCACACAATGCTCGCTCTACTTTGCCCTTCTATTTCTTCAAGTTTGTTCAGTTCTATTCTCTTGCAACCACTAACTCCTTCCTTCCCAGCCATGCTTCCACCACCACATACGCCACTTCTGTCCCGATACCCAGTAGACACGGCACCCTCCTCCCCCATCGTTCCTATTACGCCTAATTGCCACATATCCATACACCCCCAAATCTATAACGGGTTTCAGCCATGACTCCTGAACACACAAAATGTCCAGTTTCTCCCTCCGAGTGCCTATAAATTGCTTAAAGTCCTGCCCATTGGCTGTCAAACGCCTCGCATTCTACTGGCATATTAACATTGTTATTATTGTCAACCCACACGTGGTGACTCTTGACTTGCCTGTGCACTGAGATTGTCTCTCACTTCCTCCCATTTCAAACCCATCATATCGAGATGATGCACTGCTGCTCTGACAATTATTTGAATCCTTTTTAGTTTTAGACTTAACTGTTGCATTTATCACTCCCGCTTCAAGGCTCACCGGCCTCTTCGTGCCTGCCCCGGTCTTGCTTTCATCATCCTGCCTTATATACACTGTCGTTTGGCCTTTATTGTGGCCGCGCTCCTTTCACTGTTTGCCCTGCCCAGCCATCTTAACCGACTCTGTATAAGATTCCTTTTCCTTCACTCTGATCTGTTGCACCTCCACCTCTCTTCTCAACACTTCACAGCCCCAATACGCTACAACACTGTGATTCCCTCCACAGTTCCAACACTTTGGTCTCACTCCCTCTCCACACTTCCCATATTCATGTTCCCCAGGACATCGAGAACATCTTCTCTTTCCTTTGCGCACTGTAGCCACATGCCTAAAATCCAGGCAGTTAAAACATCTCATTGGCTTTGGTATGAACTCCCTAACACTGTGTTTCATGAATCCGGACTCTTTCTTCCTCTCAGGCTACCTGCCTTCCTGGCTCTATTTCCCCTCACCACCTCTTCAGTTTGTGTGTGGTCATGTGACTGCATCGCTACGTCTGATTGGTGAAACAGTTACGTGATGATTGTTGCTACATCTGGTTGGTGAAACGGAGTCGTGTGGTAGATGTATACTGACGGCATCTCTCTGGCTAAAATAAAGCATAGAATATGTAGAATAAATGTTAAAAAAAAAAAAAAATAATAAAGTAAGGCGTCGAGGGCAGCCCAATGTAGAGCAGCGTTTCTTCTTCACAGATCTGCTCAAGTACAATAAAAAAGTATGGTGCAGTAAAACTACTCTTGGAAGTACATTGTTTTCAAAAAGATACTCCAGTGTAACTCGTTACTACCCACCTCAGACACACTCACTCTCTCTCACTCCCTGTCACTTTTGCATATCTTGCAATTAACACACGTTTTCGATGTATTTAGTGTGAAATGCTCCCACACCTTGGATGACTTGGGTCATGATTTCTGTGCCTCCTTCCGTGCGTTTCAGAACGACGTTACGGCTCTCTGCGATGGTCTTTCCGCTACCTCCGCTCTGTTTTTATTGCTGCTCCGCTCTTTTAAGACTCGATTTTATCGATTCGCTGTTGCAGCCCTACAGCAAATGATTCATTCTTGAGTTTGATTCATTCTGGGTCTGCTCTACTACGTATGGCCTCCGGGAAGTAGCCACATACTCGTACTTCACGCTGGCAATCAAAAGCCCTTGGCTTGCTTTTGGGCACTGTCTTTCCATTTACTATACAGTGCATTATATTTACACTCCGTCATTTTATTTGAGCGTCCAAATTCTGAATGTGTAAATGCGTCCACTATATAGTGCCCTCAAAAATTCCACAATGGTACAATAAAAGTAGTGTTCCGGGGCATGTAGGCAAGGAAAGGCAAACCAAGTTTATATATGCAAAATTAAATTAAGTCTCTTTTTCCCTTGCTGCCTTTTGGCCTAAAGCTAAATGGTCTTGACCCGACTGCTGTTAGTTGTCATAACTGACTTGAGTGTGCACATGCTCGATGGCGCTTTGGCACTTTGGAAAGCAGTTCTCTTCACGGATAAATCCCCGCTTTACACTGTGCCAGGCAGATGCCAGACAGCGTGTGTGACGTCGTGCGTGCCAACAGTTTGCGAACGTTGTAAAGAGAGAGCCCCGTGGTGGCGGTGGGGTTATGGTATGGGCAGCCATAAGCTACGGACGACAAACACAGGTGCACTTTATTGGCCCAGTGTCGTGCATATTGATCCGCTGCCACCACCTCGTGTTGCTGCATGACCAGAAGGATCTGTAACCCAATTCCTGGAAGCGGAAACTGAGCATGTTTGGGATGTAAGTCAGGTAAAATCTATTGAGTAAAAGTTACTGCGTTACATTTTGGAAATTATTGGTGATATATGATGCTACTGGAACAAGCAATATGTCCGTTTTGGATTCATGTTTCTGACGTTTTTTCACCCTCCTTATTAATAAGACACATTTCATTTCGACTGCAATTTTAAAGTTGGAATGACCAAATAAACCTGAAGATGATCAACTTATTTCAAAACTGTGGACTGTGTCAACATACAGTATATTATATACAAGTTATTTTCCTTTCAATGTAAAGTAAGGGATTTGTCCTCTTATTGACCCTATTTTTAGACTTTTGACAGCAAAATCTCCCATCTTTGATATTGTAGTGGCAATTATCTGGAGTTCACAAAAGTTGACTCATGTATTGATTGTCTATTCAGATTTGACATGGCCCTGGAGCAGCTTTTAACAGCATAATATTGTTGTGATATGTTGCTGTTTGCAGCACCAGTGTCTGTAGCATAGACGTATGGTCTGTGGTAAGCACAGTTAATCATCATTTCTCATTGAATTGAATGACAGTGGCCCCTGGTGGCCAATACATGCAGGTGTCTTTTCCATTTAGTTAATCTGCCCCCCTTCATCTAGTTTTTCTAACAAGTCAAGATATCTGACAACAGTTGCTTTTTTTGTTTATTTTCTGTTTGCGTTTCATGGTAACAACAATGCAGACTTTACAGAATACGTAGCTGTAACAAAAACAAAGCACAGCAACCACGGCTGCTGCTGGGGCAGCTTCCATAGAGGTATGGGGAAAGTCTCTATTTTTCCAGTTCAGCTTTGAACAATATTCTAAAACCTATAATTATTAAAGTGATACTTAATAATTTAAAAAGAACTACTCTGTGTACTTTATTTCAAGTCCCATTTAAACCGACATTGCTACCCCTTCCGTAACCTTAGGACTCTCTTGTACTTACATATTTTTCCTGGTAAAGGTAGCCAGTATTTAATTAATACGCTTTATGTACCAAATAATTTTCCTGTATTTCCTGTAATCTAGAGTTTCCGCAAATGATTGTTTATCAACCAGTGTTTTCTGCTTTAACACCTTTTTATCAGTTCAAAACCTGAACAGTGCACCTGTCAAATGCTTAACTGTTCTTGTATTATAAATGATCAGTTCCTCCCAAACACTGTTTACCTCTGATCCATGAGTGCTGTATGCGGAGTGTAGTCAATCTTGAAGTTCAGGATTTTGCTCAATTATGCAATCAATTAAACTCTATGAGGGAAATAAACTATTACGCCAACATGATGGCCTGGTCTCACGACAAACATACTGTTTTTAGAAGTTCACTTCTTATGTGCTGATTTAATAATTCTTTATCTTAAAGAGGAACAGTCAGGACAAGGACTATTGTGGTTACCGTATGGAAACAGAAGGTTTGTGGTCCAGGTCACTGATTTGTATGAAACAACGCTCCTACAAAATACCAACTAAATAAACAAACAGAAATCTGCTGCACAATCTTGCAAATTAAAATGTTTATTTCGTTTCATAGCATTTTTTGTGAGTCAATGTTTACAAAGAGGAAAATACAAGTACATTATAAATTGTATTTCTTTTTCCAGAAATTAAGACATTTAATGTATGTAAGGTCCCTTAAAGTGACGGCATCGCAATTTTCAAAACATTCTGAAAGCTTTATCAAAGATAATGTATGAAAGTTTTCATGATCCTTGCTTTTTATCATGTGTATATTCTGCTGCTTAACAATAATCTTGATTGTGTATCTGTTGAATAAGTGAGTCACGAGAGAGTAATAACTTCAGTTTAACTGCTGAATATTCGTCGTTAATCTGCAGTAATTAACGCCATCGCAGCGTGCAGCTCAGACTTTACTGTGAGGCGTCATTCAGAGTTTCTTATTGCTGGCGACGGGGCTGAAGGGTTTTGCAGAGTCTGCCATGAAAGCCTCAATCTCCTCCACGGTGCGAGGGACGCAGGTCAGCAGCTCTATACCATCAGCCGTCACTGCGATGTCATCTTCGATGCGAACCTGTACACAGTAGTGACACAGCAGGCAGTCAAACACAGCGGAATACATAAGATTTGATATGTTGATTAGGAGCTGGATCGGTCACATGGGAAAGGTTTTTAATGGTCGTCAAGGAAAATGTTAAGTGAGAATGTACCACAATCCTTAGAGGAATATTCAACTATTTTTGGACAATTTCACAATATTGATTGTCATTCTTCTCATATATGATAACTCATCAACTTAATGATCAGACACAGTAAGTCACCAGTTGTATGCAAGTCCACTGTTTGGTATCTAAACTACTTATTTTAAAGTGAATTTTAAAATCTTGAACCAAACTGCCCGTGTTAAATGTCTGTTGGATCTTGCAGAGCTTCTGTAGTGTTTTATAGGCTCAATGGAGCTACTACGTTAACAGATCTCAGCAATTAAGTAAGTGGTTTAAGTTTTCATCTCCATAATGTCTCTGACATCACATCTGTGATCCATCGCGATACTTTTCATGCTTAAAGTGACATTACTTAGCATACGTAGCATTTAGCGTCCGTCGCACATATAGCCTATTGCAAAACATGACACGATAGCAATGTCTTCATTCTGTGGACCAAGTGTCAAGGAAGTGTTGCCCTGCGAGCTCTCTGAGTTGATTTCGGTATCAGTGGGCTTTGTAGCATTAATCCTGTAGAAAACTTACTTCATGTCTATTACCCCTCTGGTGAATCTATGCCAACAACACAATCAAATCAAACTGTGCAAGCAGACTGACCCCTCCGAAGCCGCGGAAGCGAGCCAGCACTTGGTTGTTGATGAAGCAGCTCTGAGCAGGGTTGGCCAGGGCCTGGTCCAGCAGGTGGTTGATGAAGTATATGCCGGGCTCCACGGTGAGCACCATCCTCTCCTGCACCAGGCGACCCATCCGCAGACTCTTCAGTCCAGGCTCGTCAATACGCTCCACCCCCTGAACAACAGTACAGTTTGTTAAAACCACAATTACAAAAACTGTGGTAAGATTTTTTTAAATAATAGTATTAAATTAGTATTGGATGAAATATATGAAAAGCAATTACATTCGATTTGATGCATTTTTCTGGTGAATCTGTTCCTCAAACCGTAAAACAGTGTTTCTCTGGTGGCGTACAATGAAGAACCTCCATTATTGACTGTGTTTAAGCTGAGTCTTTAAGTCCAGTGCTCAAAACCTTTCCACCCAGATAAGAAGAAATACAATTCTGGGTCAGACTGATTCGAGCTAAATGATGTCGGTTCATCACGCCATCTCCTGTAGTTACTGAAACTGGCCTACAGTATTGTTTGGCATGTATCCGCAGACTGTATTACTGACAGCTTCTGCCGGGGCGACACTCAGCAGCAGTTCCACTGGAGCTACTGTGGGTGAACTGTCCTCTGTATGTAGTTGACAGAAGTGCATTACTGAACACAGGCGGTTTCACGTTGTGATGGAGGAGTCTGTACAGAGTTCAGACAGCATTTCACCCCCCCCCCCCCTGTCTCCTGCCCTAATCCTGAACCTGTTCCTCTTTGTGCACAGAGGGTCTCTCTATTATTGATGGCACATCAATATTAGAGGAAGAGGACTGTGTTTTCTTCTTCTTCTGTCTGGAGACTTTGACTGTTACAACACTAACTACTGGTCGGTTGTGATGTGGGCAATCTCAGAAGTGAAGTCTTCTGTTCTCACCTCAGGGTATCCTCCCACGTCGTGCACGTCGATGCCCAGCAGGTGTCCCAGGCCGTGGGGCATGAAGACGGAGCCCAGGTGGACCTTCAGCATGTCCTCCACGCCGCCATTCAGGATGCCGATCTTCACCAGCTCCTCCAGGTGAACCCGGTCGGCCAGGCGGTGCATGTCAGTCCACTTCACACCTGCAACACAAACAGCCTGGTTTATAAAGCACGGACGTTTTTTTTGTCTTGAACTTTAAATTTAAGTATGCATGGTGATATTTTTAAGCCAGAAAGCCTCTCAAAATGTAGCTATTAATCTAAGACCAGGTTTACATTTTACCTACAGGCGTAGTTTAAAAAGAAATGTTTAACTGTACTGAAAACCATGGAGATTTCAAGCCAAATTCTATATCCATGGTCACTACTATGGTTTGTACTTTACAACAACAGCAAAAAAAGCCTATAAAATGCAAACCAATTGGCGGCTAACCCTGTGCTGGTGGTACGTCTTTGAGGGCAGAGGATTACATTTTAAGTACTACCTCACTTTACTTTTTGTAGGTCAGTAAAGCGTACTCACCTGGTTTGATGGCAGCCATGACAGCTCGCGAGGATTTGAAGACGGCCTCGTAGACGGCCCTCTGGTCTGGAGTGAACTTGCCGTTGGCTGGGAAGGAGCAGGTGATGTCTGAGGAGTAGCAGTAGTACTCTCCACCCATGTCGAACAGACTGCGGGGGGCAAAACATCCCAAACTGAGTCAGCCGAATGTATTTCCAAAGTGTTTTTGAGTCAAAAGTTAAAAGCTACTGAAAGCTACTCACCACATGTCTCCCGCTGTAATGGTCTTGTCATTGGGAGCCCCAGCATGGCCGTAGTGGAGAACTGAGGAGTTGTTGCCCCTGTTGTTAAACAATAACACAACACGTGAATTGAAAAGACTTATAGATAGTATAACTATGAATAACTACTACACTACAAGGTGGTAACTGCATTGAATATGACTCATATAAAGCTACCATGAAAACTAATTTGAATTAAATTATGTATTTCAGTATCATCAAAGGGGTCCAATCTTTCAACGTTTCATCCATTTCCTTTGTAGGCTCACTGTGATGAGCCGGTCCTCATTTTTCAAGCTCCAAATTTGAACAGGAAAATAGCTCACATCCACCGACCACTAATCGCCAGGAACTATTCATTACACATGGACTTTAACACAAAAGGCCAAAGCATGATTAGCAACAACGTCTCAAGATTCTTCATCCAGAACGGTGCTGCTAGCTGACAGTTACCCTGCAACAAAGAGGTTTGGCCAATAAGCCAGTCGGGATACTGCAGGGCTGCAGACTGCTACGTCATGTGCCACAGAGGCTGAAAGGATGTTCTGCATTACACTGTAAAGTGTTACAGCAATGCTCTGCCTAACGTGAAGACAGCATTTGGTGGTGCTTGTTGGAGGTTTGCGCGTCAGCGCCTCTGAGACCTATGACATTTACATATATCTTTGGAGAAGCCTAATTTGAGCGTCAGTCAGAAATGAAACGGGTAAACATTCATTGAAAAAGGCTTACGTTCCACAGATACAGGTGTAGGAGGTGTGGCGCATCCCTCCTTTATTGTAGCAGTAGTGCTGGAACAGGCTGCAAAGAAAAAAAAGCACCCAGTAAGAACAAGGAAAAAACATTTCAGCAGCGATCACAGAAATCACTAATTAGCTGAAGGACTTTCGCTGCCCTCTTCCTGACGCCATGCTTTTTAAGAATTCATTCAGCGCTGATTCTTTAATCATCACACGGTCAAACACATCAAACACTTCAATGGTTCTCGGAAGTGTGAGATGACGAGTCCACGTTTCCTGGTTCTTCTTACACAGCAAAGGCAAATGAGTATGACTGATTCCGAAAAAAAACCCCCCACAGCAAATAACCTTATTAAAATATACAAACATTTATTACTTTTGCATTCAAATGACTCTGTGTTTTGCTCCCAGCCTCTTCAGCTTGACCGCCAATTATGTGTAAATTGTGTTTCTCCATTGACATTTGTGTTTCACTGTGACACAATTTCCAACATGACGAAAACTAAGTTCTCTATCTAGATTGATCATCCACCTGAGTATAAGCCTGCTCCTGTAATAATAATCTATCTGCCTAGTATTTCATAGACCTTTTACTTTGTGAATTTCTACTTGCAGTAAAGGGCCACGTACACCAGGTCTACCAGTGTCATTACGTGGGCTGTGAGGCATGTGACATAAGAGAGCAAACCCAAGCATGAGCCTCCGAGTTCTTACTCCACTGTACCTAAAGTAAGGTTTATACAGTTACTGGAGCGTCCACATGCACGGAGGCATAACATTTCTTTGTGACGGGAGCAGAGTTGGTCTCCATATGCTGTAAAGTTTATTATGAGGCTATTTGAAAGCAACGTCAAAAAAATAAGGACTTCTTCAGCCCCCACATGTACTGTAGATATAACATCTGTCTTGTCAAACATGGGCCTATACATCTCTGGCATGAAAAAAAAGAGATCACTTACCTCTCCATTTCATATTCTTTCTGTCCAGGCTTCACATTCTTCATGACCTACCGAGAAAAAGTGGTATGTGCATAACACACCCCTGAAAACTAAGTAATGATCACACTCGTAACAGGAGGAAAACAATATTGAACGCTCGTAGTAAGTGATTGCAGAGGAGAGATAACATTGGGTGCTTAGCTGCTCCTCAACCCCTGAAGAGGTTATTCATGGTGATAAAGCGAAATCCTGTGCTCAAGTAAAATATTGCTTTAATGTTACAGCTTATTGGTCAAAGGCTATCTCTGTTAACTGCTGGCCTCAAAGCTACGGGATGAAGCTACAATCGATAGCATTTAAAGCGTTTATAGCCTTAGAGGATCCTGACATCTTGGATCCTTTGGGGCGAGTTTGACACTCAATAAGCTGCTTGGTACTTCGATACTTTTGGTACTTAATTTCATGCTCTGAACTTTTCTTCCCTTTCCGTTCTTTTATTGTTTGAAATTTTAGAGCGCCCTTGCAGATGCTGGGTCTAGCAGAGAAGGATCTTACCATTTTGTGGGCTTCACTGGAAATCCTGTTGGTGTAGCGCAGGACCTCCAGCTCCATATCAGTCTTAATCAGACGGCTGCAGACACAGACAGACCAGCTCTCTCATTCTAATCACTGCCAGCTTATCAACGCACGGTATGATGGATGGGCAACTAAGCAGCATAGAGAATTCATACAACTCTCACATTGAGCTAAAGGAATACAGTATCTGATTGTGATGGCTGAAATAGACTTTTTTTAAATTCATCTTGCTAATATACACTGCTAATGCAGAACAAATGTCTGGCAGATGGTCCTCCATCATTCCCAGGAACCTTCTATATAAATGAGACTTGTTGTTTATTGAAATTCCAATGGGAAACTCTCTCAATCTACTGTTGCTGAAAATTTTTCAAACCAAAATAAAATGTAATACAGTCTTTGATTTAAATCTAAGCTTCAGGACCATGTCAGAACTGAAGCTTTTTGCCTGCGGATCTTAGCATTTCTCATTTATTTGTGATAGGAAAGCAGTAGCTGCACCTTAGATGGCTAGATACTGGAGGGTATTAAGGATTTATACAATAATAGAAACAAATAAGTAACCCACGGCAGTGGTTCCCAATAGTAACAGTAATGAAAGTGAAAAAAGAAAAAATTGCCCATTAAACGAGAGCCATGTGAGCTCTGCAGAGAAAAGGGGGCAGGGGGGTTCGATGAAGTCTCGCCCCAGGAGGTGTGCCTGAAACGCATTCCTCCTTATTTCAGAAAATGTCAATTCATCTGGAGGGTGCAGACTCTAATGCCAAGGACAACCAGGCGAGCACGAAGCCCATTACACCCGTGCGGACTAGCTTCTGAAGACGGGAAAAACGAGCCAAAGAAAAACTAGGAGGATTGCACAATTACCTGAGTGGGCAGCTGTAATAGCCAGGGTTTGTGAGTTAACGGTAGCAGAATCTGACTGAAGAAACTTTTAGGTAATTAAGGGCGCGCCTACAGTACAGTCTTTATTTTCAACTTGAGTGGGGTTTCTGAATAATATTAGACAACATTTTTTAATTACTTACCATTCCACAATCACTGGGTGTAAGAGAGTGTTGTTCACTTGGAAGCTGATTTGAAAAAAAAAAAAAAAAAAGGAAACAAGAAACATTTATAAATATAAATGAAGCTTTGGCTCACGTTCCTGTATGGGTGAATGTCTGCTATTTCCATCTTTCCCCGTCACGTTCACTTCCCCACGCAGTCACAGTTCACAATTCTGACATGACCATACTTGACCAATGATCTTTCTGCCCTCGGTCCTTGAAGTATCATTACAATTCCTACTAGACTATTACTATACTATTTCTATACCAAAAATGTTTTCTTTGTTGCTAACCTCAATAAATACTGTTATACACTTCACATTGAAACTCTCCTTATTGAAATGCAAATGTGATGCAAATGGATATATTAGCTTTGAAATAAGTATATGAGACTTCTTTTTCTGCTGGTCCGAATGTAGAATAGATAAAATGGTGTAGTGTATGCAGTTAAAAAAAAGAACAAAGACCAGCGCTACGAACAACAGTAACATTGTCGTTAATTGATAACGAACAAGCAAAAGCGAGATGGTTTGCTCGATTAAATTATATTCAGAATCAGGTTAATCTGCAACAATCGGTATGCATGAGCCTGTTGTATCCTTGGTTATAAAAGAAGAAAAAGACCCAAAACAATAATCTGCCCAAATGAAAGTAGAATTATGTAAATGCAAAGTCACACCAGTTGAACATACCGACTAATTCCTTCAAAGGAGGCTTCACGGCAGATGCTCCCGCTATCTGTATTCTGTCCTCGCTGCATGGGAAGAGAGAAAACACACAAAAAGTGAAATGACATCACCACTGAGTGCATTCAAATGTCAGTACAGTACATTCACTTGGTTTATACCCAGGCGGATGATCTATTCTATAATGGACTGTAGAAGCTGCAGAATTAGTAAAGGGAGTTTACATGGATTCCCACGCTGCACTTTTTAGCAGCTGATCGATATAATAATCAGGTTTTTTGAAAGTTGACAATGTTAAAGATTCCGATTTTCAATAGCAGACACTTTGTGCCAATATTTAACAGCTTACACACAAACAAAATGTAAGGACTCCGTGTTTTTTTTTTTTGATATGATGAGTGAGCTGGCAGCTACCATCAGGCAAGGGGAGGGTAGGGTGAGGCCGATTTGACTGGACCTTTTACAGACTACCGTCCTTAAAGTTGGTTTCAGGAAAACTACTCCCAACACCACACCTGAAGAATTGGTCCTGTGATCAGTCATGTAATATTAAATGAAACCACATATCACTGGCTGTAATCAGGTAGGACTGAGTGATGCACTGTTCTAACTTCACTGTGCAACTATGCCCACAACAGCATACCAGTGTTTGGAGCACTGCTGGTTCCAGGCGGGACAGGACATCAGCAATCTGCAAGGAAGCAGACGGGGGAGCAATTAGGGCAGATGCAACAAGCAGCAGTTTTCGTCTGCTCCGAGGCTGCGGAATAAAGGTCACTCTGGCAGACGCCGTTGTGGCTACGTGGCGTCTCAGGTAGTCAGCAGCACACTGAATGACAAACCTCAAGCGACTTGATCACTCCTGCCAGCAGCTTAAATGTCAGATAACAGGTCCCTGACTCAGAGTTCAAAGACACTGTGGTGCCATTTGAGCTTTATTATTACTACTAATACCACTAAAATAAGCTTTCTAAAACATCAACTCGATTGTTTCTGCAAAGCAGGAAAAGGGCCTAACATCGAGATCTGTTTTGCAGCTTAAATTTCAGACATTGCATTCATTGCTATTATGCTTAAATGTTTTTAATGTCGTTAAACAGTGAGTCAATGATTAGCTGCAACAATAACTTCAACCTATAAAAAAAAAAATTTGATCAGTTACACATCTAACATTTGTTTCATTTATTGACTGAAAATATCTGATAGGAGACTTTCTGAGTTTGACTTTTTTTCATTGGCTGCTGAGTTTTAAATGTCCTTTATGCGTGAAGATTTGTTCGTGCGTGCAGTCGTTGTAAACCACTGGCGGAAAACACTTGTCATGTCAAGTAAAGCCAGATAAAAGAACTCTGAAGTTTGCAGGGCAATGAGGACTTTTCTGAAACAAAGTATAACAAAACTTGGAAAAAAATCAATGGTAACAAAACGCATGCATTGCAAATACTTGGAATATTCTTACAATATCATCACAGTTCCACAAATATGGATATCAACAAAACACTGGCCAGGTACTTTAAAAGAAAAACACATTTTTTCTGCAGAAAATGCTGCGTTCAACAATCTAAAGGAGAACTATTTGCATGTTAAGCAAGGCAGTGCTGATAAAAGTGTTTGTGTGTGTGTGTGCAACAACACCTCCCATGTCTGTGTTTGAAAAATAGAAACCTGCTTAAATATTCATGACCTGGTTCTGATAAAAGAAAAGAAATATCGTTCTACTGCCAACTGAATGCTGAACAGCAGCAACTGATTTCTTTGTCTGACTAGATGACCGTATTAGTTAAACAAATGCAGACGCAATTATTATTTGATTGAATGTTTTCTAATATTATACTGCAGTGTTGAGCTGCTATTGCTACGTGGAAGAACTGGCTGTTGATTGAAGTGATAATTAGAGTCTTAACCTGTGACTAATCAGGAAGTCTTAACACCTCAGGCAGGTGCGGAGATGTAAAAATACCAGAAATATCAGCAGGCTGAGTCATCAAAAGGTCACAGTGTGAAGCTAGAAACGAATGTAAAATTGTGTGTGATCATTTCAAATGCAAGCCTCTAAATGATTTGTTTGGCCAGTGAAAGCTGTTATAGTCTGATTATATTATTCTGATTCGTCAACATGCACACCTCCAAAATAGCACTGGCGCTGTCAACCCTCCAACATAGCACCCCTGGGAATCTGCTGTCAGCACCGATATATACATGACTGTTTTCCCAAACTCTCAAAATAGGCAATTACAGACAACCTGAACAGGAATGTATGTTTTAGACTAGGCTGTTAAAATGGAGAGAATGGAGCTGCATGTTACAGAAAAAAAATAAATTAAAAAAAACCCCCCACTCAAAATAAAAGTCCTCAGAGAATTCTGGTGTTTGATCTCCGTAAGAGGTATACACGCAGATGAATTGCTCTACCAAATTAATTATCACTATGATGTGCTTTGCGTGAGCCCAACTACTTTCCACATTTTCTCAGGCAATAGCCGCGGACTTTTGCATCGACTCACACAAATTGTGTGCGCATGCCCCAAACATCCAATCACATGCAAATGCGTGCAGGCCTCAAAGAGTACCTTAAAATGTTCCATGCATGTTCAGTCCTATTTGAATCCCCTTTGAATAACACATTGGGACAAATACGTTTGGCTCAAAAGACTTCAAAATAGAATTTTACATGACATGTTTAGATGAGTAGATGTAAATGGAGTCAAAACGTATGCAATGTCACCTTCTCCTGTAGGACGTCCTAGTACAAACCCTATATTGGTCCCACTATTTGGTGCCACCGATATCTTTGGCAGGAGGTTCAAATGAAAGAATGTTGGCTTTCACCTTTAAAAGCAGTCTACAGAGCCACTAATAACCTTTGCTGTGACTTCATAGCTCGGTGAGCGACCATCAAGGTTCAGTTACTGCACAGAAAAAAGGTCAAACACACACACACAAAGACACACAGACACAGACTGGCTGCTAAGACCAACACACACAGACTTACATCACAGGCGTATTGCACCTCATCCACAGCATACTTGTCCTTGAAGTGCTCTTTAGGAAAGATCCTGTCAACAGATGCAAAACACACAACTGGTAAAAAAAAGGTACAGTCACCAAACAAAAAGACTTTGAAATCTCTAAAAACATAACAGAGGGGTTAGACACTAGCAGATGTATTCAGGACAAAGAGCGGAGGGAGAAGGAAATACTGATGAAGAACCCAGCACATTCCAAGTGCTCATCAAGTAACTCCTGAGTGAAAATTTGAGTAGTTTGCTCCTACACATGTGTAGCGTGTGGACTGGAAATACTGCAGCAGGCTTTGGTACAGTCAAACATGTCTGAGGTGGTTTGGGTGATGACAAAAATATTAGGTCTTAAATGGTTCTTGGTGGCATTTACAATAAACAAACTGAATACAAACACTCATATAAAGACTGTTATACTGGATGTAAAAGATGTAACTGTGTAGCACAGTGACTTTGTCAGCCCTTTCTTCAAGTCACAGCTCACAGCTACGGAGCAGCTGCTGCTGATTGTTGGCCATGTACACAGCTCTTTGAAGATTAGTGCGACTCACTCTCCCATCCAAGTAGCGTAGCTTTCAGGCAGTTTGGGAACAAAAAGGACGGATTTCCCGGAGTCCACATCAATGGCTCCATAACAGTCCGGCTCAGTTACTCCAAAAGCCCAGTGGAAGAAAGACTCCTGCAGAATTCAGAGAATCAGCCAGAGCATTAGAGAGGGAGATAATAATAGTCAGCCAAAAGAGAAAGTTAGCTAATTCTGGTCCCATTATTACATAAGAAAATAGAAGATGGTGTCCCTGATTAGGCCACAGAGGTGACTACAGAGCTCCGCAACAAGACTGAACTTTTAATGTGCCCACTGACGTTCGTTACAAGTGACAAGCTTAGGTGGGAGTGCCGGGAAAAAATGATCATAGATATGAGTGATTTCTCTGCAGACTGGCTGACCTACATATTTTTGACAGAGTGAGGAGGTTAACTGCGCCAGAGAAGCTCAGAACTGGACTTGACTTTAGGAGAAGCCGGGGTGAGGTTTTCGTGGGACCTCGATAGAATGCCCTCTGGGCGGTTTGGCAATCAGGCACTACCAGTTCAAAGAAGACTGATACAGGACATGCTGGAGGGACTCCCATCATGGATGGGTGGATAAATAAAATCAAGACCTTGCCCCCAACTCAGCCTCCGTTTTGCCCCAATCCCAGAGTCAACTCAAGGCTACTTACCTGCCTGAAAAGGAGGTCCGTGTCCGTGCAGTACCTCTGCTTCTGCTCGCCTCCCTGCAGCACCACCACTGACCGCGGCACCGCTGCGTCTTTGGCTTTCAGCTCTTTGCACAGGCGTCGACGGTTCTCTGCGAACAGGGCCGCAGACACCCTCAGGGTGTCGTTACCCAGCCAGTAGACCGGTCTGAAAGGACAGGGAGACAGAAGACAGGGTGGCGTAGTGGTTGGTGTGACTGACCCTCAACTGAAGGACTCGGTGTATGGATTATGATTTTCTTGTCATAAAGGTGCGCAAGCTAAGGTTTTGTCCACACTGTCCCTACCATTATTCAACTATTCTCAGGTATATGGCAGCTGCAGTGGGAAGAACTTAATTTAATGTCTTCTAAATTGTTGAGCTGGAGATGTTGTGGTTGGGTCTCTCTCACACACACACACACAGCAAGGAGAAGGGGACCCATTATGTTTTTAGTTCTATCTGGAGATAATCCTCAGGATTTGGTCAGTACATTTCAGCCTGAAGAGGTGCGTGACCCACAGCCCAGCCTGCCTTCAGAAAGAGTTAAGACATAGATATGAACAGATAGACATCATTTTAGGTCTGATAGGTCTCGGTTATAAACCTTGGTCTCTGGCCGGGGCTTTGCTGATAAGGCAACAAACAAGACACATCTGAATCAGCCTGGACTTTACCAAAGGTTAATCCATAACCTCAGAGTATTTTATGGCTTTAAGGATTTCTGTATCATTCACTGTTGGCTGAGTATACAGGTGTAATTGTGTCTCTGTGAGGACAGATCAGCACCAGTGAGGTGGTAAATTATGTTACTGAAGGAGGACAGTCATGTACTCTGCAATCCAAATAACCTGCCCGGCAATAGCCCAGGAATAAAATAAAAAAAACACAAGGTGTGTCCGATGTTTGTTCCAATCTCTGGCAGAGATCACCTTGTGTCCGCTGATTGCTGACAACTGTGATTACCACAGCAGTTTCTTCTGTACGGTTTTATGCAATGATCACAAGAAGTCTGCCTGGGCTGCGTCGTGATCCCACGAAAGCCAAGCCTGTTCTATTGAGATCCCAAGATACCGTCGAGGTGTCGAACGTGATCAAATGGATAAGGCAGACAATAAATTGTTACGCAAAAAGATTTCTCGACATTATTTTCTCCAAGATTTGTTTTGATCTTTAAAAATCTTGGATCCGTTCACCCCTTCAGTCCTCTAAACCTCCTTCAAATAAAACAGCGGGCAGCTCTGTGATGAGGGGTCACAAGCCAAAAAAGGTTGGAAACTTTATGGATTTCCTGTAGAAATTAATGGTTTTCAAAGCACCTGCAGGCATGCATACTTCTGTCTTCAAAATTATGAAACTGGATGTAAGCTAAATGTATAAGAAGTTAAACTTTTTACACAGCCGCAGCAGTGCTAGTGAAAGTAAGAGTTTAATTCTTTAGAGATTCTTTAGGGATTTAAAGTGCTTTGAATTTGGCCTGTTAAGGAAATTAGTTCTTTATTATTTTTTTTATAGATACCGCTGGTGATATTCAGTATGTAACTTATCTCTTCAACTATCAATAGAGTAGAAAGGTCAGTACATCCTCACGAAACTAAACTTCCCAACGTTTTGGTATTAGTTCCACAGGCTGACAGACAGTGTATTAAGTTAACGGTACGTTACATCTAACGTTAACTTAACGTTACGTGGCAACAGTGTTATTATCAGACGAGCTCGCGAGCTTAGCGAAGGAACATATTTATGTTCCGGCGGACTAAAAGTAAAAGCTAACGCGACTCTATTTGTTATCTGACCTATATTAAATAAATAGTCCAGTCAGTCAAAGCGCTGTCATAAAACAGAAAACTGAACTCACTGTGGTGCAGCCGCCATGCTGATGTGCTGGTCCAAACTGTCACGTGAGTTTCGTGCGGCGCTGGCGCTAGTCAGCTGACGCAGCATTGTGCTGCGTTCATGTCTTTAGGAAATAACCAATCTCGACAGTGCAGTTGCATTGAGAGGCTCCTCCCATGATGTTATTTTTCAACTTCGGCTGTCGTTCGCAACGGTGCTACAGTCAAACAAATTGAAAACACGAAAAATGAAAATGTAAAAAGAGAAAGAGGCTCAAAACAATGCTTGTCCATGGGCTAGGCTACTACAGAATATAAACTTGAAAATTCTTCACCCCCTAAATGTCACATTATTGCAAGTAACGTTACGTATATTTGCCAATGATATATCATAGAGGTATAAAACTGATGGTGTGTTGGGTCAGAAGGGGGCAGCAAGTAGGCCTACACAACATTCTGATAGAATTATTAAAGAAACATACAAATAACAATGATAAACGTGGCAAACAAGTGCAGAGAATAATACAGAAGATGATGCAACATGTTTCTGCAGTCGGATGTATACAGTAAATGTGTTTTTGCCGCTTTCATTATTTTTACCTGTTAGTTTTTCTATTTATGGCTACAATTACAGTGCTTTGGTAAGGTATGAGGTTAAATGAGACATCAGATTCATGTTGGCAAAGTCAAGTCCACTGAGAGCTACAATGACTTAACATGTAAACATTGTTGCTTTTGAGCTGTTAATTGGATGAATGTAGCTAAAGCAACCATATCAATGTTTTTTAATATAAAACGGCCCTAATATACGGAGTTGCACTGTACAGACACCCATGCACACATCATCCAGCTCTCAGTTCCCAGCTGTTTGTTTCATTATCATTTGAGATACAGCTGCAGTTGCACATTGTATTTTTTTTAATTGAAAAGAGGAAGATCACAACTACGGCTCCTGACCTGGTAGAGTCACACAGGGGATCTGCTTTCGGTTCTTTTTTTTTTAGTCAAGTGATATTACGCATGGTCATGCATATAAATGAGCCCCACACTAAGAGAATTAGAACCTGTTCCATAATCTAGAGAGGACACACAATGTGTTCATACGTTCACATGCATACATGGCGGGACACTATTATTTAATTATTTCATCCTTTTTTTTTCCTGGTGCTTAGCGAGTGAAGGAGAAGGCTTGCTTTGTAACCAGTGTACCAGCTTTCATTGTTTACAAGTTACAAGTGGACTAAAGAAGTGATTAGTGATCATTTTTAATCTACCAAGTGCCCAGGGGTTAGGAAACTCACTAAACACATGAGGCAGCCTTCAATTCCAACTATGAAACATGAGAAGCCATAACTCTTTGTTTTTCCCAGAGGATTTCCATTCCCTCCAGTAGGGCAGAGAAACTCAGTTACTACACAGGAGATCTTGTCCGTATTAAAACCTTAATATTCTTAAAACAAAGTGAGGCGTGAGACCTTCAGGGGCACACATAGACATCTTTGGAAAGTTGCAGTATACCAAGTCTTTTGATTTGATTCTGCAAAATGGTGTTTTTTCAGTAAAAAACAGTAGGGGGAGATGCAACTCTCTTTTCTCACAATGGAGGGAGAGTTTGAGAAATAATTAATTATTATGAGTGACTGCAGATACATGATGCAGGTAACAATGTGTCATGAAAAAACAGCATCCAGGCATAGATGACAGGCTGTCAAGAGGGTTGGCACACTGACAATGAAACATGAGCAGCATTGACTATGATGACAGGTAGATGTATACGAAAACGGATATTTTGACACCTATCTGTTTTTCTGCAGAAATAAGGTTTTTAATAGTTTCATAAACACTTCCAATCCAGGTGGATGGAAGTCATCTTTAATGTTTATTTTAACCATTGGTGGATTGGGAATTTACCAAACACTGCTGGAACTTTGGGACTGGCTGATATCTAAGTAGTCAATAAGAATAAGAGTATGAAGTATTTGCAAATGTCATTTGTCGATGTCTAAACTCTTTTAAAGCGTGCACTCGTTAATTGGACTTAGGGTTTTGCTGAAAAATGAACACTGACGACTTATTTAAATTTCCAGATATTATTAATAACACTCCTAACCTTTCCACCACCCTTTCTGCCAGTGTGGTCTCAGTTAAATGAGGCCATTGCTCTCAGTAAGTTGTGCCTAATTTGAACTAGAGGCAGTTTTACCCAGTACTCATTATATTCATGTGCATACATTGGCCACTTTTGAAAAGGCCAAAGTACAATCCAATTATAGTCATCCTTGTTTTTCTTGCAAAATACAATAACCTTACAGAAAAGTCAAATGAGTTCATAGACAAATCAATGGCTTGATTCACAGTCCTTTCTGACACGCTACAGGAATATATCCTCATGTTACTCATAATTTTGTTGTTCCTCCTCAGCGGCCTCCTGGCAGAAAGGAAGTGTTTCTGCTGGAAGTGCAAACAAAGACTCTGGGACGCCAGGCGTCAAGCCACCACTGTCACTGTACACTGGGTGCCAATTCCCCTGCATCCTCAATTTTATCTCTGGTGCCAGCTGTAAGTTGTGCTGATACAGATGAACTGCTCGGCTTTCAACTCTTGACTTTACTCCTTGCGGGTGTTGGACATTTGCAATGGAAGGAGGAGCATCTTCAAATACACCAGGACTTCCCGAACAAAAAAAGGACCACAATAAATGTGTAGGCCAGCAAGAATATAGTGCGGGTGGGGACACACATAACATTTCTGGAGAAAGATATTTAAAAGAGTGGTTAGGAAAATCTGTTCAACACTTATGGCTTGTGATTAAGTTACTGGTTTGTCTGCTCAAACCTGGTCAAAACGCAAAAAAGGCTTCCTGCTCTCTCAGTGACTACTTTCCTTGAGCAAGGCACTTAACCATAAACACGGAAGACTGAGATTGTGCAGCAGTTCCCAGATGTGAAAGTGTGTATATATCCCTTCTTCCCTATGACACTGCACCCCAGATCATTTCTAAAGTAAGTTGTACATAGAAAAAATGATTTGCATTCAGCATTTAATCCATAGAAAAAAGGGGCAAGTTACTCTATATTCCAAGTGAATTTAGAGGCAAAATATTGGTAATGCTTCCCAGTTGCCCGCAGGAGGAATAGCAAATTTTACCACTCGTGTGAGGACTCGAAGAGTCCAAAAGCGGTTTATTTAGCCGTATTTTGGCAAAATAAGACCGCCAGCATATGGATGGAAAACAAAGGTGTGGATCATAATACAGGAGTGATTTGACAAGGTTCTGCGAATCCACTACAAGCATCATGATTCCAAGCAGACCAAGCTACAGACCTTTTACAGACACTTTTCAAGCCAACAGGGGGTGGGAATTCATACTCGAATCACTTTAAGATGTTTCCTCCAGAAACTAACCCAGTCCCTCTCCTACAAAAATGCTTCAGCCAATTAGGCAGATAGTGGAGTGTGGTGAGAAGCGCTATTGACTCCGATTATTTACTCTCTTCAAATGACCAGAAGAGGGTTTAATTAAAACACAAAAAGCTGCCTGAAGGCAGATGGGCTCTGCGGAGTGGGCCCTTACTGTAATACCTTCTGGTGAACGTGTCTCAGACACACGAGTCTGACAGAAGTAGGAGCTTCTGCCACAAGGCATCAAACCACCATATAAAAAAAAACTGAATTTTTCAAATAGATTTAATTCCTTTAAAAGCAAATTGTTTTCATGTGACTGACTGAGCTTAATCTGATGACTCTTCTCCAACTCTAGTTTTAACCTTAGGTCACTTGCAACGAATGTATATGAATTCTATAAATTAAACTATGGGATGAAGGTGATAAGAATTAAGATTATGGATGTTTAGATGATAGATGATTTAACTGAGGTGGAGGTGGGATTACCAGACACTGTACACTACATAGCATAGCTAGATTTATCAAACTGGGTAATAGTAAACTGAGCATCGGTGTGAATGGTTCTTAACAAAGCTATGTGTCTCTCACATCTGTGTAACCAATGTGCCTTGAGCAAGTTTCAGTTATTCCTTTATAAATTTTGTCATACTCCCAGTATCTCAGTTTTAGTAAGTGCATGACCCTCAGCCAATTGAAAATATAAATTGCAAGGCAGGAGGCACTTTTTTCCCAAGCTGCTGGATAACAGTGTAAAGCTTTGCTTGTACCGGAGAGCTCAGGTGTGAAGGCAAGCAAAAACATGAATGTGAATGAGGGAAGCGCTGAAAAAGAAACAGACACACAAAAAATCTTCTTGAAATGTAAAATAGCCTGTGGGCACAACTACACCCCACTGCTGTTAAATAAATATAGAAAAAACCTGCATTGTTATTTCAATTAAAGTATAACTTCACTGGATGCAAAATTGTGAGATTTCTCTCAGCCTGTAGGAGGTAAACTCCGAACAGAAAACGACTATTTAAGATCGCATGAAATTTGGTCTAAGGTGAGAAACAGGATACACTTTAAACTTTGTGTCTATGATGACAGCACTCAAAGATAAGAGAAAATGCTAATCAGCTCAGAGCGGTCTTATATATCTTCATCATCTGAAGCACTTTCTTCCTTCCATACCCCTCCTTTCCTGGTCTACAGTTTTAGATGTTACAAAGTGTTCTCTAATCATCACACAAGCAGGCAAATCAAACACTTCTGCTGTTCTGACCACTTGAAATTAGTATCAGTAGTATCAGTATGTCTTCTACGAGATGTGAAATAAATTAGTGTCCCATCTCTGGTCCAGTGTGTAAGCATGACCTAATCTACAAAACTGCCTAGTGACAAAGCAAGGGAAGATATGAATGTAGGTTTTACAAAATGAGGCATAGCAAGTTGTAGGTCAAGGCTAATTATTAAGATTATTCTGATAAGTCTGTTCAGACAGCACCAACAGTTTCATTGTTCACTGATTTCAGAACAAGAATCGACCCCACACAGTAGGAACAATAGCAGTGCTGATTTGAAAATTGTGCTATGTAATGCCTAGAACTCTACCTGCATGGAAACACTCAGCCCTTTGTGTGGCTGTTCAGATAGTGATGAGTTAACACAAGCATGGAAATTGTTGCTAAGGCTCCCTCAGTAGGGGGTCTGCTTGAGGTAGAGTTTTGCTGATTAGTAGCTCCTGAAGCAGATGAGTAGTAGGCTAATTACTGTAACACCCTCCACTCCATTAAGAAATTAAACCAAAGTTGTTTTTACAAACTCAGAAATATGAAAACAGTACAGGAAAAATCACACTTTTCCTCACAGTGAAGAGGGTCTAGCTAGTGATGCATTTGGTATGATGCATATTTTATGCTTCCTGATCTACCGACTGTCTTGCTGTTACTATGTGTGTTCTGTATTTCACTCTGTAGACCACATCGTCCTCTTTGATCATCTTGAGCACTTTTTTGGTCAGTATGGTTTTGCTGTCTTGTGAATGGGGTGTCCCACAGGGGTCAGTGTTTGGACCACTTTGGTTTTGTGTGAATATATAGAAGTATCTCTTGGTCACAAAATATGTCTAAATATGGTTATTCTAATAACAATCAAAATCTATCATCTTTCTCCCACCTGTTTGATATATTTGACTGAAATTTTGGATTGGATCATTTACTGATGAGACTGCTTTTTCTAAGCAAATACAGTGTTTGTAGGATGGGAAACCTTATTTGTGGCCACCTGTGTGACAGTCCAAATCAATCTTGCTTTTGCAGGTGGAATTGATCTATTGAGACCACATTTACACTGCTCCAAGGTCAGTGTACTTTCATCTTAATGCATGCACCTCCATAGACTATATACTCATGTGTGGCATGTTCAGATTACATGACAAAACCCTTAAGGAAATCATCTGATTGATTTCATTGCATTTTTTTCATTATGTAATGGGTTTACATGTTTTTATAAGCCTATGGGACATAATGTTTCACAACACACAAAAGACCATTTATTTAGACATTTATCATCATTTATAACTATCCATGAGGTGACCTTGGGGATTGGCAGCTGGAATACATGTAGAAAGAAAAAAACACAAACATACCAACACTCAATCACACATAGAGTTTACTAAAAATGAAATATCAATACTTATCAAGTCCTGTATTTGGCAAAAACAGTGAGCTGTCATCTTTACTTTACTATAAGACTTCTATCCTTCAAAGTTTGACAGTCACTATGTTTGCATTCCCATGGGTGCAATGCTGGTGGCACAAGTATGATGTGCCAATTCCTTTTCCATCTGCCGAGATGCCAGAGCGAAAAATGAATGGTCCAGTAGAGTCCAATCTGCTTGTTTCCATCTTGTTAATATGCCTCTGAGAGGCCCGCTGTATTCAGGAGACTCACTAGAGGCTGATCTCCAGAGAGCTGAACAAGATAAACAGGGCTATAGGAGGCAGTGGAGACCTTCAGAGCTGCGTAAAGAACAAGTGATTCTGTTCTGCTCATTTTGCACAGAGGGAACTAGTTAGGGCTGCATTAAGCTGCAAGTCACCCAGGAGTCTAAGATGAGCCAATCAAATTCTTATTGCTGACCTGCTAGCAAACACTTGCCAACTTAAGGATCTGTCAGAAAAAGAGCAACACTGTATGAGCAGTACTCTCTCTGGCCATCTGACCAAACGTTGAATTTTCATTGCTGTTTGAACCCTGGTTTGGTTACCTGGCCACTTTATGCTGGACGACTACTAATTGGCTTGTGTGAAGTTGTGGGTGAGCTGCCCACAATTCCCTGTGAACCAGCATTTGTGGTTTGTTGGACCAAGATAATGAACTGAAAGTGGCTGAAAGCTGCATAGAGGTGCATACTGGATTTGTGCTTCTCAGTTGGATCAGCAGTCAGCAGCCTGATATTAGCAGGAGCCATTTTATTCAATGTTAACAGAAATATTGCTCAGTGCAACTCTTAATTCAAACTGATTTAGCTACGTAAGCTACAGAATGTGCAGTATGCACTGGAAAACTAATTGCATTGGGAGGCAGGTTTCACACCTGCGAGGTGGACAGAACCAAAGCCTTGTATAGACAAATTGGACTGATCATTTTCCGCTTGGGTCCCTGTGCTGAGGTACAGCCTGTTCAAAGAGTTTAATATAATTAAATCACTAGGCTTTAACATAACCTCTTACATCCTGTTTTATAAACCTGCTTTCTGTGGCAACTCTTAGACTCCACATCAGTATTACACCACTCTTAAGTGAAGCAATGTGACTAATTACCTTATTAGATTTTAGCACATCAGTGTCATTTACACTGGGGGCGCTGGGGACATGTCCCCACCACCTTTTGAAATGACCAATTTAGTCCCCATCACTTTTTAAAAGCATCATTTGTTAAAAATTGTTGCTTGCACCTAGACATGCTAACTAACAACTGAGAACGCATTGAGAAAGTCCAAAAAACGTAACGTAAGCAGAAAAATAAAAGTCCATAAGACTTTTGCCCGTAACTGGAATAAATGTTATAGACTTTAAAACACTGAACCACTCCTTTAGTGCTTGCCTCTTAATGTTAGCATTAGCTGCCAGACTAACATTATGAAGCTAGTGTTAGCTGGTTAGCGTGGTAGCTAACAATGAAAACAAACTCCTCAGCAAGATCTAAAACGATTGAAAAAAAAAAGACTTAACTTCCCTGGCATTTCTACTGCTGTCCTTCATGAGAATGTCTAAGTTTATAAAACTAGTGTGAAACATGAAAACATAATCCTGAAGCATTGTCTGTTCTTTAAAACTCTATGCACACTGTACATACTGTATACACTGCCATAGCCTCATGTATATAAAGCAACCTGTTACACGAATCACACTTTTTCCTGCACCATTGCACTAATTGTCTTACTGTTTACAGATGTTACCATGCTTGTTTTGTTTTGTAATGGTAGTCTGTACTTTGTACATTTACCTGCTATATTGATCTGTTGAGAGATTATCAATACAATCCTTACTTGTCCCACTTTCTGTGGAATAATCTCTAAACTAGTATCAGTGTTAGCCATAGTGTGGGGAAGGGTATAAGAAAGCAGGGAAGTGATGAAGTGATCTATTTATATTAATTATTGTTCTTGTTACTGATCTTTCAGTTCCTATTGCCTAGGTACAGTTAATACATCAGGAAGTGGAAACCTACCATACCTGAATACCATCTTATATTTATGAGCACTGTCAAAATGGCACAAGAGACAATATGGGGAGACAAAAGGTAGTCCTTTGGGAAAATTGCCTCGTTCCAGTGAGAAGCTTTTAGCTCAATGGCAGAATTATTTGAGCTGAATCTAAAATAGTGGAAACCGAAAGCAGAATGCATTATGAGACATTTGCTGCTGCTTGTGAAGGATAATGCTCATATTCTTTATATCCTCTGTAAATTCACACCAGATGGTCTTCAGGATAAATTTCAGCCTTGACCTTCACACATGTAAACACTGTGTCAGGCCAAAATAATTAGCTCAAACGGCAAAACTATTTCCCTGCAGGCTGCAAGAATTGGCATACATTATACCACTCTGTAACTGACTTAAAGAAGGTGATGACTGTCTGTGGTTGCCCTCAGTAGCACCCAGGTGCTAATGGGGGTAATTGAGAATACAGTAACAACTAGGACACGTGTGTGTGCATGCTTAGTGAAGTGTGCTTAAAGCAAAGCTTAAAAGAACAAATAAAGGCTCACAAAGTAATGTAACCTCTTTTTGATGCTGTTTAGTTTGCCAAATCTTCCTTAAAAAACAAGAATAAAGGAATACAAGTATGAAGAATGACAGATGGTGGGGAAAAGGGATCAGGTTAGTGTAGGCAGAGATAAATCCAGATCAGAGGCTGCTCTCTGGGCAGGTTAAGCAACAGTCACATCCGTAACCCAGGACAGCTGTTTATGATTGAAGAGGATTAGGGACAGCGCACATATTTCATCAGGATTTATCCTCGTCAAATTCTAAAACTGGACTGCTCTAAAGCCTCTCACTTTAGCTGCTAAATAATTTCAATTATTATGCAAGTTCTTTCCGGTGGAGGTCAGCTGTGCCAGTGTCCCAGGCATTTGGCAGATCAGTCATTATTACCCTCAAACGTCCTTCAGGTTTAACAGTGCAGGAGTAGAAAGAATGGAAACCATCTGTTTTCAATGACACAAATGCTTCTCTTAGACATACAGTCAATCAAAATCAACATACAAGGACTTAGGGGGAAGCTGCAGAAAAACTGTGACCCTGAGTCTGTTGTGGACTTACTACAGTGTAAAGACCCTGTCATTGTCCACAGCTGTCTGGGTATTCTGTGTGAGACATTTCATTCGGCTGAGAGAGACAACCAGGGGAAAGAGGTCTAGGTTTTTTTTTTAATGCAGCTTTTATCATCCAATAACAGTTTGGCACACTGAATAATGGTCCTTTAACCGCAAGTGGAGATTTACACTCGTCTACAAGTGTTCATCGGGTCAAAATGAAATATTAAAGAGAAAAATAAAATAGACCGAAGATTGTTCAGAATGAAATGACACACACGTTATGGAATGACATTTTGGAAAAAAAAACAAACTCAAGGTACAATTGCTGACCAAAAATATAAAGTGAGGAAATTGCATTTAAAAACTCTATCAGAATATTGAAATACATTTTCTATTTAATTTCATTTGCCTCTCCCCTTTCCACTCCTTTTCATACCCAATATTCATTTTTGTTTTGCCCTTGGGTTTTTGTCTGTTTTCCTGTGTTTTTTTGTTCCTGTGTATATGGCGGTCAGAGTTGCAGAGGTGTGTCCGGAAGATGAGCCACATTGCTCGGCTATATAACAGGGCTGGATGTGCAGTTCTGGCTCTCTCTCCTCCCAGCCAACAGGGTTTTGTTTTGTTTGGGGTTTTTTTTGCTTTGCTTTTCACCCTTAGACATTACTGACACTACACCTGTCCCCCATCCAGGCACTCAGTACACCACTGGTATTACTGATTGTTTTACTTGAATCCATAAGTATCTGTGCGGTCTCCTGCAAACACGGTTGGCCAGAAATGGGTGTGGTGCAGAGGCACCGTACAGTATGCCTTGACGCAGTGTAATTTCCAGTGTCAACTACACATGCAGAGTGTTTCCCTCCACTCCTGCATTACTGTTATTACTCTTTAGCTAATACATTGCTGTACAGTGCTGTTTTCTGATTTGCTTTCACTTGCCGTGCTTAGTGAGAGCTGCAATCAAGTAATTTTTCCCCTTGCATGTTTCAAACTCATCCCTTAACTCAATGCACAACTAACAGAATATACAAATCTTAATTTAGATCAACTTTAATAGAATAACCTGTTAGCTTACAGTAGCTGATTAAACTATTCAGTGTATACCTGCATACACTAAAAGCACTGTACCAACACCTACCTTCCTCACGCCATCTGTCAGAGTGCCATTGTTCTTGTAATACCCGCAACACCATTGTTTGGGCTGCTTGTTCCCTGTAGCTGGTTAATATTACTGTCTTGCTCCAGACCAAGCACATTACATTACATGTTTGACAGTCATTTGTAACAGTTTTGGATGGCACTGGCCATCGATGACGTCAAATCAGAAAGCGGTCATTTGTACCATTATCAGCTGCAGCTCCTGAGTTGGTTTCATCGGGCTGGAAAGGCCCGGAGTTCTGTCCGAAAGAGCAACATGGGCGGACAGCTCCATGAGTCCTTGAGCAGCACATGAGCAAACCCACACACACACACACACACACACACACACACACACACACACACACACAGAGTCTTACTCTTCTGTTGTCCGTCTCGCTCCTCCTTCCCCCTTCTCTCCTTGTGAATTGTAAAATTAAGAAAGTGGCGGCCACCCATGACTTTAATCTGCACTTCTCCTTGCTCTACATACTATTTACGCAAGTATTACGCAAATATGTAAGCAGTCTGAAGGCCGGTGATGTTTTTCATGGACCGATGAAAGGCAGAGAATATGACATTAAAAGAAGCAGTGTTTTTTAATCTAACGTCCTAGTTGGCTTGGTTGAGAAGTTGAACAGCTGTGAGAGTGCTTAAGGTCAGAGTTTTTGATGTGGTACACCGCAGAGAAAATTATACTAATTTAGATCAGTTCACTCTGCGTAGTGAACAAAGTGTCAACACTGAAATGGAAACTGAACAAACAAAGACGGAAAGTCTCCTTGCTTTGTTCATTAGTTGGGATGTGACATGCAGACTAATAAAGTAGGTGAGAGATGGCTAGGTGGGGAAATGCCACAAATGAATTGTGATAGGCTGTCAAGGTAATGACAAGGAAACACTGAGGTTTTGCATGGTTTTTGTATTTGGAATATACTGTTGAAGAATTATAGTCAATAATCGTCCCTCTAATCTGTAAAGGTGCTGTTTTGCCACTCAAATACTTTTATTTCTGCACTATTTTAAACATCAGCAGCAGGGAAAATGCCCCAAATATAAAATGTATTGTATATGTAGTTTCTTATATCACAGCGGATAGTCCTAGGTCATAAATACTGATTAGGTGAAGATAGGGAGAGTTGGTGGAGACTGGCAGATTAATGAGAATAAAGGAGCCTGTGTCTGTGCCATTGTAATGCATTGATAATATGACTAACCCTACAGAACAAGCTCAACTGATTGAAACTTGGGAACATAAATGTTATTTATGCTTTGGAGGGGAATGGAGGGTAGAAGTTAATTGCGGCTATATTGGGCTTTATATTCACACAGCGATGCCCCCTGTCCTCAGTGGTGTGCTGTGACAACTGGTTATTCATTTAGCAGTGACACTCCATCACCACAAAATAATTACTTCTCCTGCCAGAGATAATGAGTTCAAAATAGTAATATAATTTAGTCAGATAATGCGTGCAAATGTTTTTGTTAACATTGTCCGAGGAAAGCGTTGCAGCCTGCGGCCAAACCTAGAGTTATCGTGATTTACGTAAACACGGACACTCAGCGGCAGAGTGTCCAAATGTGAACATTCATTGACAGAGTATTCTGAAGATGAATTGATTCATTGAAATGATAACGTTAATTAAATAATCATTTCGTACATCCCTCCATATGATCAGATATATACTTAACAAATTCGACAAACAACGCTTTCTCACGCTGATGTCATTTAACAGTAGAACTGAGCCAAGTCAAAAGCCTTGTACCTAAACATGCACGGTAATCAGTCATGCCGAACGCACTGGGATGCCCAGCAGACATTTTTTAGGAAAAACTTAACTCAAAGATGATGATACAATGGGCAGTAGAATAGTTAATTCCCAGCCTCATCCAAATTACACAGGTGACACTTTCTGTCCTCCTCTGGGACCCAGCCAAACACAGGAGACCGGAGAGCACAGATGGACCTCTGTCTAATAAGACATGAGCTCCCCTGAAAACACACTTTGTGACAAAAACTTTTTTTTTGGGGGGGGATAGGTCTCTAAGATATAGACAATATGCTGTTTTTGCCATGCATTTCTACTTTTCATCATAATCGTCATAATCATGAGTCATGTGTAATATTTAGGCTTTTGATGTATGATTCATGCATGAGGTGCGACTCATCACTAATTCACTAAGCGTGGCGGCGAAACATCACAAGCTTCCCTAACTTTAAATGAACTTTAAAAATCAGGAAAGAAAACCCCCAGCCCTCTGCGGTCGCTTCTGTCTTAAGATAAGGGCTATTCCCAATTAGCTGCATTATTCACTGTTAGCGCTGTAGCCTATTGTATGTGATGGGTGTTGATGAGGACTGGATCCCTTGTAGGCAGCCTGGACTATTTTTGTTGGTATTTACAATGCTCATGCATGTGTGTGTTGGTATAGGCTGGTTATTTTGCTACGTGACCCTCGCATTTCATGTCCTAATTGTACCGAGAAGTTATTGTGCTCATCTGTATGTGACGGGTAACTTTATAGTACATCACTCTGCAGCGTATACTGTGCCCTGCTATAGTTATATGGTATCATGCTTTTTAGATTTTCATACCCGTGTGGAGGTTTGATGTGGTTTATTATTATATGTTAGTTTACACAAAGCAAGTAGGCCTACATGCTTGTCGCTATGAATGGTTCTTTGCAACAAGAGTCACAGTCAGCCACAGCGGGTGAGTACTGCTTGTTCGGGATCGGAATAATTTCGTATGGGTTGGTAAATCATCTTAATTTATTTATTAATATGACAGTCTTATCCTGCAGCAGTGGACACACTTTAGTTTATACTTATCTACAGCACCCAGACAGGAGAACGTCGCCTGCACACAAAGAAACATCAATGAAGTGCTGCTCATGAATGCATCTTGCATCATGCATCTACTTTATATGGGCCAAAAGTATTGGCTGTTCATGTAACCAAAGATGAAAACAGCTGAGAACTAAAGGCGGTGTGCCTGATCCTCAAAAGGGTCTCGAATATAAAACAAAAATCCTAGACCTGCTTTGAGCTAACAGAAGAAAAAGAAAGCAAACTAAGAAAGTCTACCTCAACTTTTCATTCTTTGAACTTAATCATGTTGGATATAGTGTAGGTCCACGTTTGAAGTAGATGTAGCTAGTATCTTTTATCAACAGACTTTTTGCCTTCAAAGTTTTTAAAAACCCCAAGTGGTCTTTCTTTGGTGACAGGGACGATCTGGGGGACCAGTGGGAAAGATAATGACTGTGTTACTGAAACAATTTTGAACACCATGAAATAGAGAAGAAATCGTCTGTCATTCGCTTTTTTCTTTCTCATTTGAGATTAGGAAACACATTTGTAATCAGATCTAGAGATTCATAATTTGGAAAATAAGACGCCTGATCTTAAATCCTTCTCCCAATTGCTTCAAAGTCAGTGTGTATACAAGTGTGCAGTATATACCCTATGGAACAATCTTATATAACAGTTTAAAAAGGGAATTATGAAACTATCTTATGATCGGGGTGAAGTCGTAGGAATATGCTGTAGTTAATATGAAATGAATGTGGGGGTGGAAACTCTTCAGCAATGCAGCTGAGGACATTATCTTCTTCATTAATCCTCACAGAGCAGCACACACCACCATGTTTAACATTGCACTTAACCAGTACTCACCTACCTAACAAGCAAACAGTAGTGGGGTTTAGCCTGACAACTGTAATTAATATTCATTCATATATTGCAAATTTCATTTCAACTTTTCCTGAGGAACTACAGTATTAACATTTATTTATTATTTTTTTTTTAGGTTTGCAGTAGTCAAAGAGAGTTGAAAATGACTTTGAAACATATCCTCCTCCTCTAAGCCTTTTGGGTTGATCACAAAGCTCCTCCAGAGCTTGTTTCTGGAAGGCATCGCACTCTAAAGTAGATGATCCTGGTAGTTACTGACTGGGAATCAGCAGTGGGAGAAAATTCACGCAGCCTATCTTATCTTGCCTCCCACTCGCATCATTACTGGGCTCTATTGCTGATGATACTCATTGCCCAGTAGCGCAATGCCACACTGATCAACCATTTGCATGCCCTTGCTGGCTGCGAACCTATATAGTAAGTGCCCTGGCATGCCACAAATCAAAAGAAAGCCATGACTTGTTATCTCGCTGCAGC
This sequence comes from Coreoperca whiteheadi, assembly GCA_011952105.1. NCBI lineage: Eukaryota > Metazoa > Chordata > Actinopteri > Centrarchiformes > Sinipercidae > Coreoperca > Coreoperca whiteheadi. The sequence continues at coordinate 27,278,071 of CM022485.1, read as the reverse complement.
TTTTCCCCGGCCTTTGCTGACGAGCCATATCTCCAGCTTTGAAGTCAGAGCCACTGGCAATGTCTCAAGCGCTGCTGCCATCAAGTGAGCGCCTCTTCATTAAATCCTTGAGCTGCTTCTAATTACAGGCTATATCAGGCGGCCCTCGGTGCTGGGCACTGGGGCACAGAACAATGTGCATGACACAAATGCCAAAAATCACAGGGGAGGCTGGGGACACAAGTTGCTGCAGACAAGACAAACCGTCCGTATCTCACTGCTACTCTATATCAAGACTGAACTTTAAAACGGCAGTGTCACAATAGCGATTAACACAGTTGTCGCCGTAGATACCAATCGGCAAAGCAGCAATGGGAAACAGCAATGTGAACAGATGACTTGATTGTTCAGGTGAGCTTATATGCATACTTTAATTGATGAAGTTTCTTCTTGCCAGGCTGATGTTTCCAAGTCTGCCTGAGTAGATGTTTCCCGGTAAGTTAGCAGATCTGCAGCAAAGGATTGTGGGGTGGATTTCATCTGCATCTTTCATCCTGAAACTCTCTGTTCCCCTGTCACCTACACTCCTAGCTGCTCTATTTATAACTTGTAACCATAACAACTGGTCTTTTCTCTTTGCCAAACGAAAAGAGTTCCTGTCACTAGGTGTCTTTGTGCTTCAGATTAAAAGAATGCCATAGTACGCTAAAACTTTCATCAGTGTTGTCAAAGTCGACTCTACTCTCACATGTTAATGGTGCTAACTGCAGCTATTAGCAGGGATTTACATTATTATCTTATAGAGAGATCATCCGAGTGAAATCATTGCCTTTTGAATCCCAGGAACAAATATGGAGCACATTGTTCCTGGGTGATGAATAAATTGTCAGTGCTGTGGGTGACTGACAGAGATGAATGAGACTTTGAAGAAGAGCATAGGCATTGTTTTCTGCAAAGTTTCAACTACCCTGCATCCGTTTTTAAGATGGAGAAGAGCTGGCAGATAGTTTTCAAGCTCAGATCTGACGTTTCCCCTTTTGTCAAGGTTTTGATGGAAAGAAAAAGGGAAACAAGTTTGATGCATGTTTGAGAGTCTGATTAAGAAACAGGCAGCGTGTGGTTTATGGGTGAATGGATTTTAACTCAACACAATTGTTTTATCACTTTTACTTAAGCAGCTCAGTCACATGTGTGCATAGACACACACACACACACACACACACACAATCGCACACACCTCCCATCATGCAGGTTATGTGGAACAGAGTCTGAAATCAGTCTGAGCCACAGTGTATGCAGCTGGGGAGTAGTCACGCAGAAACACAAAACACCGGCAGTTCACCCTCTCAGGAGCCGAGAGTAACAGGCGTTTAGCTGACGAAGGGTGAAGCCATTGTTTGACATTGCGCTGCTCCCACCATCCCAGATCCTTTAGTGAGAACTAATTGCTCCCGGAGGGACCAATCCCGTGGTCACACCTAAATGAACCTGATCCAAGTGCATTGTGGGGTATAGGGGGGAGATTGTTTCCACTGTGTAATGTTGCGATCTCGCAGGCAGACATATCTGAGATCAACTCATGGGCTGTGTGTGTGTGTGGTGGGGGGGTAAGAAGCATTCATGAGAGTGGAAACCAAAACTATTTATTTGGAACCGCACTGATGGAAAATAAATAAACAACGCAATTTGTCTTGTGGTATAACAGCGGGGGTGGGGGGTTGGGGAGGATTAAAAATGATTATCAAAATCTTATTATTTCTGAATGTGCTCTGACCTTGTTTGTAATGTAATTTGGAGCGCCTTAAAAGATTATGATGAGATGAGTCACATTCTAGTTCTCAAATTAAGGAACAGAGTGGTCTGCAGAGGGGCCAGAGTGAATGTTATGCTAAAAATAATGATTCAATCCATTTCAATGCCAGCACAAGGTTGAACAGTTCTGTCATTCCAAACTTAATGGGACATTAAATTAAAAACTAAATTCAATAACTAAATTCAACCAGTTTCTTTATTTTAGATGATGCAATGTTGAAATATCCCAAAAAGAAAAAAAAACAACCGGTAACCAAACTCTTATGTTATGGATAGGAGGTTAAAGGTGCAATCTGATGATAAAGTGTACTTAGCAATAGGGGTAAGCGATGCTGCAATATTTGGTTTCGATCCACTACCAAGTAATACAGGGCCAGAATCACCGACGTCAATACCGATGCAGATGCTTTTTCTTTTTAAAAGCAGCTTGTGTACTTTCATATATGGGAGAGCAGTGTGTCATGGATGCCTATCATCAATTGGCTCAATCTGAATACATTTTCATGACCGCTAACTGATTTGCCAAAGGTTACCAAGCATTGTAAGGTTAGCTGAGTGGTAGAATTTCTACCTGCCACCTGTGAACCCCGGGTTTGATACACACATCGCAGTTTGCAGCATCTTCAGTCACAGGTCAGCCACAGCCAGGGTGCGCGGCGCGCTGCACGTGCGCAACGTGTATGTTGTTTGAGTGCACGCAACACGACGACAGCAGTGGAGAAGCAAAGAGGACGTGCGCTAAGATGTGTTCATGCCAACGAAATGTTGTTTGCACAGACAGTTCGACACTTTGTGGAAATACAAATGGGTACAATGTAGAAGAGAAGAGAAACGGACCCCTTTTTTGGTATCGATCCTACAGACGCCAGAATTGTTGTTCAAAACCAGACGCGGTATCTGTGGTGTCGATATTTTGGTATCGATCCGCCCACCTGATACGGCATGATGGGACCGATCCAACATACTGTATTCAATGAGGATCAGTCACAGTTTCTTATACAATTTCTTTGTCAATGTTATTGACTCCATTGTAAAAATGAAGTGTTTCTGCAGGTAGTTACATACAGACAGTTACTGAGGGATGCAGACTCAGTATTTAGCACCAGCAATCCCTCCTTATTAAGAACAATTCCAATGATTTCCCACGCAGTGAGCTTCACCGATAAAGCATGCGTGACAAGGAGAACACCGGCATTTGATCGATACTTGGTATCAGCTGTTGAGGTATCGGGTGAGAAAATGTAGGACGGGTGCATGCCTAATTTATATATCTAAATGAAATGTATTAGTTTCTCAACACGGCATATAGTGTAAACATCCAGAATTTGACAGTTATCGCAGCATTACTACCACATGTAACTTTGATAGCACAAATGTCACCATGGCCACTAACTGGCATTTATTAATGTAGTTTTTAACTGAAACCAAAGGGGAAATTTTCAGACTCCATTTTATAGTCTGAACCTTTTATAGTGGACTCACAGCATTTTAGAAATATCCTCCTGAAAAAACGCAATAGAATCAGCCATTGGTTCCACATTTCCTACTGACAGTAGGACATGGTTTCTTTTAACCATGACCACGATTGTTCCCTAACAATCCCATAACAACGTAGTTATTAATGTAACCATGGTGACGAAGACCCCCTAACCTCAACAACGTATTAAAGTTAACTCAAACCACAATGTTTCCATAATAAGGTACTTATTTTAAGCAAAATCATGATCTTGGCCTAACGAAATTCTTTCGTGCCTAAACCTAACCGAACCTTAGCCATTGTCACGTCATAACAAGGATTTTCAACAGTGCTCTCGAACGTTTTGTTTCCATTTATCTTTAAACTCTTGAAGCTTTTTTTTTTGAGGAAACACATGCACACTGTACATCGAAACTTGTTTTTATTCCTTCTTATCAAAAGCATCAAGGGAACAGTGCAGGCGTCTAATGACAGACATTCAGCCTGCCATCAATGTAGGGAACAATAGCATAGTTTTGCAGCATTGTACCCTACCACAGGTGCGCACACACAATCAGCTAGTTCAATCACGTCATCACCTCCACAGAAAAGGTGATGATGTAACTTTTCCCCCGCTGCTTTCAGAAAAGGAAAAGAAAACATGAAGTGAGTGTAGACCTTTCCATTCTTCTTTTTTGACGCCACTGGTCTACTCAAAATCTGTTAAGAGAGCGAGGTGATAGCGCCATTGTTTACCATTGTTTGTAGAGTAAAAAAAAGTCAGGTAATATAGAAAACGACATTTTGCCTTTAATTCAGCTTTTCAAGGACATAGGGTATGTATTTCTGGAGAAGCTGAACTGCGGGAGTGTAGCTGAGGCATCGGCTCTCCCCTGTTTTCTCAGAGCTCTTTGTTTGCTTGCTGCAGGTTAATAATCTCCACTTTAAATTGTATCAGCTTAAAATGGAGCAGCTTCCAAAAATCTCCCTTTTCCTTTTCATTTCATTTCCTTCCCCTCAATGCGCTGAGAATCACTACAGCAATAAGCACAGGAGGATACACAAACAGGATTACTTAGTGTGGGCATGCTGAAAATCAATTCAATACTGTTTCAGTTGTAGAAGCCAGTAAGCGTGATTTATTTTCTCTGAGAGCCATGCATACTGTATGTAAGCCTACAAAAACGTTTAGCCAATTGTACAGCTGAAATATCCCTCCATGTAACACGTGGTAAGTGTATCAATTTATGGTAAGCCACATGTAAGCCACAATCTCCTACTTTCATGAAGCATAAGCATGTCATATATTAATTTTACAATGCTAGGACTTTACGTTGAGTTGTAGTGGGTATGTACAGGTGATCAATCTGTTTGTTTGTTTTCTTACAACAAGGAGGCGCTTTCACCGCAAGCACCAGAAACATTCTGATACTGTATGCAATATGACCGATAATCAGTTCACAGTAATTCCATATTTCTCTGAACTATTGGACACCAAGAAAAATGTGTGTACATTTACTTCATTCTGATAGCAATCACAATTTTAACTCTATACTTGTTATTACATATTACCTCCTTCAGGGTTATGAACATTGAGTATAATTGGAATCCTATGTTTTGGATAAAATTCTGCCCATAAATTGGTGCATGTCAATTGTTTACACTGGGAAAAACTCATATCCCTGCTATGAGAAACCCAAATAGGACACCTGGGATATGACAATATTAGCTGGGGCGCTGAGGCATGTACCACCTTATGCTAGCGGTTTTGCAAACAGGAAAAGTGCAGTTACCCTGATCGAACCCACGCTATTCATTCATTTTGTAGCTTTACAATGCAACGCAAAACAGATAGAGAACTGGGTGCTGCTGTGTGGTTGTGTTTACCACGTCCATAAGAGTCCTTATGAATAAGACACTGTGATACTCACGGTGCCATATCTCGAGCTGTTATATTGCACAATCTGTTAGAATCCAGCATTTACTGTAGGGATAAAGGAAGGATAAATGTCCATCACTTTGAAATGCTCACTTTAACCCCCTTCCCAATATAGTCAGCACAAAAAAGGACAGGAATACACACTTAAAATAGATCTTCTTCTCAGTATGATTGAATGTCTGCTGAGTTTAAATCTTAGGAAGCAAAATGAGCCTCATATTACTTTTGTTTTCAAGCTCACTTTGTTTCCATAGCCCATAGTTACTTATGTATTTGATGGTTTGCCATATCTTATGTAGCCAAAGACATAATTAGGTACCGAAGGTGCAAAGCACAACTACTATAATCCTGCATACTTATACAGTATATTCTATTTTAATATATTTTCTGCCCAAGACAAAGTTTGCTCCTCAACTAATCCAACAGCTTTGGGGCTACATATAGAAAAAATACATCAGATCGACAGCAGCGATGACAACATGTATGCTACAACTTTTGGTAGCTATCTGATATGTGTACATGTATACATGAAAAGTAAAAAAAAAAACCTTCCATAGGCTTCAATGTAAAATGACTTTTACCTAACTTCACCAATATTTCACCTAGAAATGACACAAGACTTGAACATATAGTGATGCTTTTTGATACGTTGTATAATTTTCGCTAAAAAAGGCTGAGAGCCTCTGCGAAACACAGACTTTTTATTTCTACATTAATAAGTCCGACAGTTTTTGCTCCACCTAGACAGATTTAAACACTAAATGTTCAAGAGATTGCCCTCTATCACATACTTTAACATCAATACAGTGGCATTTATAGTTTTTGACGAAAGAACAGCTTGTCCGGCGTTCTCCCTCCCCATAGACAGCCATTTACAATACTTCCAGACGACTGTGTTTTTTTCCAGGTCACCTGATCTCGCTCTCATAACGTCATTTTTGGCCATTTGGACAAGTTATAAATGCACGTGTTTGACAGATCCCTTTGAACAGTGAAACAATCTCAGCTCTAGGACTTATAGTTTTGGAAAAAACTGCAATTACGTGACACCTGTGCACTGCTCACAAGTGTACAATTCCTACAGGGTATTGCCTTATAGTCTTAAACATTAGGCTGCAAGAGGAACGTTGCCTATTATAGCGTGGTGGTTATATGTAAGCGCTATAATGCAGGATTATAGGTTTGAAACTGGAGTGGTCTACAATTTTAGACTTGTCCTTTCAATTTAATATTATGTAATTCCAGTGTGTTAATCAATAGATTAAGTAATTTATATACTTATCTTTTGTCATTCTGCATTGCTGTGTAGGATGGTAAACAAATACATAAATAAATGCTGATATAAATACATGAATAATTCATTGAAAAAATATAAGAGTAAATAAAATATAAATCTATCAATGCATAATTAGGCTAAAGGAATTCATGTTTTCAGTTGTCCCAGCAACTTGATACCCAGGAGAAGTAGTTTATGACATTGCATGAAAGAGGCGTCCCGCCATGTGCTTAAACATCAACAAATGAATTTCTGGTTTGACTGATTGCTAGTAGCTAATTTAGATACCTTTACAGGTAACCTTATTATTGTGAATTCAAGAACAAAACAGTGCTATCAGTGTGTGTACTGCAGTTATCCTAAGCCTCATAAAAGTAGTTTTGGGGACGTTTAATTAGTCACTTGACACTCCCCACCAGTCCAGATGTTGGTAATGTGTCTTTTCTTTCGCTCTCTCATGCTCTCTTGCCTCCACATTTTAAAAGACTCTAATAGTTCCCTGTAGTCATCCTGTCGTCGCCAGAACGATACTGACCTTTTTAAGAGGATCAGGCCAGATGTGACTGATCCACATTAAATACAGTTTCTATACACATCTAATACACATCAGGCCACTGACTCAGTTTTTAGCACCACAGCATCCCTGGCCTCATCCTCTGTACTTCTGCCTGCGCCATCTGGAGGTCTCTATTTTTTTAGTATAGACACTTCACCTTACAGGTGAAATTCTTGTCTGAAATGGTTAACTGGAGTTTGGTGGATGGGAGTGAGCCACACAGTAAATATAAAACGTTTCTATACAATTATTTGGTGTAAACCGTTATGTAATGTACTTTAATGATAATCAGCTGTGGATGTATTCCTAAAACAGAATAAATGACTTATTATATACATTTTCCCACTTCCTTATTTTATAGTGACAGAGTTCACCTCGGAGTTATTATTAAAGTCCATTTATTTCTTCATTTACACATCCACAGACATGTAAAGTTAACTCTGGTTGTTCCACATTTCAGTCTTTAGAGGGCACTCCCAACACTGTGATGCTCCCCATCCATCCCAGAAGTGTGGCCGTGAGTGTCCAGCCTACTTTGTCATCCTACTTGGAGCGGCAGCAGCCTTATTGCTTCTGGAACAGATAAGCTCATGGGAGCTCACCAAACTCACACACTACCTGGGTAGCATAACATAACACAGTACACATTCACGCTGCACATCAGGAAAGAAACAACTGAATTTACCTTTAAAGGGGCTATATGTAGTTTTTTAAAGGGAAGGGAAGGGAAGGGAAGGCAACGGAGTACAATAGACAATTTGGCAGATGACTTGGGAAAAGGGGCCACTATAAATATACCAGGGTGGTCGATGAGGGAACAAGAGGCAGGTGTACAGCTGGGTGTAGGTCAGGTGACTGGTGATGGAGGGGATAACTGAGGGCGGCTATACAGCAAGGTAACTGTGCAGCAAATCAGCAGCAGCGAGGGAATGATGGAGTGACGGTGTGCTCGGGGGGGCAGAATATAACCAATCCTCATTTCAAAGTAAATTTTAGAAATAAAACATGGTTAGGACAAGAAACCGATAGAGCTTCACAACAACATTCAATTCATTTGCACTTCAAAGTATTAGCTAAGCCCTGAAAGTAAAAAAAGAACAACATCAAATAAAAGCAACCACCCACTACAAAACCCCTCCAGGATCTAGCAAAAGTTTATCAGTGCAGGCTGAATGCTGGGATCAGGCCGAAATCAATAGTGTTATGCGTTTATCACCTCCAGTGGAAACCCATTAGAAATGATCTAAACAATAGCAAATAGCCAGTACCACATGTGAAGGCAAAAACAAAATACCAATGGGAATGCGTATGGAATCATGACACAGCAGAATTAGGAGCCTGAAGCCTCATAGTTTACCGCAACACAACCATCGTAGACTCATATTCCAAGTGCAGTTCATGACATATTACAAATTCATGCAGTGATGCCAAAAAGATGCCTTGGCACATGGTCTGAGGCTTCAGTCCATGTACTCCACATGCCCAGCTGGTAATCCTTCCATGAACACAGCAATAGAGACACACAGGGAAGAAGGAGGGCACGATTTTGGCATTGAAACGCAGGGATGAGGGGACGTGTGATGTTTATCAGACACCAACACAACAAGTAGTATGATGCACGGTGAAGAGGAAAGACAACCGTAAGAACTTGAGCAGAGCTGACATGCAGATGCTTGGTATTCCCTTACCATCCAAGAAACCACCAGCTGAATTCTAGTGGACAAAACACGCACAACCTTACTTGCTTCTCTGCTTCAATACACTGCGATACTTTCTCTGTTTGAATGAGCCACCGATTCATCGGAAAATAAAAATGCATAGCTTACTCTGTAAAAATGTATTTTAATTTCACATAAAAATGATATAGCTTTTACAAATGTAAAAAGCTTCACCACAAAAATACATGTAAAGTGAAATTTACACATTTGTGGACCCATTTTTACACGTGACACGGGTTTTGCACATTTGTAGATGTCAGCTTGTGGGCCACGTGACATTTGTGACTTCCCTCCTATTTATTTGTGGAATCTTTTTCCAATTCAAACCGAAGCAGATCTGTAAAAAGGAATCCGCAATGTGAGGTGCAGTTACTAGCTACACCAGCAGATTCGCCTTAATTGAGCTGACGGAACTACAGTCTGCACTGGAAGCAGATATTAAAGATACATGTTAGCACTTAAACAAGAGATTTGCAAACCGCTCTGTATTTTTTTGGCTATGACTTTATACAACACAAATAAAAAAAATACTGTTTGTGTATATTGAAATATCTGTGGGTCATGGTACACATTTGTGGATTTCTGTGGGCTATAACTAATGAAGTCCAATAAAAACTTCCATACACGCATCAAACTCCAAAAACCACGCTCACCGGAGGGGGGAACAATCGGTGCTACAATACTGTATGCAGCTATGGACATTAGATTTCAACACATCAAAGGATTATTTTAGTGCCCTATGTCTACCAGAGAGGAAAAAATATATTGACACACTCAATATGGTTGGTCTATCTAAGTTTCCCAGCTCCTTATCTTGCTTTTTGTTGGAGAAATACTGTGAAATTAGTTAGCTGAGGGACTTGATTTATCCACATTCTACTATAAACACAAGTTGCATACTGTCAAAATGCTTTAGCTTAACTTACAGAAGTATAGTTAGCCTTAAACTGACAGTTGGATATTTGACCAGTGACAAAATACTTTCTGCACACGTAACCGAGTGTTAGGATGCCCAGCTGATGCCTCACGTCTCATTGCCTGTGTCCAGTTTTGACTACTGAGCTCGGTTTTTCGGTTCGGCTGCGCATAAACACTTAGTTCGGGGTTCTTTACCCTGCTGGCGGTGCATCCCACCACAGAGCAGGTTTTAGGTATTTTTCTGTTGTTTGCTAGCAGACCAATGTGACAAGGTGGCACGTCCACGCAATACAAAGTCAATTGAGAGTGATGAATTGTTTTCCCCACCAGTGTGGGCGGGACTTAATTGCACTCTCTCTCTATGCTGGCTCAGACAACTGCTGCCAATGGAAACACTCCTCCAGAGTCCTGGAGCTTAGAAGCTGTTTCCACAAATATATCTAAAAACTCTTTGATCCTCTTTTAAAAAATGGAAAATTATGCACAATTGCGGCAGTATCATTTTAGATTATATTTTCTTAAACAAGTGTTGAGAAATCAAATTTCAGGTTGACTATAAATTACTATCAAACCTTAACAGACATTTAACAATAAATTTGTTCCAAATGGAAGCAACTGTTTGCTGTTTGCTTAGTGAGCCACACTAAACTGCACTTTTGCTCCAGCCCCAAGAGGAATTTCGGTTAAAATCAATGTTTGCTTCTTTCTCAAGCAATAAAAACTGGTCTGGAACTGGTCAAACAAAAAAAAAAAGCTGTACTTGCTGTGCTAATGCAGAATAAATGCTGGTTATGGACTTCCACAATGGCAAACAATGTCTCCGGGTGATCCCTTCTAGCATCAGCTGACAGTACTGTCAAAACTCGAGGCAAGGGCATCAACCGCCATCAGGCAACCGCTATTTTTTTCAAAGTCATCCTTCAAGCGAAGCTTGAATGAATAATTACTTTCAGAGTAATTACATTTTCCACTATTGTTGACTGTGGAGACCCTCTGACTGTGATCACTCAATGCAACAAAACTCATTAATGAAATCACCAAACGCTCATCTCATTTTCGCAGATTGAATCCCCATGGATAATAAATATCCTGCCCCTGTCCTTTCCCTGTTCTCACAACAGAATCAAACAACATCGTGAACAGCTCAGCAGGGGCACTTCCAGATTTATTGCTTTGATTATCACTGAGCTCGTTAGTGCTAAAATGCATGTAATTGTGGAACTGTAACTTACTTTTTAAAATGGAATGCACCTTTTACTCCATACAATGGTTGGTTTTCGTTTCTTTATCTTTGACGCCACGCTAGGCATGTTTTAATGCAAAAATGCTCCAGACTCATCAGACTGAATCCCAAATTAGGGCTGCAGTACCAAGTACGAGAGCCTGCGGTGTCACTCTGTTTGCTTCATCTGTACTGCTCTGCATGAGAATGCTGTGTGGAGTTTACTGTAATCACAACATGCTGGAATGAATGCAATGAATTTGACAATTTTCTAAAAGTTGCTCGTCAACGCGGTCAAAGGGAATTGGTCATGCTATGGTCAGCTATTCCATGTGCAGCTTTGACAAATGTTTTTGATATGAAGTGGTCATTTTGAAATTTGCTGAAACGCAGGCAGGTCAGAAACCAGGTGTGTTGTATGAAAGGTATGCCAAGCAGTGTGCTCAACCGGGTGTGTCAGGACACTCGGTGAGTGTTGGGTCACTGGCTCTGTCCCCGTGTCATACACTATCCTTCACAGTGGGTACACAGCTGCCTCCGATGACCTTTTCACAGAGCCCTGCAGTCCTTCTGTGTCCACAGTACTTCTCCTTCACCTGTACCTGCTCTCCCACATCCTGTCTGCTTTCTAATTAGCGCATAGTCATTAGACCTCTAAAGTGCTCGGTACAATAGCTCACTGCCCGAATGGAACTGATGAGAGATAAAGAAGCATGCATCATTGATACGCCTTTTCTGTTATAATCATCAGCCCTCGGGTCAAATGCTGCATCCACACGGAAACACGAGTACAATAAGAGAAACAGATAGGCTCACAGGTACAGTCCCATTTTATCATGCTCCAGTACACAAACAGGGCAGGCTGAGCACATACTGGAGCATCGGAAAATGGTATCAGAGGAAATCAGTCTGATCACGAGATGAGACATACAGCGCTGTGCCATATCTGTGGTCAGTATTCGCAGTTTTGACACAGTAGATGGCTCCAGATGCAACAGTGCTACAGACTGGCTTTAACAATTACCTGCGCATCCCTGAAGCATTTAGTTTGGACTCATCCATTCAGTGGAGACAAAATCCAGCGCAAAATCTTATCTCGGCTTGGTTTGAAGAGCAAAAGAAATTCTGGGTATAGCTGTGAGAGAGGCATATCTGTGTCAGGATAAATATACTACCGAACAAATGCTGATATTGATAAGGAACATAATGTTCCTTCGATGGAGAAAGGGTAGTACACACTTAACTATGTTTTAAGGAAATACCATAGCTACTTTCCCTTAACAGTCCCCAAACAATCACTTACCATTTTGTAATACTTTACATTTTCTGGTAAAATCCATCTCTAGAACCCACTGTATGCATTTCAGACCAATGTTGCTTGGCTTACTCTACATAAACTCTACATTATTTTTTATTGTTTTACATTTCAGGTGCTTAGCTGACGTTTAAAGGCACTTTCACTCAGCACTAACAAAGGCACAGTAGTATGACTCCAACATTAGGACTAAAGGAGAAAAGACAAAATCTTCGAAACGCTGACAATAGATGTAACAAATGCTTCATGTATTCAAGTCAAGTGTGATATGACAAGGCACGGGTGGAAAGGCAGATAGTGCGCTCACTGTTTTTGAAGAAAAAAACTGAAAAGCCAGCCTCATTCTAGTATATTGAGAACAAGCACTTTAACACATGCACACTTTTTGGCTCTTGAAGCTGCATTTGTGAAATGTGATGAAAAACACCAAATGCACTTAATTTGTCTCTCAACTGTTCTCCTAGCCAGAGGCAATGGGGGTACAGATGACTGACATCCGGAATTGAAGCTCTCCTGCTCCTCAGTTGTTCAGATACTCAAGTCAGAAAACGTACTTTGCTTTGTTGCAGAGATTGTTAAACATTTGTATCCATTGGTCTTCACCCATCATGTTTTTGTCTGCTAACTTTTTTTCCCACCCACCTTCATCGGGTTCAAATAATGATGTGCACTTTAACTCACTGCCGGCTTTTGAAGGTGACTGTAGGCCTGTAGGTCTGAGTTACATTTGAAGGTTGAAAATACGAGGCAGAAAGTTGCCACAAATTACAGGGTTCTGACACTGTGTCCATCAAAAGCCATGTCTTCTGCTCAATTGTCCTTTAGAAAGCTTAAAATGGAAGATGCACCTTTTTGCCTTTCATCTCTCGTCTGGTCAAAGTCAACATGCCTGACAGTACTGTTGCAGAACAAAAGACAACGCAAAGGCACTGCTATGTCATTACATCTATGTGTAGCTAATCAATTTACTGAATTGACTGACTGATATGTGTACACTGTTGTCCAGGGAATTGTCAACAACCGAGATTGGTTTGCCGGCCAAAAGCAAATTCAGGTTCAAAGGACTTTATGATGATGCATTTACAATAGAAAACACTTTAACCGTACAGTGATGAACCATCACTGTTTAGAGGAGTACTTTGGGAAATACACTTACTTCTTCTTGCCAAGCATTAGATGAAAGGTATATATATATATATATATATATATATATAATGTCTGTCTTTTATACTTATTATCTGTACGGTATGTATGTTGTATGTTACTATTTATATTTTCTCTGCACATTTTGCACCTTTCCTCCCTATAGCCTGTGCTTAAGCTACCTCATCAAGCAGATCATATGATTATAAAAAAATATTTTAAAGACTAGTCATAGTGATGTATCTGCAGAATATAGTAGTGAATAAAAAAAATAAAAAAAGTCAGTCAGTCCAGCGGATGTGAGCGGATATCGAACAGTGACAGTCGCAAAGACTCATCCCCTGATTTACTAAGGCAAGTGCAAACCAGGTAGATTTAAAAATAATAATACGCTTTTCACTGGGAGTGAATATTGCAATTAAATAATAACTATTTTTCTTTAAAAAAAACCCCAAAACTATGTAGGTAGAACTTCTATTTAAAAGCACATCTACTGTGCTGTAAAGAGTACGTATTGTTTTCTTTTCATTTCCATTGAAACGCATTCCAGACACTAGTCCTGACCTTGACCATTAACACACAGCAAGTTTTTATTTTTGCCTGTTTGGCTTTGTAGAGCAGACCACGTCATCATGATTTTGAATGCAGCTGTCCTTAAGTGGCACAATCTAGGCCAAGCACTGCGATGATTTGAACAGGTCTGTTCAGCTGGCTGTCCAACACAGCCTGATCTCCATAGATGGCTGAATAAAAAGTGACCAGTCTTGGAAGAAACTTAATATTTTAAAAATTGAGCCAGGGCATGGAAAGAGGACATCACATTATAGCTCAGGGAGATAGGGAGGAACGTGATCAGATGCCTAAAAGAGGTTCAGGTGCTGGAAACAGAAATTTAATGATGTCCCAAGAGAAGACAAAGCCAAAGCAGGCTGACCCTGTCAAGTCAAAGCCAAGGATAGTTACCTTGCCAGGGCACGGGACATGTAAATGCGCTTGTCGCTCTTCACGCTTTGACATTTCAACGGACCAACATTATCTACCTCATTAACGTGTTAGTGCAACTAGCAAAGTTAAGTGGTGTGTGTGATGGTTGTGCACTGTTGTTTGGGGTCAAAACGAGTAGATTTCTCCTAAAGCATCCCAAAAGTAAAGTGAAATGGAATAAACGCAACGCTGACATGCTGGAGACATGCAAGTGTTTCTGTCATTGAGCTGTACAAGCTTTTTCTACAGTGACAGATGGTGCGGTCAGCTTGAAAACAATGGTGAAGGACACAACAGCCAAGATGCCATAGAACGTCCCTGCCTCCATATATATTGACTTAGTGTGAGTGCAAGTCAGACGACCTCACGCTGGGCTTCTCTTATAACACACCACATCAACTTTATACAGTGTGTGTCTCTATTCCGCAGACCAAAGCCTGCACAGCACCCTCTCATCAAATAGGTCCAAGGGTCAAATGGCTGCGCAGTCCACTTCTTGTCAGATTTACAACATTCAAGAGGCCTTGAGACAAATTCTCACATTTTCTCAACGCAGTACATGACAGAGTATGGCCTCTCCTGGGAGATGCGATCTCCATCATCCCCACTGGCCCTGAGGATGCTCTCGGCTCCACTGTCAATTGAACTCAGCAAAAATGATGTCGACCTCAAATTAAGTACAGCCCGTCCCACCGCAGTCACCTTCACTGTGAGTGTTCAGGCTAATCTGCAATGCAGTATTTTTAAGTGCGCCACCCTTTAACATTAGTTGTGAAGTGGATAATTAGCACACTTTGAATGATCAAAACAGTCAATCTAACAGATTGACACCAAAATAAGTAATACAAAACTCACTTTTTCCGGTATCATGGTATCTGTCAGTAGAATCATTTTCCTATTCCAGGCTTTCCATCTCCTCTGGTTTGAAAACAGAGCTTCTAACAAAGGGATGGGTAGTTTATACACTAAATACATATGAATTACGACTATAGCTGCATTTTTAATGCGCAAAGTTTATTTTCCCCCCCAAAGGTATTCCTGACAGTGTCGATGCTTTTACACTCTTATTCCATCACTGCAGCGCAGAATAACATGAGAGGACATTGTGATGATGATTGGAATTAAAAACTATAGCCTCTGTTTACATTAGAAAAAATATTTACACACTATTAATTAGCGCCCATGATTATAAATGCAAGTTTCCAGGTGTGTGGAGTGCGAAAGTAAGCAGGAATTGTAAGCAGTCTTTTATGTTTCTTCACAAAATGTATGTTTTTTAATGTAAAGATTTTTTTTTGCCTTTATTGGACTAGATGACAGGAAGGAGGCAGACTTGAAGCAAAGGGAGAGAGAGAGGGGTACAACATAAAAAAAATAGCCAGAATCAAACCGAAGATGTATGCCGCATGTCCCATGCAAGTATCCCCATATTTGAATGATTACGTACTTGAATATGATTATCATCCCCCCGCCTTCTAGCGTGGCCGTTATGCAAGAGCTATAAACACTTTTGCCTTCAGATGTGGTCAGACAACACATCATAAGAACTACTTTGTTTTTTACAAAACGCAACCTTGACCCCCACCTCAGGACTTGCATCAGCTACCACTGCATACTAGTAGCAAGCCCCGTGTTTCATAGAGGAACATGGGGCCTTTTCAGTTACGCTACATGTTATCAGGTGGACTCAGTCTTTATACGCGTGTTTGTCATTATTCTGGCAAAAGTAAGCCAACAATACTAAAAGACACTGAGACAATTACATAAACCAGCTATGTGTTGGTTCTGGCACACACATTCAAGGAGGCATTTAAACGTTGTTCTTAGATGCACTCCATGATTTTGATATGAAGCTCACTAGTGTCAGCAATGTAGAAGGACATAAAAGCAATTGCACCTCTACATTTCTGACATAACATTGCATTCAAATCACTGAAGGGGACAAGACATTACAATTTAAGTGAGCTTTGGCATTTGTTTAATTTCTAAACTACTTATCAGTTTTGCCATGAGGACATACGCTCCTGTACGAGGACGCTCATTTAATGTCACCAGGAACAATACCCTATGTTCCTTAACATAGAGTTTGTTGTATGCTGTATGTTCAGAAGACATTACTGGGAAAAAAAAACAACCAAAACTATAACCAGATTTAAAAAAGAAGAAAATGAAGTAGTATGTGCCGTGGTAACCTGCTCACATGCACCAACACTAAGATTTCTCAGGAACTGGATGGAAAATGGCACCTCAGTGGAGACATTTGCAGCACCACACTTTAAATATAAATGTCGTAATGATTCCCCCAACAGCACATTAACTGAAGAGGATTGCAGTCAACTACTTCAGCATCCGTTAGCTACTGTATGACACAGAGGAATCCATTTAGAATCCCTTTTTACAGCAAAGTCATATCATTAAGGCTCTGCTATTCACAGAATGCTGAGTTTGTTCTCAGCAAGAAATTCAAGTTCAATTTAACAGACAGGCAAGTTAACGCACCCAAGTGTTCATGTGGAAACGTCTAATAACATGTTTATTCAGTTTAGTAAGTAAGGAGGAAATAAACAGACACTTTAAGATGTTAATGACATCAGATGACTGCACCAATTAAATAACAGTAATTTCATTCCAGCCCACTGACATGCTGCATTTAACAAAGCACGTATCTGCTTCCTAGGCCCTCTCAGACCTCTACGGGATGCTATTTTAATTCCCTGAAGGAGCTTCCTAACAGATAACATTCTGCTCAGATAAATATGCACAGGCCTGCCCACATGCACTTGCCTTGACCCCAGGCACTGAGCAGTTTTCATCCCACATGTGGAATCTATTGGTTTTTACTCCATTGCTGCCCCCTGAGCCATGCACTTCTCCGAGTATCCCTGCAGCGATAAAAGAGAAAGCCACAGCTGGTGAAAGGAGTGCAGGTATTAGTCTTCATCAGACCAGTGAGACAATGACACTTATGAAGACCTATGTCATTTAATATACATCACCAGCTTTATCGCTGAAAATAGGAGCACAAAGCACAAGCCAGTGCCTCAGGCAGCTCAAGGCTGGGCTAACCAGGAGGCAAGAGGAGAAACCAGCCTTGTCTTTCAAGGCCACCTCGGCAACTGCTGGGAAGGAGAAATGTGTTATTCTCGTCCAAAAGGCAACAGTTAATGAAAGGATCTCCATCCAATTCAGTTTTCTCACCCTTTAACACAGTGCATGTAACAGAAAGAACTTTTGTCTGCACCAGAATATGTGATGAAAGGGGATCTCCCTCTTATTTTATACAATCACGTCTAAAACTGATGAATTGTTATCATTAAGTGTTTTAGTGTGCCATATTATGCACAATCAGACAGAATCTTCTGGTAAAGTAGTTCAGAGATTTCATTTTTGTCCACAGCCAGTTACATCTTCACTTTATAATCAGTAAAGAAAGAAAGGAAAAAAAACATTCATATTTTCTCTGAGGCCTTTCATTAATCAATTTAGATGCGACAAGCAATTATTTCTCATGGTTGAAGTGCATGCCATCAATCTGGACTTTCCAATTAGCCTATGCTCAGTTTCTAAATGCACATTCTACTTGACCTCTTCTGCATGACTGTTGTGAAAACTTTTCAACAAGAAACTTTGAAACTGGCCTAATAGAGCAGCTAGAGGTTTCGAAATGCACCTCACATCTCATTATACAATAGCACTGTTAACTGCATAGGAGTTGGCTGAGAGGAGAATAATAAATCCCTACGTGGTGATCACTGTATGTCAGGTGAGCAAAATATGTATCTATTTCAGTGATATATTCTGTGTTGGGTTGGAATGTGTAGTAATACTGAAAAAGAATTGAAGCACCATTTTGCCTTAAGCCGACAAACTATGTTGTCGGTTTCGATTTATATTTGTGATTTAATTATATTGCCCACAGTAACTGTGTTTATATTCTTTCATTTACTTTGTGACAGCAGGCTATGCATGTAGTTATATAACCGGAGTTACATCCAGGTAAGTTTTAGTTTGCGAGCGAGGGAGGCGATGAACAGGTTTTGCAGTGCAGGTGGCTTTGTTAGATGTGCGTTACTGAAAAGGAGAATACTGCTGCGTTTCACTTTTACTTATTTAATATTGTTTTCACTATGAACGATAGCCAGGGGCATCAGAAACTTGTTGGAAGAAACACAAGCAGCCTAAGCTGA
Source organism: Coreoperca whiteheadi (assembly GCA_011952105.1). NCBI lineage: Eukaryota > Metazoa > Chordata > Actinopteri > Centrarchiformes > Sinipercidae > Coreoperca > Coreoperca whiteheadi. The sequence goes on along the minus strand of CM022485.1, from coordinate 27,259,566 downwards.
CCAATCAAGGTTCTTGCAGTTTTCGCTTAGTGTCTCCATAACATATAGATTTTTGAAGAGGCGCACAGCAGCTACAGCTATGTGTGGTGGATCAGAAAATTCTACGCCATAAGCCTTTAACACAGAAGATCCTACAGTCTGTGGTAAGAGCCAGCTTTACCCAAACCACATTTGAGTGAAAAAGATTATATTGCTGTAAAAATGTTTAGTTGATGCGTTTGGTCTGCCAAATGTGTGTGAATGTTGGACTTTATAGTAGTTTTGGTAGTTTTTCCTTATTCGAGTCAAGGGTCTAAGAACAAAGGGTGTCGTATGTTGTACAGATTTTAAAGCCCTTTGAGGCAAATTGTGATTTGTGATGTTGGGCTATATAAATAAAATTGAATTGAATTGAATTGATAAATATCCTGTAACAGAGCGGTAACACACAACATATTATAACAGTTTACAAAAAGCTACGCAAGATTTAGAGCAGCTACTAGGGAACAAATGAGGATCTAACTATTAGTTAATGGTCATTGCTTGAGTAAATCCTTATCAAATAGAGTCATAGAGTAGCTAATCAGTAGTTAATGATCAGTTAATTAAGAAATGAACGACTTGACCATTGATTCATTGTTATTACTTCCCTAACAGTTCCTAATGGAGGAATATATAGTAGCTAATGATGAATTACTAGAGAGAACCGACTGGGAGATCCTATATTAGTGAATCATTAGGTAATGATTAGTTCATGAATATCAGTGAATCGATCACACTGACCACTTTCTTCATGATTAACTCTGAACCAGCTGGTGAATGGCATGAAACTAGAAACACCTCATTCATTACCAATTACTGAAACATTATTTACCGTTTTCGTCTCCCCTAAAATAAAGTGGAGCATCATACTGAGTAGTTACTAAGTAGTCCCTCAGTACTTCATCATTATCTTCTTATTACTTACCCTTCTTGTGTAACCTTTAACAGTGCATCATACTAAGTAATGAATAAATACTTAACTATAACCTGTCCATTAGTTAACCCTTTTTGTATGATACATCATACTGGGCACTGAGTACTGAATCATTACTTCATCATTACCTGGCCATTAGTTAAACATTTAGGAAGCGAGGCAGTGCGCGGGGCTTCTTCTCATTGTTTTCCGATACAGGAACAGTCACTCTAGCCTGCACACATTTGGTTCCACAACCATTTAGTTATCTGCAAACATGTAAATGTGCAAAATACAGCGTTAGTGTTGTTCAGCAGGAGACATGAGAGGAGGGCTACTGGTGGTCGCAGGGGGTAAACACACTAACGCTTATCTCTGCAGCGTGCACTTCAGTGTGCCCTCCCGTTTCATGTTAAAAACATTGAAAAAAATAAACTTTCTCTAAGAACTAATCATCGTCTTCTCTATTACATTTGATTAGGAGTTACACAAGAACTGACCATTAACTAATACTTAGTTCCCCATTCGTTCCTCATTAGTTCCCTAGTAACTACTCTAAATCTTGTGTACCTTATTGTAAAGTGTTACCCAACATATTATTGTTGTAAAAAAGGCCATGTTTCCTCCCTTATGGCCTGTGCACGTGAACTCAGGGAGACATGCAGATGACAGCTGTACTCTGTTGCTGCAACTGGCAACCAGTGTTACGTGATTATTTTGCTCACACTGTAACTCGCAAGCCTGGTGATCGTGCCTTTAAATGTAATAAGAGTGTTCATATTTGACAAAAGCCATACCAAATGTGATTTTGCCTGTATTGAGGATAAGCCTGCCTTAATCTCAGCTGCTTTAGAGGAGCTTGTCCGTGGAGTGAGTGTATCAAAGAATACAAGTGTTCTTATCACGTAGGCTCACCTAACATTTCCTGGATATGTAGAGGTGAATAAATACACATAAAGACAAGTTAACCATACTGTTTGGCACACACAGTTTAAAAGTTGTCAGCGCTGTATTGACTTCCCAGTTTCTGCATTTGGTGCACCAAATTCTAACAGCCTAAACACCGTGCCTGCAGATGATGCTGACCTCTTATCTCCAAAATGTTCAGATCATGGCTTTTTGAAAAATGTGATGAGTTAAAATAAGGAACTCTTCTCCCCTGTGGCAGGTCAGTCCAGCCTTGCAAGGTTTTACAACCGTTCGGGCATGACTGGAAATCCTGTTAGTGTAACACAGGATCTCCACCTCCTTATCGGTCTTAATCATAGGCTGCGAGAACAGACAGCAACAAGCGAAAGTGAGGTCCGCTCTCTCTGATCATTACATTAGCTACGTACCCTCCTACCTGAATATTTATCAAATATCGGTTTTACAATGCATGAATTCAGCCAAGGAACACTGCTGCTGGATTTAGAATTTCAGTTACATTAAAATAAATTGACATTTTAAACAGTTATTTCACTGATGCTAGTTGCTCAAAGTATCAATAACCCTTTATTGATACTTTGAGCAAACTGCCCATCAGTACAAATTCAACTAATCATTCACACACCGAAGGCACAGCTTCGGGAGCAATTTGGGGTTCAGTATCTTGCTCAAGGATACTTCGACACATGGCTGGGGGAAGCCGGGATTGAACCGCCGACCTTCCGATTGGTAGACGACCCGCTCTGCCACCAAGCCACAGCCGCCGTATACAAGTACAGTCCATTATATACAGTCAATTTACTTTATTCCCCGTCAACACTAAACTAATTCAAATATGTCAGCCAGTGTCTGGATTGTGTTTGCAACAGGGAAAAGGACCCAAACGCAGACACCTTGACAGAAAAAGATGACTAGTTTATTTCCTGACTTACAGGCAGGCAACAGCTTCTAACCAGGTAACTGCCAAGCAGACAGGCAGATAGCAGGTTGTAGCCAGGCATAACTCTATAACAGACAGGCAGACCAACACAGCAACAATGAACTGACCAAGAAGGAAGGACAACCACAACTTAAATACCCTCAGGTAGGACAGGATAACAAGACACACGTGAACCAAATCAACACAGGTGGAAACAATCAGGGCACTCAAAGGCAGGAAGCAAAACTGACAGACACACGAGGGAACAGACAAATTCCAAAATAAAACAGGGACTGACAGCCCATAAACCCAAAAGCCTGACAGCCAGGGTAAAGGCTATACAATAAGTGACAAAACTATTCATAATTCCCTTGTTTGTTTGTTTCTTGTACGAGTACTCATCATTTTAGACTGACATCATTCCATATAGTACACCGTTGTGATTTGCATTGTGAGTTATATTTATATATATATATATATATATATTATATGTATATCTCTGTGGTGTTTTTATCATAATATCAACTTCTCTACTGCTTTGTGCTGCAGTCTTACTTTTCTCTTCCACGCGGCCTTTGATTCCTTCAAAATGTCAGGGAAATCAGCTGTTATCTTGTTAGCGAGATGTTCATAACGGTCTATCTTTAGTCACTCGCTTATGTTTTCTGCTTGGTGATTCTTCACTAGTGGCACCACCTCCGATGACTCACTGAGCAACGGACACCAGAGATTATTAATGTTTTTACAAAAATAGTTACACAGGAATAACAGCAGCAGCAGTAACCCATGGTTACAGAGATGACGTCACCTGGTATCATTGATCTCTTCTACACTTCATTCCCAAATACCAATTAATCTGAGGCGACAACCCGTTGTGTTAGGATGTATTGTCACTAAAGTCATTGTCATTTATAAAAAAACAAAAAACACATTTTCAATTAATCTGCTGCCACCCAACCCTGGAAATATAAGTCCGTATTTTTTCTCCAGTGGGAGATGTGCCTTGCTGGCGTCCCGGCTCATTTGAGAAATGTTACATCATCCGAACGGTTCAGCCCTTGAACTCTCTTTGGTAATCTTTGATAATAAGCGAGGGGAGAAAAGAAATAGAAAGTTTGCAGAGGAGAGAAGCGTGGCCATAATAAACCGGCTTCCTGCAGGGTAATAAAGGTCTGCGTCTAATGCCAAGGGCAGCCAGGCAAGCACGAAGACCATTACAGCTGAGCGGGCTGGCTTACAGCTCTGTCTGGGAGTCCAAAAACAGCTCGGAGAAAGTCCCCCACCCCCACTTGCTTTTGACTGCAGATACAATTATCTTGCGAGCTTGCGTCCAATGTTTCCTTCTTGTGCCAAAGGTGAGGGCATGTTAGAATTGTTTTGGGGGTATTTTTTGCCCTCCCTGGAGCATTCCTTCAGGACAGCAGTCAGTGTACTTATGCTCGAAGAATTGGGTCTCGCTATCTCAGGTTGCTCTTTGCAATGTTAAATAAAAACACTGAAAAATGCCACAACCAGTTCACGTTAAAAATAACTGCTCTCTGGATACTCGAAAACTGCAATCTAAATGCATGCTTTTCACTCCCTCTTTGGTAACTAATGTTAAATCTGTTACACTATGTAATGTAATTTCTACTGATAGCATTTAGTGAAAATAAATCCTCAAGGCCAAACATTTTCTAAGGTGACGAATTACAAAACATGAAAAGCACCCCAACTTCTAATTGCTGCAACTTTTTTTGTAGCTGTTCGAGGGAAAAATAGATGCAATGAAGGAAGAGTCATACTGAGATCTTCCAGCACATAGCAAAAATAATTTGCACAAAATGAGATGCAGGAAGTCATTTGAAATGGCACTGAGGCTTGAAGAGGAAAATTGCAGACCGTGATTTGTTAAGAAGTTCCATTAGCTCTGTATTTAATTTGCTTGGACTTTGAAAGCACGCATAGTTACTGTACTGTATCTCACACTATTTGGAAGTGAGTCAAAACTGGTTGCCTGCTAACTAAAAACTGACTTCCTAGTATGGACACTGCTCCACAGTTTAAGTTGACCGACGACACAAACCTTGTGGCTCAAGGTTACACATACAAGCACATGTTACATAATGCTGAGAAATCCTGTACGTAAAGGACAGTCACGCAGAGAGGTGCTAGTGTACAGCCATCCAATTCCTAACTTAACCTTGCCAGCAGCTTTACAGGAAGCACAACTAACAGGAGAAAAAAACAAAAGCAGCAGCTGAATAAAATGGCAGAGGTGGATTTTTGTGTTTCTCTGCGTTATTTGTCCCAAACCACTGTACTGAACCTGTATCACACATATATATATATACATATATATCATCATTATCTTACCATTTATTATGGTACTTACACAGGCTTTGGGCTACTTTACAACATCTACAGAGGCCCGTACACTGGGCCATTTTACAGCCTCTATTGTTTTGTGTCCTTCCATTCTCATATCATACTGAAGCTTTTCATTGCACTCAGGCGGTTCTGAAGGCTGTCCGTCAAAGGAGCAAAGATGTTGTTTTTTTACATCTCAGTACACTTGACCAATGCCCAGTCAAACACTCAGTAGGCCTACATTTCTACAGACGCCATGCACTGTGTGATATAATATGGGATGGATATAAATACTGAATCTGTGGAGGAAACGAAAGCTTTTATTTTCTCATACACCGAGCAGACCCAGTGATTGAATGTAGGCCTATATTTGCACATGTATTATTCATTTTTCATATTTTATTCATTGTCCTTTGTGCTGTTAAGCCCTATCATCCACCGGTCTGGTGTCATTATTTATTGCTCTACTGCAGGACGTTGTCTGTTTATCTATATAGCCAAATGCTTCTCTGCCGGTGTTTAATGAGACTCAATCCAGTACATTCTGTATATGCACTAATACAAAGATTGTGGTTTCCAGTGTAAGCGTGGTCGAGAATCTCCCACTCTCCAGAGACACCGGAAAAGCTTTAAAGAGATTAAAATATTTCCTGATGTGTCTGCTAGTTAGAAAGAGTAATGTGATATTTAATCTTTTATCAAACACTTCCTCTACTTTATAAGAGCTTACTTTTTTTTTGCTTTTAATTTGACTTATCACTACTTGAAGTGTTTGCCTGCTGATGCTTTAGGCCACATGTTGGGATAAATATGAAGTGAAGTCGCCATGGTTAGGCTGCAAAAAAAACAAAAAAACCCTTCTTATTTTCTCCTCTAAAATAAGTTCATGTCAATCGCATGCTCAGTGAGTATGCTCTTTGATTCAGTGTAATGAAATTAGTGGCTTGAGAACATGAAATTCTTTCCAAGAGTTATAACATCAAAGCTGTAATACAATTAGGCTTCCCTCCAAGTATCATCTATTTATCTATTACTGTGCCAACACCATTAGCTGATGTTTCAGGGTTTAGATTCATTTTGGTTGGGTTGCAGTGAACAAGATGTCAGAGGGAGATTTTTGATGGAGATGTTTATATTTAGTCGTGGGTCAAAGAAGGTGAGATACACAGAGGGGTGCGTCACATGAGGCAAACACAATATGAAGTGACGTGTCCATGAAATCATGACTCACATTGATTGTATTAAATGTTATATTCAGTTACTCCGAGCTGCACTGGTAGCTATTCAGTCAAAATGGATGAGGATTTGTTTTTACATGCATCTACACAACTACCTTTGATGTCTTCATTAGAATTTTACAACTAAAACTAATTTACAGTTATTTACCTACTCGGAAAACGCTTAAAAAATGGGGCATTCGACAACGTGGCTGATTTAGATGTTGTGGGGAGGGAGAGGAGTCAGGTTTTTATGTATCATTTTGGGTTAAAATTGAAAACTGCATCTCTTTTTACAACTCAAACTTATAGTTGCCCTTTCACCACAATGTTTGGTGATTTAAGGGATGACGAATGATGATTAGTATGATGGGAGAAACGTATTTATTTAAAGCTATAAAAAGACAACAATTAAACACTGAACAAAGTATCAATGGGTTTTCGTAAAGGATAATAATAATATAATTGAACAAATTATGTGTGAGAGAGTGTCTATATGTATTTACGGGACATATATACCGTATATACATATAGCCCGGCTGTACCAAAGGAACCTTACGTACCTTACGGCTTGTTTCAGGCAGAGGATGAAGTGAGGGTCTGCATAAAGGGCCAGTATAAGATAAATAAGGATTTTTGTGAACTGTGAATCATGCAAAGCTACTCTAGTGGAATCCCAGAATAAAAATACAGAGCTGGAAGTGAGCATAATAGGTCTTCTTTAAAGGATAGGTTCCCAATTTGTCAAGTCTGTCTTCATATGGTCCCCATATGAACAGTGAAACAGGTTTTACTTTGCTACAATCATTTTTCCTGCTCATACTGGGCTTTAAGAGATCTCTTCCTAATGCTCTCTTCCCAGTGGAACACAATCCACAGTCCTCATACTGTGAGACAGAAAGTCTTTGTGCTAAGTATATTTGAAAGTACACAACAAAAAATAGTTTCAGAAAGTCAAGTGATTAAGTGATTAATACCAAATTTGCTCCAATCATTCCTTTCATATGGTCATATAGTGCAGTCATTAATACACAAGAAATGTTTCTGATCATTGTTCACTTGATCTCCCCGAGGCATTAAGACTCAAAATAGTAGCTGACCGTAATCTGCGGTTGCTGTTCACAAGTAATGTGCCAGCTTCCTTCATATGCAAGACAACATAGCTGCTGTCTCAGACTGGCACTGCATTTAAAAAAAAAAAAGAAGTAAATTCAGTGTCTTGAATCAAACACTATTTATGACTCATCAGAGGCTCATTCAAACATCTAGAGCCAACAGATTTAACAAAATCATTATAATTAATTTTGTCCCTGTGAGAAAACTGATGCTGCTGGTTAGTCTGTGTAGCCTGGGTGAGTGGGCTACAGGTATTAAAAAGTAAATAAGGTGACATGATATGCAGTAGGACACACTCGTCAGGAAATACTGGCACTCATTAGCCTGCCTATCAGCCAAACACAATGTGAGACTAGAAACAACTATGTTATGACACCGTAAGGTTTATAGATTGTGGCTGGTCATGAGTTCACATGCAATATCGACTCAGCCCAATAAAGGCTAAAGGCTCCACAAAAGAAAGAGATAAGAGGAGAGGACAGAGCTAAGCAGGCAGACCTGGAGGCAACGTCTTTCCAGGGTCATAACCGGAGAAAGATGTCCATTAATCTTCATACTGGCATTGGGCGAGGGATACAGACTTTGAAAGCACCTAACAGTATCTTTCTTGAAAGTGATTAACAGTACAAGGTAGATAATTCTTTTTTACCGAGCTTTTTTACGTATACAAGCCAATTACAGAAACACTAATATTCTCCTTAATCACGTTATCAGTGACACGTCTTGTTGCTTGTTATATTAAAATCTGTGTTGTCTGGGTCATCCTCTTCTGGAATTGTAACGATACTGTATCTTGACTTCTTAACCAATTTTGAAGTGAACAATGTGCTTGGTGGAGAAAACAAACTGCAGTCCTTGCCCTCTTTCGGGAAGACTGATATTATTGCCTCGCTTAATGATTGTCGTGGTTCGGCTCTTAGCGCGTGATTAAAGCAATAAAGGAGCATAGGTGGTATTTGCTTTCTGAAGTTTTTGTTGCATTTAGCTGTAAAGCTCTCTGGAGCTGGTGCTTACTCACCTTTGTTTCTATCTGGAAATGGCGCTAACTGTTTCTCCACTCTGCTCAGCAATGATGTCTTCATTTTGCCTTTACCCTATACAGCATGGTAAATCTTGGGTGTCCAACCATAACTGAGTGTTTAGGTAGAAGCCATAGCTGATTAGTTTTTACAGGATAGGTTCACATTTTTTCAAGTCCGCCTTAAAACAATAGTGTTGCCTATGTGTACGTTGAAACAGGTTTTTCTTGCTGCAATCTTTCCTCCTGTTCATACTGGCTGTCAAGAGATCCCTCCCCTAACATGCTTCTAATGGAGGAGATAGGGGACAAAATCCATCATCCTCGTTGCAAAAACGTATTCCAAGGGTTGTCTGAACTGAATGTGAGGCTTCAGCAGTATGAGTTTGACAAATCATATTAACTTTAGATAACCCTGTAGTATTTTGGGCAGAACGAGGACTTTGGATTTTGTCACCCCATCAATTGTATCGAAATATACATTAATTTTCATTGAATACATTACGACTGGATCTCTTAGTGGCTAGTATGAGCAGGAAGAATGATTACAGCGACCAAAAACTGTTCCATGGTACGTGTGGACACCTGAATATTGTTTTAAGACAGATCTGAAATCTTGTGAATCTATCCTTTATTTAGCTAAAGCAGCTATATTTGATGTGTTTATAATATAATTTATCAATGACAATTTGACTCTATCTGTCAATCTATCCATCCACCCATCCCTCCCTCTATCCATTCATCTGTAGTACATGCTCTAATATATCTTACAGGTATACAGGGACAAACTAATCTGATGGAAAGACTGAGCAGTGATTTCTGGCTCCACACAAGAACGTGTCTCACATGAGCAGTGATGCGGTTTTATAGCTCCCCTGGCACAGAGCGGAACATTTAAAAGGCACGGCTCAAATGAGCTTAGCACACTTTATTACCCATCTGCAAACAGCTTAAGTGTCAAGCAGCACATCCTTGAGTTGGTAATGTTCACAGGCATACTGAAAGATGAGGGCAATTAGCCCTGAGAAGCACACATGGGTGGTACATAACCAAACAATGCAAAGCTCTTATTCAAACTAAAGGCTAAAAATATACTGTACCATACTATACTAAAACCTGCACATATTATGAGGTTTAATGCCTGTGCATATAATACCTGATCTGAGATAATGGGACTTCAATTATATGTGGTGGATGGACTTGACCAAAGACCAGAATTATCCACTACACTGCAGTATTTATGTCTAGGCATGCAAATTGTTTCTAATTACTTACTGCCACGCAGTAATTGCTGCGTCATTGCTGCGTCATTGCTGTCCCAATACTATCCCCACAATATATGTAATTAGAGTGTTATCTGATTATAGGTCTAATGGTTACAGTGAAGAAGAATAGGTAAAGGATTTGAATGTATATGACTTTGCTGTGGCAGAAGGAGAATAATCTTCATGACGTACTTCACTCCCCGCCTGTCTTTTCTTCTTCTTGTACATGTTGGTCCAACATGAACTGTGTGTCATGATCATTCCAGGACCGTTATCTCACCACTTGCAAGAGAGCGTCCTCACTGTCAAATATATTGTAATCAAAACAGGCGCTACAGTATTCAGGTCAAGTTAGTCTAAGGTCAGTTGGAACTGATTTTGTTGAGGAAAGATAAATGGTAGGAACATGAATGTGGGTTTGACAAATGCTGTGGGAAATAAAAATAGACAGTTATGACAGATGTGTTACAGTACATGTATCATGGGCGTCCTGCTGTCAATCATGCATTCCAGCGCTGCTGTTTGAGTGATTAGGGAATGTCCAAGTTGCCTCCAGGCGATAAAGACACCAAAGCAGTCACAGCTCTGCGAGTGTTTGTGTAGACAAGCAGCAGAGGTCCTGTTTTCCCTTTGCCAAATCCGAGTTGTCAGTCCAGCTCAACAACTCCGAATAGCTGAAAGTGTCAATGTGCAGGTGATAAGAAATGCTGCCAACAATGTAACTTTCAGTTCAAAGTTTGAAGGACATGAAGATGTCTTTCAGCCTCAAGTGATCATTTTTGAAATTCATGGCGGCATTTTCATGTCGGGCATGTTCACCTGCGCCAGCAAGGGCAGCGCCTCTCTGACTCAAAGGTGATTGGTCAAAGCAAATTGAGTTTCAGCTGAGCCTAGCACCACTTCTTCAGTCCTGATAGCATTCAAGGAGCAACAAATTCTTAAACTAATTTAATAACTTGGGGTCAGTATGTTTTTTTTTGAACCCTTATTTGTTTAGGGAAAGGGTTTGAACACAGACGGTTCAGTCCCAATGTTCCGCTAAGCACTGAACACTCACACACTTTAATTAACAAAACGTGTGCTCAGCAAAAATGTGAGAAGGCAATATGGTGCAAGGGCTCAAAATGCTTTATAGATTTGAGACATCACATGTTACCTAGGCAGAGAAACCAGTACAATGAGGCTCATATTTGTATTGTTTGTTGCTGACTTTATGAAGGTTAATTCAGATTGGATGAAACGAAGGATCGAAGTGCCTGCTGCTGTGTATATGTAAAACTGTTCATGCCATCGCTCGACGATAATACCCTCAAGCAAAGTCAGCGAAATTACAGACTTATGGAAAGTGTGGATGAATGGCTAAAAAAGTCTGCGAGAGAGCCCTCAAGCACTTACTGATTTCACAGGCGCTGCTCCAGTACGCCCCTGTAGACTAATTGGGAACGCGGATCAGCACCAAAGCATCTGGATGTTAAAGGACAATCCTCATGTAACCTATAAATATGGTATATATGACAAAACGTCTTACCTTTGAGGCAGCCAGTGGTTTCTATTCATTCTGTTTGGTATGGAAATCGGTTTGGCGAGACAAAACACCTGCCAGGCATACTTAGATAGTCCATCACAGTGAACATCATGTCCACTTTTATTCTGTTATGATGAGAAAGCATTAGTCGTTGGAGCAAGTGCCCCAAAGTGACACGTTTATTTTAGCCCTCTAGCAGCCGTAGTAATTATGACGAGAGCAAAGAAGGAAGTCAGGTGACGAAGAGAGTGACAAAGTCTGCATACGGAGAAGGTCGGGGTGCATGGATGGATCTACAAAACATCGGACCACCTTCTGTTACTCACAGTCAGTGTTGTTGTTCTTTTAAAAAATGACCACCATCGTTCTACATCCATAACTACATGTTTACTAATGTAACCATGACAACGAAGGTCCCCTACTCCTAGCAAAGTAGTCATTTGAACCCAAACCACCATGTTTCGGTAACCCTACACAAAGTACTTATTTGAACGCAAACCATGATCTTTCTCTAAACCTAACCAAGTCGTATTTGTGCCTAAACCTAACCAAACCGTAACCATAGAGTTGTCACATCATAAAACAGAGTTATTTTTCAACAGTGGTTTGTAACGATTTTCAAATAGACACAGACAAATGACGTTGTCGTGCCGATTGGGGCGTCAGATTGGCAAACGTTTCTGTGTCATTCTAGAGGACATGGTCAAACGATCTACTTTGTTGTTTAATTTGGAGGACTTGTTGGGCGTGGTTGCGTGATATCACCTAAACGACAGAGTAGGTTGATTGCCAATGACTCCCAAAACGGCATAAATGAACATTCCTCAAAACAGGGACAGGCGTGACGTTAAATACGTGGTTATTGCTGTGAAAACGGTCACTGTTTGGTTAGGTTTAGGCACCAAAACTACTTGGCTAGGTTTAGGAAAAGATCATGGTTTGGGTTAAAATAAGGATGTTACATTGTGTAAGTGACGTAATTCACGTACTGTTGGTTTCACCTGGGACATGAACCCTCCTGGGTGAAAGTCCTGTGTTTGTTTGACACACAACTATTTAAAACCCCCTAGTATGCCTTGCAAAATGATTGGCACTAATTTAAGGTATACCTGATTTGAAGAAATCAATTAGAGTACTTTGTCAGTGTAGCACTACACAGGTCTGCTTCTCTAACCATTTGACTGCTGGCTCTGGAGAAGGCCTCAAGTGCAGCAACAACATGAAGAAAAGTACAAGACCTTCATTAGGCTTACTCATAATTCGATAATGTAGCACTGAGAGCTCACCTCCATGTCAGAGGTATTGTACTAAACTCCTATTTATCAACATACTTAAAACTCACAGCGGGGTTAAGTGCATGTGAAAATCCCTGCTATTAAGCTGATGTACGAGTGCAGTGATGGTCATTTAATTCTGCTTAAATGACCCAGAGGGATCCAAGCCTAGGCCATCATCTCGTTATAACCACTCAGTCATCCTCAGTCTAAAAGTGCACTACTGTGAGTGGGGCTGAAATCTCTCTCTTTGTTTCACTCTTCTGGGCTGACACATGATGAGTCCGTTCAATATTTTAATGCGCAAGTGAATGTGTTTGCCTTACTTGATATGTTTGCTATTATATAATTTCCCAAAGTGTTTAAAGGGAGTTTTGACCATTTATTGGGATTCTTATTTCCGCAACTTCAGACCTTCAGATGTGATGATTTTGATCCCAACGTGTACTCACACACAGTGCTTACTTTTTATTTGGTGCAGTACAAGATGAGATCTGGTGAGACCTGAAATCGACAGTTTCTACTGCATGAAAAACATCTGAAAAGCCGATTACCAGTTAAGTGGAAAATGATGATCATTACAAGCAATCAAGGTGGGCTTGTTTGCATATTGCAGATAAGTAAAGCAGCTGTAATTATAGCACTGGGCACAGGGGCTTTTCTGGGGAGATTACATGCAATAGAAGAGGATGATTCAAACAAGGTTTAATGCTAGAGCCTAGTTCTCTTTCAGTTTTCTCTTATGTAAAGTACAGACCTTTCAAAAACACCAACCATGGTTTGTTTTAATGTCTTCTGTTAAACAGTGCTTCTCCTCAGTTTTAATTATTTATTCATAATTTTGATAAGTACATTAATGTTATCACTACTACTGCTGCTGCATTTCATAGTGCATACTGGCTCAGTGGTAGATATTGTTGACAGATTTCTCCAGGGTGCTAACACACACTGGGAAACAATATTTTTCCTCTTGAGTTCGTTCATCAAACTGTCAGGATTACTGTCGAATCCCTGAAACTATTATCTGACACGTTGCTACCAAAAAGCAGCAAAGATTAAGCTTATAACCTAAGAGTGTCTTTGTGACAAGCATTCAGCGTTGACTTCAGTAGCACTCCCACCCCACAGGTCAAAGGTTGGTGTGCATCGCTGAATGTTGTCAGAACAGATGGCAGTGTTTTGTATTTACTTTTATGACGGTTTTCTTCCAAATTTTGTCTTCAGATGATTCATTGGAACAAATCATGACTTGGAGGACATGTTTGATGCTAGTATGAATACAGGTGAGCTTGACCTCAATATTTCTTTATAGCGATTTGTGCCCAATTTGTAGCCACAGGGACTAGTTTTCTGACATTCAGATGTCCCAACTATCTAAATAATCAGTTGTTAGCTATCAGATCTGTTGCACCTGTCATCCACCTGTGCTGTATAAACACACTGGTCAACTTCCTCTTCAGCCTCCAAATTCATCCATAATTCTAACAGCTCTGTACATCATTCTTATTCATAATGAACTGCACTGGAGCATCATGAATGTGCCCAAACACAAGCCAAGTGAGAGCATGTGTGGTTGTCTTTCAACACTAACAATCATTTTGTCATGTTGTGTATGAAAAAAAACCCATAATTAAATGTTTTATTGATTGATTATTGTTTGTGAAAGTGTTATTTGGTCAACTATTTTGCATAATGGCCTTGCAAAATGACCATGATTTGCATTAACGCTTTTGCATAAGCAGGTGTCTGGCTTTTCAAATAATAAGTAGCCTATATAATTTTGTGCAATTCTGTAGGGAGAGTATATGAAAATTGTATTAGAACAAGACGTGCTCTGTTAGATAAAGGCTAAATAAGTTCTGCAGTATGCATACCATATAGTTCTATAAGATGTACTGCATACAAAGCAGCCTTTCTCCCCATCAAATGTGAATAATCATTGGGTAATTATCAAACTGGAAATCCTTAACATTCTGCCGTTGTTAAACAAACACGAGCGCGCTGTGTTTTCATATGCACAGCAGGGCTTTCCCCCCTCATATTGCACTGCTTACATAGCAGGATCAAAAAGCTGTGGAGGGGAGATATCAAACCATGCCTGGATCTGTGTGGCGGGAGCATCGTTCATCCTGGGGGCAGAGCAGACGACAACCTCTACTTTCATCACCAGCACAGGGCTCCCTTGGAGCGCAGAATGTCAAACAATGCTTGTAAGGAACCAACCAGCCCTTCTTCTGTAGTGGTGCAACAAGAGTATTGGTGTCATTCGTACACTGAATACTTTAATGGCTGTGTTCTCTTCTTAACGAACCAAACAAGTCTCTTACCAACATGTAGCCCTGTAAGGTGCAGCGGACTGCTTTACTAAATTGTTTCCAGCCGCTTCCTGCAGTGAGTCGTGATATACATGCAATGCTGCTGAATTATTGACGAGCCAATACAGATTATCCAGACCAGGGTTGGTGAAGCTGAAAAAACTTTAAGATATAGGAAGAAAATCACTATTTTCAGACTGAGCTGATGAGCCTTTGTTTACTGGCACTAGTCCTCAGGGGAATTTAATGAGTCACCCAGTGCACCCTTCTAATTCAGTATGTGCCTGATCAGACAGGACACCAAATAAACTGGACCAACATTGTATCTTCCAAAATTAAACTAAACAGTTTCAACTGAACGCTTTACTTGTTGTGTGACACCTACCATCAGATACCACCCTATGCAGGTACCTCTTTCCTGCATAGGGCCCAAGCTGGGCCCCATCCAAAAATGTTATGGATACACAACCCCTGGGAGGAATGTGCTATATATGCAAATGTAAAAAAAAACAACGAAAACAGAACATGGAAATAATGCAAAGCGTCACATAAAAATAAACACACATGGCTGTTGTTGCTAAGCGGCAGTGAGCCAGAGGAGCTGAATGTCTAAACAGTCTGGTCAACAAAACAGCCTAAATGTAGAGCAAGCTGTGCAGAGTGCAATGCAAGGTACGTTTGTCAGTATTTGTGACATTGAAGGATCATAAATGCAAATTATAAATGGGCACATGTTCTACTTTTTTGTGTTTAAATGTCTGCCTGAATCTACAATAAAATACGTATGGTGTTGTAGATGACTATTTAGTTATAGTTCTGTTCCAATCCACAAGTATCTGGAAAATCTCACCTGCTTCTTGTTCCCACAAATTGCCATCTATGTCCTTGACCTTGTTTCCCAAGCCCACATTGTGCTCCAGTTTTGCTTTGCACTCCGTATACAACACAAACTATTCCTCTCATTGCACGCTCAACACGACAGCTCATTCGGCAAGACAGTGTCTTAAGTCTAACTACATAACAAATGCGTTTGTCACTTATTCAAGGCAAGAGCCAGGTAGCAGCAGTAGTCCACACAAGGACAGCTTCCTGCATTGTGATGTATCATTACAGCTTTTCACAACAATCCTTTGGCAGTGGGAAGAGAAGATTTAAAAAAAAGACAAGAAAATTAAGACACACACACAAAAAAGATCCTAAAATATTTATATTGTGATCAAGAGAAATCAAATCAAATCTTGTGATGTTGAAAAGACAAAATAATTATTCTGTGATCACAAGAAAACAAGGCCTGTAATGTCAAGTTCGCGGAAAGCACAATAAAAATAATGAAGTTGTAACTCAAGAATGGAATCTTCTCACGCTTTTTGTCTCTCTGCCAGTCATTGGTGTGTCACTTTGTCCAGTTTCCCTCATTTACTAATTTCCTCCAGACAAGCAGGTGTTGCATCTTAAGCGACATTGGGTAAGTGTCAAAGCAAAGCATGCATATTTAATCTTAATGTGCCATATGCTGGAGAAAGACAGCTAACAAGAAGCTAATTACCATGCAGGTCTGCAGGGAAACATACTGTTTCCATAGACATATCATCCTGAGGGCTTAGTTCTCTCGTGTTGGAAGTGAAGGCAACATAGATAGATAGATTTATAATCGTCTACCTGGCATGATGTTATCATATAAAGGCAAAGAGCAGTGCCTATTTAATTAAATAGGAATTTATTTTTATCTTTTCATGATTTTGAAGTGCATCTTTCATAAAAGGTAGGAATAACAGATTAAAATTGCCTAAAAAGTTGTAATTGAAGACTATTCTGTTTGTATGCTGACAATTAGGTGAGGTCTTTTTTGATCAGCAGAGAACAAGACAATAGCTGTGCCAATACACAGTCATTTAAGAAATGCCTCCACTCATTTGTACACCTCACAGGGTTTTTTCTTTAAGTTATGCCCTGCTCACATGCTGCAGACCGTTTCAACACGGGCAAACACAGCCGCTTCTAATGAGCAGGCAGCGGTAGAGGCTTCTTACTGAGTGGACTTGTGAATGTGGTGTTTAGGCTGTCTCCCGAGGGTGCTTACATCCACACTGTTAGAGTCACAGTGACTTTGTTGTCAAGGTCAAGCAAATGAGTCAGGTGCAGGGAGAAGGAGTGCAACTTTCCTCCATCCGTTACTGCATGATACAGCTTGACTGTCTTGACACAATGCCGCTGAGCCTCAATGGCTCAATGTGGCACGCTCTTCACTCAGGCGCTACAGTTTCCTTCCACGCTCCAAAGACGCGCAAGTCAAATGGACTTGGATGCTCAAATATACAACCTAAATAAGTGACAGAATACTGCGGACATTCAGTATATAGTGTCAAGGCGAAGACAGCTAAAACACGGGCTGTGTGGTCAGGTTTAAGGCATGCAGAAAGGTTTCAGGAGGCTTTTTTTCGTTCCAAATTGATGCGCTGAAAATGGGAATTAAAAATGTCATGCATGGAAATGGCTGTGGCCATGGCATACTCTCTCTTCCCTCACAACATGCTATTGGGCAAGATGCCTCACAAGCTGTTTGCCGGCAATTAAGGATATAACAACTAATACTTTATTGTTGCTCCCATTACAGCTATATCAGCAGCGATATCTAGGGACAATAAGACGCTTACTGTGTGAGAAATAGTGTGTCCCAGTAGGCAAGCTTCCATAACCACCACAATAGTCAGAAAGATAAGCCAGCACAGCTCTAATTAGTTTAACAGAGGAACTTTTAAGGGCTGCATCAGAGCCCGGACCTGAATAAATACATATAAATCTACAATAGAGAAAAGTAAATTCCTTTCATTGTGATCAGCCCTAAGCTGAGCCACTCCTCTACAGGAGCTCTAGAGTGTGTGAGACCCTTTTCCTAATAAGCTGGATACACCTATTCAATTTGCTGATTAAAGTCATATCAGGCAGCGCTCCTGACAGCCGAGCTTCGGTGAAAAGATAAAAGTCTGAAGTCTATGGAATCACTTTCAAAACACTGCCATTTTTCCACACACCAAAGAGGATGAATGCTACACGCATGCATGAAATAAAAAAAGAATTTCATATCCGAACTGAAAATGTTTTCATTTACAAATGAGGGCACTCTTTTCTGGCGTGATGGAGCTGAGGCGCCTTGAATGATTTACCCTCTGTTGCTGGAAGCTCTTAGGCTGCCTGGAGAAGAAGAGGCTGCTCCATCACTGCCTCCATCACTCTAAAAGCACAGTCATCACTCGTGTTCGTGTTTGTCAGTCCCCAGAGCATGCAGCTGTCTTGTCATGTTCAACCACAACTGCACACCCAAAGTCATCTCCCAATGTCAGGAACTCTTATGTATATACTTTAATTCAGAATGACAGAATTAACACACAAAGTGTTGCTCTCTGTTTTCTTATTTCCATAAGCATTCTTACCTTGCTGACTGTACTGATCAGTTGAACTGATGTATTGATTGATGGGTCAGCGTAGACAGTGTATAAACAACACTTGGGCAACATCAAGCGGGACAGTTGGGTAACCTTTGATCAAAATCCCAGCCATATCTCTCTGATACAATATCTTTGAATTAGAAAATGTCTGTTAAAGAATTATATCTAATAACGTTTGAGTGTGACAACCAAAGCCTCGATGTTTCAGAGCGCTGTAGTCTTCAGTTGCTGTGAAAGATCATAGCGTTTGATTAATGTGTGCGATTATTGTCAAGATTTCACTGATGTTTGTAAAGAAAGAATGACACCAGTGACACCAGACGTACAATACAAGGCACGCGGTTTTATTCAGCTCGTGTTAGAATAAATATACATATATTGTATATATTTTGCATATTTTATTATGTATTCGAGAAGTTAGTGGTGGGCCATATATATAGCCTTTAGGTAGCGCTAGAGGCTTCGAATGTGTTTACTTCTGGAATATGCACTTCAAAAGCTGGAGGAAACACATTCCTCTGTGAATGAAATTCTTCTAATAAACCCAGTAATGTAAACCCTGGAGCCACGCAAAAACATTTTTATGAGTGAAGAAGTTGAATTCAAACCCAAATTTGCAAAAAGTCACAAACACGATATAAGGAAGACCTCACAAACCTTCGTGACGGAACGTTTTGACTCTGTTGCGGCGACTGGAGACGATTTGCTGCCATTCTAACCAGTATGCAGATGTCCACCATGCATCTTTTTCGCAGCTCACGCGCAGCTTTTTCCCAACACCATTATCTTTATGCAGGTTTATTTTTTCCAGACCTGTTCTTGTGTCCGAAAGCGTGAACTTCACTTGTGAGCGAATATAAATGACGATATCTATTGTCAGTTAACATGAATGCAAGGTTTAATGATACACAAAACCAGTTTTTCTTGTTTGTTTATGTCACTTCTCCTCCAAAGCTAATATACTCTATTCAGAGATTACAGCTTCAAAATAAAGATAAAAAGATGTGCAGTGTCCAGTGATGACAAAATTCAGTCACAAAGTATGTTGGCACAAAAACTCTAAACTATGCCGAAAATGTGACTGTGAAGAAGAGACTGCTTGAAGACGCTCTGCTTCACAACGCTTCCGGTGGACATTTGAACCGCAAGGAGATGTGAATAAGGTGCAGGGCAACTGGATCGCAATGCAGCTGCGTCCAGTGGACATCATAGTCAATCAATGGTTTAATGTAAAACAGATTTAGTCTTTATTTTTTATTTTTATATAATCAAGATAAAGGAGCAGTGTGTAGGATTTAGTGGCATCCAGCGGTGAAATTGCAGTTTGCAACCATTTGAATACCGCTTGCCTCCCCCTCCCCATCCAAGTGTGTAGGAGAAACTACGGTCATGAAAAACGCGAATGGCCCTATCTAGAGCCAATGTTTCGTTTGTCCGTTTTGGGCGTTTGTAGAAACATGGCAGTGCAACATGGTGCCCTCGGTGGAGGGGACATCTACCTCTGTAGATATAAATGGCTTATTCTAAGGCGATGAAAACAAAACGATTCTTATTTTCAGGTGATTATACACTAATGAAAACTATGTATATGAACATTATTTGAATAACTATATGAATATTATATTCCATTTCTGCCAATAGATCCTCCTAAATGATACACACTGGACCTTTAAGGTAAAAGGACAACTCATATAAACTAGAGAGAACCTTTGTAGTTCTGAGTGCTTGGCACCCATGCTTTATGTTGATTGATAACTGACAGCAACAGCACTGCTGCTATCCATAAAGATAATGAGAAGCTCACAACGCCAGTGCCAGCAAATAAGTCCCCATGAAAAAAAGCCTTAAAAAAATGTGAAGGGCATTTTATGAAGTGTGGAATGCTAACAGAGTAAAAGAGCAATACACAAAAAATGTTAAGCAAGGCCATTATAAGTGAGTTTTAGTGAAACCTGTTGTTCTTAGCCTAAATTCATTACCAACTTGAACTCTTCCTCACTGCCTCTGGAGGCTGATAGATAGGATTTCTGCTCATTGCTCTTTTCCTGCGCCCACACCCAGAGGACATAGTGATGGATGATTGGCTGAGGACAGCTGCTGCTCTTCCTCTCAGGAGGGTAACTAATAGAACGGGTGCAAGTGGGTCAGTGCAGCGAGTGCAAAACCAAACAGAATGCCCTCAAGTACAAAAAAGATTTGATCTCTTATCAACGTGCACAAAGAAACCCTCAGTTCTGAGAGCTTCCTCTTTATCTGTTAATATTTCAGCAGATTATGTGATGAGAGAGATGGTGATGATACCTTAGAGGGCATGTTTCCTAAAGATGCAGTGTATTTACTTTCTCCCTATGGTCAGACATAAAGCTGTATCACATGCTGTAATGAGTAAAACTCATAACTGTAACTCGCACTTGTTACAGCCACTTCTCTTTGGTAGCCTTATGCTCTCCAAGATAATAGCCAAAGCATGCATATTTAATAAGCATCACCTGCTCTGAATTAGATATGCTCTGAAACACTCTCAGCATCAAGAGCAAACGTCCTATTGCACTTGCTTTGCTTCGGCCCCTGAGCACAATGCTTGACTTCCTAAAATGCTGAAGTCAAATAGCTTAAACATGGAGTCTAGCAACATCACAATTTTGGTAGGTGTCACCTGCTACAGGAACTAGCATGACTGATCACAAGTGACTCCTTTTCTGTTAGGCAGCTGTACAAATTTAAAACTTGTTGGGGATACACTTTTATATAACTTAATGCAACATTCTTCTCCACCCACACAAAACAAGAAAAAAAGTTAAACAGCAGAACAAGCAACCCTCGGGAAAATAATGGATGCTCGTCTGGCTTGTTCATGGTCTTGTGACGAAAAGGCAGAAGACAACAGAGGAGGCAGAAACAACACCAAAGCGGTGAACAGCAGACATCAGGTCAGGGGTCACTGGAACTTGGTCTCGGTGCGCTAAAGGCTGCTTTCTTATGGTGAGAGGATGAGGTAGGAGCATCATTGTTTCCGATTTTCTTGTGCAATTCGGCATTTGAGGGACAACTTTCAGGTTTGGGAGATCCACTACTTCAAAAGTAACTGGAGGTTGCCCATCTGGGGCACGGCACAGGCATAGCACCCTATGGGCCAATCTAAAGTGGGGTCAACTTGTCACATTCAGAGGGCAAGGTCATTAACCAAAATCATCCAGAATATTTCAGACACATGTTTAATTTGGCACCAGAAAATAGCTAAATGCTAATCTAAGATGGTATCGTACTTTGCTTTGCTGGTGACACATGGTAAAGGCAGAGCTAAAAGAGGAAATCCACCGATCTTCCCCATCAAACTCTGTTTACAGGTCTTCGGGAATGCTAATGCAGAGGTTGTCTTAAGACTCTGCAAGCCGCAAACAGCTGTTTCTACATGCCTCCCCCTGCTGATTTTAAAAGAGTATCGTTCATAAATTTAAAAAATATTTAGCATTCTGCAAGTGCTACGTTCTTATGTGCTCTGATTAATGGATGTATTCTTTGATTTTGAAACAGTAGCCTTGGGGCTCGTGTCCAGATGTTTTTCTCTGTGAAGTGCTTCATCCCAGCGCTCCGCAGCCCCCTGCCAGTGCTTTTCTGCCAGAGGAAAACTCTATATGGACACACATATGGGGATGTGGGGCGTAGGGGGTGGGTTGTTGTGTCCCTGCCAATGTTGAGACCAAACCTACGCCCTTGCACTCTCCGCTCTTTTTATTTTACTCTCTTTGCCGTCTGCCCTCTGACAGGATCATATTGAGTAAGACTCAACTTCTTGACATTCGGCAACCACTCAACAGAACAATTGACAACCTGTGACTGTGATAATGGGATGTTCCAGAGCAAGGGTGGCTCCAGGTGCTGACTGAGGAAACTGCTGACAGTTGTGTGCTTGAGAACACTGGTGGTGCTCAATACCACAAACCTATACTCCTCTTGGTCAGCCCATGCTGGAGGGCAACTGATCCATGGCAAAAGCCCTTGGCAACAGAGTTTGTATAGCAGGAATTACTGATAACATGCACCGCAGCAGGCTATTCTTAACAGTGGGTCATTGCTATTACCAGTCTGTCTGCCTTCTTCCTATAGGATTCAAGTATTCCATTAAATGTCCTGATAGCTTCTCAAACAGAGCATTACTTTCCAAACAAGCCGTTACAGTCACAGAGACAGTGATAAGTAATACCATGGAATGCAATACTATGCAGTGAAATTAGTTCCTCGTGACAAATGGACACGGACCAAACAAACAGCAGATGGCCATTATACAAGTCAATAAGAGCTTGGTGGGAAGTCAAAAGTTCAAACCCTCATAGGACAACTTCGTGACCTCAGACGACTATGTGTTTGGCGACGATCCGGTGCACGATACTCCACTGTGACAGTAAACATGTGCATTAAACAGGACAAGACTGCTAAATGCAGCTGTCTCCATACACTTAGATCTAATTAACACTGAATCCATTTATTGCACAGGTGACAGTTACTTTGTAAATCTCATACATACTGTAGCGAGCACTTTGTTTAATCTACCATGCAGCCGCACTCCCTTGAGGTTTGACAGTCAAGATTATAACAGCAGACAGGGTGTGGCTGGCTGCATCATGCACGCAATGGGAACAACACTGCTTATTTCCGCTTGCAGGGGCGATGCCCTGACCAAAGAGAGTAGTTGGCTGTGTTTGTCTTGAAACTGCATTGATAGCTGTTTAATGTGGTATCGACGCAATTGACCATATACCAGTGACAAAGAAACAAAAACAATATTGCCGCCGAGAGCATAAATACTTCAACTGACTGCAGTGGCAGTGATCTCAAAAGGCTTGGACGACTCAGAGCCATGACTTTCCAGGCAAGGTTTTTTGTTGTGGTTCCATGGGGAGAGTTGAAAGGATAGAATGGTTTCATTTGGGTCAGGTCAGTCGTGCAGTTTGAGCCCCAGAGTACATTAGAAAGAGCTGAAATAACGCTCTTAGACAGAGCAAGGAGGTGACTTGAGTGCCATGGTTGCCCTGTAGTGCTTTTAACATGCCCGGTGGATCCTTTGGGTTCATTAAGCAGTTTGGGGTTTGTGTTAGAAGCCTCTCCACAAGCTGCTTTGACATGGGGGAAATGCCCTTGACCGACAACCCCCCCCCCCCCCCCCCCCCCCCCCCCCACCCCCCCCACCGAGCCACAACACCCCAACACCACCTCACCCACACCCAATA